>CM052898.1:179331508-179432322 GCA_028534135.1 Potos flavus | reverse complement strand
AAAAAAAAATAATGCCTATGCTAGTCATTTAACACTTAGCCTTTTTTATCTGCATTGTTCTATATCTTACTAGATAATATAATATGTCCTGATCCTCAAACTAAATAGAAAGCTCCAGGAAGGAATGAAGGAAGAAGCTCTACATATAGTATTTACTCAATAAACATTTACCCAAAGATGAGAAGGAATTCCATGAAGACGCCATTAACCAAGATAATGGTGTTTCATTTCACAGAGTAAATTGTCTTTGAGAAGGTAAGCCATGTTTCCTTTGGAGCAATGAGACTGAGCTGTTTTTCTTTTCAGATGTGTAACTCTTCTTTTTTTCTAAATTCAGAAACACTGCATAGTAATCCTAAAACTTCATACAATAAAGAAGCATACAAATTAGTCCTTCCCTTCTTCCTTCTACCCACATTTAACAAACTAATTTGGTGACTTATCTTTCTGACTTTTTTCATGTATGTATAATGATATAACAATGAATAATATGATCATACCTATTCTTCTACAATCTACTTTTTTTTAGATAACTGTTGTATCATGAATATCAGTGTTAATATATATTTTTTAATGATCTCATAATATTCTGTTTAGATATATATTTATTTAACTAATCTATTGTTGAACATTTAGGTCATGTCTGATTATTTCATTGTAGATAATAAGCAATGAACACCTTATAAGCACCTTTTTTATATACTGTCTGATTTTTCCTTAGATCAGTTTCACAGAATTAGATCAGCTTTCCTTATACCAACTTTTTCTTCTATAACAATTATCAGATGTTAACCATCTTTGTGTGTGTGTGTATGTGTGTGTGTGTGTTTGTGTTTGCACACACATACTAATTCAGTAAGTTAAAAATATTGTGTAGAAGGGACTTCCACTTTTGGAACAACAGAGTAGATGTATTTTTCCTAATTTGTCCAGCTAAGTACAACTAAGGATCCTGGACACTATTTATAAAACACACACAAAAGACTCCGAAAAGTAAAGGGGAAAGCAGACCAACTAGGGACCTTGGAAGCCAAGAAAGGACACAATGGTGACTTCCTTAGTTATTCTTTTTTGCTTCAAATATCTGAGACTTGATTAAAGAAGCAGCAACCCAGAAATACCAAGGGTACAGACCAAACAAATTGTAAAGCCTCAAAAAAACCTGCTCTCTCTAGCTAAAGTACCAAGAAATGTGCAGCTGAGCAAGATGGAAAACGCTTAGACAATAAACATGCTACGCCAGGTAAATACCAAAGAAAACACTGTGGCCTCTCCCCTATTGCACCAGCAAAGGGAGCCTAGATTCCACCTTCACTGAGCTATAATAAGCACTTCAATGCCCACTCCTTGCCAGGATGGTATCAGAAAAATCTGATTAGGGATCTAGGACTTTCCTCTCTGCCTGGTGATAATGAGGACCTTACCAGAGTTTAGTGTCAGATCCATGTCAGACCACATGGGGAGCCTGTACTTCCACTCTGATGCAGCAGTAACAAGGCATCCCACCTTCACCCTGCTGGAATGATGTCCAAGAAGTTTAGTGGGGAGTCCAACTTTCACCAACACCTAGCCCATCAACATGGTGTTAGTGGAGGCCACATGGGTAACAATAAGGAGGCACTTCCACCCCTCCCAGGCAGAAGCCCCCCTTTTTTCCTCCCTTTTGAAGCAGGGTGTCAGAAAAAGTATCAGAAAAAGTATGCTAAAAAAAAAGAAAAAGTATGCTAAAATGGAAAATTTGAGTAATTTTCAGAGTCTCATAATACCTAAAATGTCCAGATTAAATAAATTAAAAAATCATTCATCATACCAAAAACAAGGAAAATCTCAAACTAAATGAAAAAGACAATAAAATAGATGGCAATGCCAGGATAATGGAGATGGTAGGATTATCTGACAAAGATTTTATTTTATTTTTTTAATTTTTTTTAAGTAATCATGACAGCCAATATGGGGCTTGAACTCACGACCCTAAGATCAGGAATTGCATGCTCTTCCTACTGAGCCAGCCAGGTGCCCCTGACAAAGATTTTAAAACATATATCATAGGGGCACCTGGCTGGCTCAGCAGAAGAGCATGTGATTCTTGATCTCAGGGTCATGAGTTCAAGCCCCACATTGGGTGTAGAGACTACTTAAATAAATAAAACTTAAAAAAAATACCTATCTTAAAGAATTTGAAAAAATTTTCAGTGAGCTTCTATTAAGATCTTCTATTAAAGAAATGTTCATAATATCAAACGTGTGGAAATAACCCAGGTGCCTTTCAATAGGCAAAGAATGCAATAAATTATGGCCTATTGACATGATTCAGTATGACAGTCAACCACTAGAAAGAATGAGATAAATCACTATGTACTGACAATGAATAGTTCTTTGACATATATTTGGAGGGGAAGAAGTGGGGGAAAAAGAAATGTTTATATGATCCCTGTGGATGTATTTTGGTTATATATCTCACTCTTTACATATACTTAAACATTATACCACCATATATTTTCCATTTATGTATGTGTATAATGCCTAAAATATTTTGTGTTTTTGTAACACCAAAACTCTTCACCTTGGATGGGAGACTTAGGCAGGTAGGGGAAGAGATCAACAGCTGAAACCATATCTTTATTTTTTAACCTTCTCCACTTGAATTTTATAACCTAGTACTTTTTTTTTAATGTTAACAGAGGTTACTTGAGCTGTGGGATTGTTAGCATATTTTCCGTGCTTCACATTCTTCTGCTTTTTAAAAACTAATAAACACTAATATTAAGAGAAAAATATTAACCATCCACAAAGCTTTCTTACTTATTCTGTTCATTCTAGGTTTCCAAAGTAACCAGTCATACCCTGTCTCCTGGCTATATCATTGACATGGCTTTTGACTACATAATTAGTTTACTTCAGTGAAATTGTTTATTGTGGTAGCTCAAGATTCTAGTCGACTATCCAGATACAGAGGAATTTGATGCCTGGTTATTATTATAGTTTTATGGCTTTCACTGGATCGGCCCATAGTTTGGATCCTTAGTATATTACATCTGTTTAAATTTCACATTTTATGAAGAAATCAAACACACTTTCAATAAAGACCTATATTGATCTATTGAGTTCTCCCAAGGTTCTGTGTGTAAATTATCTCTCTTATCCTTACCTCCTTAGAAATTTACGGATATCCAAAAATGATTGAGATTGACCAGGCAGAGGCTCAGCTCTCTGAGTTAGACCTCCTAGCCAGTATGTTTCCCGGTGAGAACGAGCTCATAGTGAATGACCAGCTGGCTTTAGCAGAACTGAAAGATTGTATTGAAAAGAAGACAATGGAGGGACGATCTTCGAAAGTTTACTTTACTATCAATGTGAAACTGGATGTATCTGAGGAAGCAATGGTAATTCAGTTTGCTTTTTTAAGAACTGAAAGCTTGTCAAGGCTTAAAACACCATTTAAGGCATTTTCTTCTTCTTCTCTCTCTTTTTTTTTAATCAGGTGATATTTTCTCTGGCCTGTATTCTTCCCTTTCAATACCCCGAAGTTCTGCCTGAAATTACTGTCAGGTATGTTACAGAAATTGGCCAACATCAAAAGTTAAAATTAACCTGGGAATAAAAGCAAGGCTTACGTTTGTTTTCTGTTCCAAGAAAATCGGCTTAATTTTTTTATTCCATATCTTTTCCATCAGATCAGTATCACTAAGTAGATCCCAGCAGACTCAGCTGAACACAGATCTGACCTCATACCTGCAAAAGAATTGTCTCGGAGATGTCTGTATATTGAATGCCACAGAGTGGGTTAGAGAACATGCTTCTGGCTATATCAGCAGAGACATCACACCTTCCCCTGCTCCAGGAAATGCATTCCAACCAGTTGATCTCATTCTCACAAGACTGTGGATCTATAGCCATCACATCTACAACAAGTGTAAAAGAAAGAATATTCTAGAGTGGGCAAAGGAGCTTTCCCTAACTGGATTTAGCATGCCTGGGAAACCTGGTGTTGTTTGTGTGGAAGGTCCACAAAGTGCCTGTGAAGAATTCTGGTCAAGGTTTGCTTTCACAAATGTTGTGTGCTCTGTCAATAATTTTAGTAGTAAACAAGATACTAGAGATGTGGAAATTAGTATGTCCCTGGGGTTGTACCTTATGGGGATTTAGTCTCAAGTCAGTGGATAAAATGGAACTCACATATGATCAGCATCACCCCCTTCCCTGACATGGTGCACACAGGAGATGTTCTGTAAATACCTGCTTAATTGAGCCCCTGTCCAAGATGTTACGATCCCCTTCATTTCCATGGATTGGATTCTTCTAAGGGATGTGATAAGCTGTGCATACTTTGTGAAACAAAGGGGTTTCTATTCTTCTCATTGCTGTACTGACATCCTAAATGAGTTTCTAAGAAGTCCCTTTAGAGTTTGAGATACAACAATTTCCACATTTCTAAAATGCTGATTTGAGGCAGAGGCAGTAGCAATAAATGAGTTTGGGGATAGGATCATGACCAGCATCATATTTGATTAAAATAAATCTCTGTGAGATAAAAGTAAATTTCTTTACTTCTGGGAAAAGGCATTGATAAGTCTGTTTTATAACTTCTATTCTCAATGGTCTAGAAGACAAAATATATTTTCAGTGTATCTACTTTGAAAATTTCTTTTCAGACTCAGAAAATTAAACTGGAAGAGAATTTTAATTCGCCATCGAGAAGACATTTCTTTTGATGGTACAAATGACGAAATAGAAAGACAAAGAAAATTTTCAGGTTTCGAAGAAAAAGTGTTCAATGTTAATGGAGCCAGAGGAAACCACATGGACTTCGGTCAGCTGTATCAGTTTTTAAACGCTAAAGGATGTGCGGATGTTTTCCAGATGTTCTTTGGTGTGGAAGGACAGTGATTGGCAGAGGAGTAATGAAAGTTTTTGTCACTGCTGGCCTTTTGATTTTTTCCCCCAATCTTTCTTGAAAGATGAAGTAATTTGGGGTGCCCAGGTGGCTCAGTCAGTTAAGCATCTGACTTTGATTCAGGTCATGATCTCGGGGTCCTGGGACCGGGCGTGCCCATCAGGCTTCCACTGAGCTGGAAGCCTACTTCTCCCTGCCCCTCCCCCTGCTTGTGTGCTCTCTTTCAATCTCTCTCTCAAATGAATAAATAATATCTTTAATAAATAAATAAATAAATTTTTTAAATAAAAATTAATTTAAGTGTAAGATATCAAAAGAGAGAAGAGCAAGTTAGATGGTCCTGCCTGTGCTATATAATTTGAAAAACACAATAAAAGCTATAAGAGGGGTGCCTGAGTGGCTCAGTTAGTTAAGCATCCAACCCTTGGGGCGCCTGGGTGGCTCAGTGGGTTAAAGCCTCTGCCTGCGGCTCAGGTCATGATCTCAGGGTCCTGGGATCGAGCCCCGCATCGGGCTCTCTGCTCAGCGGGGAGCCTGCTTCTCCCTCTCTCTCTGCCTGCCTCTCTGCCTACTTGTGATCTCTGTCAAATAAATAAATAAATAAATAAAATCTTTAAAAAATAATAAAATAAAATTTCTTTAAAAAAAAAAAAATGCATCCAACCCTTGATTGTGGCTCAGGTCATGGTCTCATGGTGATGGGATCCGGTCAGAGTTGGGCTCTGAGTTCTGAAGTGAGTCCGCGTGGGATTTCTCCTCTCTCTCTCTCTCTCTCTCTCTCTCTCAAATAAATAAATCTTAAAAAAAAAAGCTATAAGAAACTGTAGGTAAGGGTGCATGGGTGGCTCAGTCTGCCTTCAGCTCAGGTCGTGATCACAGGGTCCTGAGATCAAGCCCCACATCAGGCTCCCTGCTCAGTGAGGAGTCTGCTTCTCCCTCTGCCTCTCCCCTTGCCCCACAGCTTGTGCTCTCTCTCTCACTCTCTCTCAAATAAATAAATAAAATATTTTTTTTAAAAAAAGAAAAGAAACTGTAGTTAAATGTTAGGAAACATAGCTTTCTTAGATTATTAGCAATGATTACATATTTGATATGATTATGTATTTGATATATAAACATTCCTATTAGGTAAAATTGACCAATATGATTGCACGTACATTTATTCCACAATGACAATCTGTCAGTGTCTTAATTTGATATATATCTTGAATTGGGATCATCTACAAAGAAATAATGATAAATTCTGAAAACAAACTATTAGTTCCAAATCAAACTATGGTTAAAAATTTAAAAGATTATTAGAAAACAAGACTGTGGGCAGGAAACATTGGCCACATGTCCACTTTTATTTGTAAAAGTAATTCCTGTACAAACCTTTTTTTTTTTTAAAGATTTTATTTATTTATTTGAGAGAGAGTGCATGAGCAGAGGGAGGAGAAGACTTTCCACTGAGCACCAATGCAGAACTTAAAACTCATCCACTTGGACAGATGAAATGACAGGTTGAAATGATGGTTCAAATGAAAGTAAAGGAAAAGAAAGTATTCACGAAGTTTGCGCTGCAGTTCAGAGTCTAGATGAGAAGATTCAGCCCCACGTTGGCAACCAAAATGATGTGGTTTGGAGTGGTGGGGATCAGAGCCCATGGTCAAGAAATATTTCTTGAGACACCTTTGGTGCAAAATGGTGGCTTTATTAAAGCACAGAGATGGGACCTGTGGGCAGAAAGAGCGGCACTGGGGTTGTGAGGAGTGACTGATGATATAAGATTTTTCTATCCTATGGAGGGGAGGGTGATGTTAGGACTCCAGGAAATTGAGTCTACGGGTTTCTGGAGATTGCTTTTTTTCTTGTAAATCATTAAGTCAGTTGCAAACTGATGGAGACTCATGTCCTATATGACTGTGATCTCTATCAGTTAACCACTTGTTTTTTCTTTTCCTTCATTCTTAGGCAGCCTGGAGTGCTTGAGGAATGTCACACATATCTTCCCTCCCCTCCTCCAGGGGTTGCAATTTTTGTGCTGCAGTCTTGTGCTTTGCCTTCAGCTTGCCTTTTGCTTCCTAATATCAATGAGATCATAACCTTCTTTGTTTTTGTTTTGTTCTGTTTTTGTTTTCCAATCAACAAAGCTACTACGAGCATCCTTTATGTCTTCACGTTAGATTTCCAAAAGCGGAAATTCACTCTTAAGCTCTGGATTTCTGTTGTCAAATTGCACTTATGAAGGGTTAAGAAATGAAAATTGCAAATCTAATGAAAATTCCTTTTCTCTAGATTTTTATCATCATTATTGTTTTGTCATTTTTTAGATGAAAAATCTACATTTTATGTTATCTTCATTTGACTTTTAGTGTGGGTCCATCATATTTCCTTTGTAGTAAATGTCTATTTATGCTTTACTTATTTTTTACTTAAATGGGCAGCCTTAAAATATTTATTCGTAAGCATTTTTTTTTTAACAGCAAGCATATTAGCCCCTAGTTAATGTTGCAGACTTTCCTGTCTGTTTGTTTTTTCTGACATAAGGGAGGAAATTTTTTTAATTTAATGTATTTAAATCCATCGATATCTTTATGGTTTTCTTTTTCAGAGTATCACCTGGGAAGGCTTTCTGTTGGTTCAAAACCTTGGGAGCTTCCCAGGTATAATCTGAGAGGCCAGACCTCCCCCATCCCCTGGGAGGGCAGGAAGGGAAGGAAGAGGCATACCACTCCAGAGTACTAGGTGGCATGTGGTTTTTGTTTGTTTTGTTTTATTTTACAGGAGCATCATAGGGGAAAATAAAGATGCTTTTGAAACAAGATGTTTTTAGCCTTAGCCTTAAGCTGTTTCCCCTTAGAGTTGAAATATGCCAGGAGTCTTTGTTATTCTGTAGAAGGAAAAGAAGAAATCCTTTTCTCCTAACATCTTATAAAGGTCCTTCTGTTCAGTCCAGTTTGCCAACTTACGTCACTTACCCATCCATGGACCAAGTTGACTTCCCAACTTCTGTGTTTTAGACTGATTGGATGCTTTGTCTTGGAACTAAAAATGAGTTTCTCTCTCCTAGAATTATGAGTATAGGTGTATACCTGAACAAAATTTGTCCACTGAGTGGCAAAAGAAGAGGAATTATCTTTGGTGGAAATTTATTTATTGTTCAGCTTAAGAATAATCTTTTTGACTATTTGCCTTTTGATCTCAAAACTTGAATTTTTGTTGCTTCAGGGAGGTGGTCATATTTCTTTGTTGCCTTCATAAGCCATATTATGGTAATCTGGAACATTTTCAACAACTTTCTGTTAAAAGAATGATAATATATTTTAGGCAGAATAATAGAGAAAATAAGCTTTATTTTTTAAAGGAACAATCAAGTGAGTACAAAAATAGAAGATGCTGGGGTGCCTCGGTGACTCAGTCAGTTAGGCATCTGCCTTGAGCTTGGGTCATGATCTCAGGGTTCTGGGGTCGAGCCCGGCATCTGGCTCCTTGCTTAGCGGGGAACATGCTTCTCCCTCTGCCTGCCGCTCCCCCTGATTGTGCTCTCTCTCTCTCTCAAATAAATACATAAAATATATTTTTTAATTTACTTAGTATGATTTTTATTCTCTGTGTATTGGCCATGAAGATAATACAAGCAGAATAAATCCACTATTTCAGAGTTAGAAAACATAACACCAAAGACCAATAATCAAGAAAGCCCATTATCTAAAATTTATTAATTGTATGACCAGAATGTTTAATAAATCTGACCCAGGTAAACAAATAACTGGGATATACAATACCAAAATATTATATTTTTAACTTTTTAATGGATTTTTTAAGGCTTAATTGAAATACACCCAGGGTTTTATCATCTTTCTAGATTTTAATAATTTTTTTCAAATATTCATCCTGTGTTAGGCCTTTTGGTAACATAAGCAGTCTTAGAAGATATCAGTTTTCTCCCATTAGCCCATCTTACTTCCACACCAGGTATTGTGACCTACTAATTACTTCATAGCTTAAGGCATTGACCCCTGGTAGGTGGCAGTTTTAATAAACAAAGGGAATATAGAAGGCTTTCTTGGGTGGCGGCAAGATGAATGAATCCCCACACCAGCCTGGCAAATCTTAAAAGTTTATAAAAAGAAGTTTTAACTAGGTTCAGTCACATATACTGTGCAGGTGTTCTTAACACCACATCATTACCTCAAGCCTGGGTCCTTGGGTTAGTCTCTGGGAGCAAGAAAGGCAAATGGAATCCACATTTCAAGGGAGTGCAGATGGGTGGTGAGGAGCCCCCCACCCCCGCCCCCAGTGCCTGGGTCCAGCACATGGGTCAATGAGCAATTATTGCTCTCTCTCTCTCTCTTTTTCAAAAAGATTTTATTTATTTATAGTAAAGAGAGATAAGGAGAGAGGTAACACAAGCACGGGGAGCTGGAGAGGGAGAAGCAGGCTCCCCACTGAGCAGGGAGCCCAAATGGGGCTCCATCCCAATACCCTGGGATCATGACCTAAGCCAAAGGCAGATGCTTAATGACTGAGCCACCCAGGCTCCCCAACCAGCAGTTATTTCTTTTCCATGACCTTCCCCAACACTTTCCCTACTCCAGGATAATTGTAAAATATACCTATTTACATAATCTTGTAATTTCATTTGTTTTAAAAATCTTGTGAAGAGTGCCTGACTGGCTCAGTCATTAGAACATCTGGCTTGGTCTTGGGGTTGTGAGTTCAAGCCCCATGTTGGTGCAGAGATTACTTTTAAAAAGAATCTTGTAAAAATGACATGCAACATTCACCCTATTTATCTATGAATATTTACTTCATACAAAAATGCAAAAAGAAAAAACAGTGAACAGTCATAGTCTTATAACTCCACTTAAGAAATAAAACTTTACCAGTGTAGTTGAACTTCGCTTCAGTACTTTTACTTATTACAACAATCCTTGGCAGATTAACTCCTACCCTGAAAGTATATATCATTCCCGGGACACCTGGGTGGCTCAGATGGTTAAGCGGCTGCCTTCAGCTCAGGTCATGATCCCAGAGTCCTGGGATTGAGTCCCACATCGGGCTCTTTGCTCGGCGGGGAGCCTGCTTCTCCCTCTGCCTACTTGTGCGTGCTCTCTCTCTCTGAAAAATAAATAAAATCTTTAAAAAAAAGTATATATCATTCCCATAAATTTCTTTGTACTTTATGACATATGTGACTATCTCCTTGCAACATTTTATGGCTTCATTTTTTTTATTAACATATAATGTATTATTTGTTTCAGGAGTACAGGTCTGTGATTCATCAGTCTTTCACAATTCACAGCACTCACCATAGCACATACCCTCCCCAATGTCTATCACCCAGCTACCCCATCCCTCCCACCCCTCACCCCTCCAGCAACCCTCAGTTTGTTTCCTGAGATTAAGAGTCTCTTATGGTTTGTCTCCCTGTCTGGTTTCATCTTGTTTCATTTTTCCCTTCCTTCCCATATGATCCTCTGTCTTGTTTCTCAAATTCCTGATATCAGTGAGATCATATGATAATTGTCTTTCTCTGACTGACTTATTTCACTTAGCATAATACTGACTAGTTCCATCCACATTGTTGCAAATGACAAGAGTTTGGGGTTTTATTTGATGGCTACATAGTATATATATATATATCATCTTCTTTATCCATTCATCTGTTGATGGACATATGGACATCATATGTCCATAGTTTGGCTACCGTGGACATTGCTGCTATAAACATTGAGGTGCATGTGCCCCTTTGGATCACTACATTTGTATCTTTGGGGTAAATACCCAGTAGTGCAATTGCTGGGTCATAGGGTAGCTCTATTTTCAACTTTCTGAGGAACCTCCATACTGTTTTCCAGAGTGGCCGCACCAGCTTGCATTCTCACCAACAGTGTAGGAGGGTTCTCCTTTCTCCGCATCCTCGCCAACACCTGTCTTTTCCTGACTGGTTAATTTTAGCCATTCCGTCTGGTGTGAGGTGGTATCTCAGTGTGGTTTTGATTTGTATTTCCCTGATGCTGAGTGATGTTGAGCACTTTTTCATGTGTCTGGCCATTTGGATGTTTTCTTTGGAGAAATGTCTGTTCATGTCTTCTTTCCATTTCTTTCTTTTTTTTTTTCTTTCCATTTCTCGATTGGATTATTTGTTCTTTGGGTGTTGAGTTTGATAAGTTCTTTATAGATTTTGGATACTAGCCCTTTATCTGATATGTCATTTGCAATATCTTCTCGCATTCTGTCAGTTGTCTTTTGGGTTTGTTGACTGCTTCCTTTGTTGTGCAAAAGCTTTTTATCTTGATGAAGTCCCAATAGTTCATTTTGCCCTTGCTTCCCTTGCCTTTGGCAATGTTTCTAGGAAGAAGTTGCTGTGGCTGAGGTCGAAGAGGTTGCTGCCTGTGTTCTCCTCAAGGATTTTGATGGATTCCTGTCTCACATTGAGATCTTTCATCCATTTTGAGTCTATTTTCATGTGTAGTGTAAGAAAATGGTCCAGTTTCATTCTTCTGCATGTGACTGTCCAATTTTCCCAACACCATTTGTTGAAGAGACTGTCTTTTTTCCATTGGACATTCTTTCCTGCTTTGTCAAAGATTAATTGACCATAGAGTTGAGGGTCTATGAGTTTCTGGGCTCTCTAAACTGTTCCATTGATCTATGTGTCTGTTTTTTGTGCCAGTACCATATTGTCTTGATGATTACAGCTTTGTAATAGAGCTTGAAGTCTAGAATTGTGATGCCACCAACTTTGGTTTTCTTTTTTGACATTCCTCTGGCTATTCGGGGTCTTTTCTGGTTCCACATAAATTTTAGGATTATTTGTTCCATTTCTTTGAAAAAAGTTGATGGTATTTTGATAGGGATTGCATTAAATGTGTAGATTGCTCTAGGTAGCATAGACATTTTCACAATATTTGTTCTTCCAATCCATGAGCATGGAACGTTTTTCCATTTCTTTGTGTCTTCCTCAATTTCTTTCATGAGTACTTTATAGTTTTCTGAGTACAGATTCTTTGTCTCTTTGGTTAGATTTATTCCTAGGTATCTTATGATTTTGGGTGCAACTGTAAATGGCATCAACTCCTTAATTTCTTTTTCTTCTGTCTTGTTGGTGTATAGAAATGCCACTAATTTCTGTGCTTTGATTTTATGTCCTGACACTTTACTGGATTCTGGTATGAGTTCTAGCAATTTTGGAGTGGAGTCTTTTGGGTTTTCCACATAAAGTATCATATCCTCTGCAAAGAGTGAGAGTTTGACTTCTTCTTTGCTTATTTGGATGCCTTTTATTTCTTTTTGTTGTCTGATTGCTGAGGCTAGGACTTATAGTAGTATGCTGAATAGCAGTGGTGATAGTGAACAGCCCTGCCGTGTTCTTGACCTTAGGGGAAAAGCTCTCAGTTTTTCCCAATTGAGAATGATATTCACTGTGGGTTTTTCATAGATGGCTTTGATGATATTGAGGTATGTACCCTCTATCCCTACACTGTGAAGAGTTTTGATCAAGAAAGGATGCTGTACTTTGTCAAATGCTTTTTCAACATCTACTGAGAGTATCATATGGTTTTTGTTCTTTCTTTTATTAATATATTGTATCACATTGATTCATCTGCGGATGTTGAACCAAACTTGCAGCCCAGGAATAAATCCCACTTGGTCGTGGTGAATAATACTTTTATGTACTGTTGGATCCTATTGGCTTATGGTTTCATTTTTAATGTTCAGTCATCAGCAATTCATTTTAGAGTGCTGCATGAAATAGGTATTTAAATTATTTTCTCAAAAAGTAACCAGTTGTTCCAATGATATTTGTTGGACAATCCACATTCTTCAGATGTTTGAGATGCTACTGTTACCGGTGCCTGAAGGTGGGCTTCGGGATGTGGCTTTCTGTTGCACTATTTATTCCTGAACAACGTGTTTCGGATTGTTATGGCAGTATCTCACATTTTAAAGTTTAAGATGAATCATTTTTTTTGTTTGCTTTTCAAAATATTTGTAGCTATTCTTCATGTGTATCTTTTCAAGTGAGCTTTTGAGATAGTTTTGCGAGACTTAAAAACAAACTCTTGGGGCATGTGGGTGGTTCTGCCAGTTAAGCCTCTGTCTTTGGCTCAGGGCATGATCCTGGAGTCCCCAGATGGAGCCCCGTGTCCAGGGTCAGCCTGTTTCTCCCTCTCTCTCTGCCCCTCCCCACTCATGCTTTCTCACTCTCTCTCAGATAAATAAATAAAATCTTTAACAAAATCTTACCAGGATTTAGATTGGGAATACATTAGGTTTACATACATAGTTTTTAAGATTAACACCTTAACTTTTGTGATTTTTTTCATCATCTATTTATGACTCTGATTAAAGTTTTGTAGCTTTTTTCCTCTATAAAGTTTGCACTTATATAGTATTAAATTTTTTAAATATGTTGGATTTAATAATTATCTTCAATTAGGTCTTTTTTTTTTAAATTTATTTATTTGACAGAGAGAGATCACAAGTAGGCAGAGAGGCAGGCAGAGAGAGAGGGGGAAGCAGGCTCCCCGCTGAGCAGAGAGCCCGACGCGGGGCTCGATCCCAGGACCCTGAGATCATGACCTGAGCCGAAGGCAGAGGCTTTAACCCACTGAGCCACCCAGGCGCCCCTTCAATTAGGTCTTTTATTTTATTATTTTTTAAAAAAGAT
The DNA here is from genome assembly GCA_028534135.1 of Potos flavus. Classification (NCBI taxonomy): domain Eukaryota; kingdom Metazoa; phylum Chordata; class Mammalia; order Carnivora; family Procyonidae; genus Potos; species Potos flavus. The sequence goes on along the minus strand of CM052898.1, from coordinate 179,418,769 downwards.
TTTATTTATTTATTTGACAGAGAGACAGCAAGAGCGGGAACTCAAGCAGGGGAAGTGGGAGAGGGAGAAGCAGGTTTCCGCAGAGCAGGGGTCCCGATGCAGGGCTTGATCCCAGGACCCCGGGATCATGCCCTGAGCTGAAGGCAGACACAACGACTGAGCCACCCAGGCACCCCTGAAATAATTTCTTTTCATGTTACGAAGCCATCAACTTTATTGATGTATGGGTGTATTTGTTTCATTTTGCTTTTCTTTTTTGGGGAGAGTTTTAAAATTTTTGATTTATTATTATGGCTAAAATCATGTGAAATATTTACATGATTCTGAATTCCAATCTACAGAATAAGCTATATTTAGAGAAGTCTAGAGCTCAGAGGAGGTGTCCCATGGAGCTAGGAATCAAACCTCTGAGGGGGATGTTCCTACCTGGCCGTTAAGTTACTGGTACCCCTGAGGTGCACAATAAGGGTGATTGATTATTGAAAAAGCGATGCAGAGTGAAACCAACTACCACCTAAATGAATTGATGCTGCCTGGGCAAAGCGCCACTGCTGGGATGATGCTAAGGGAATAGAGCAAGTCGCTTCTCCTTCTTGTCTTAGTCTCCTTCTAGTCCGCACTGTGGATGGAACCTAACAGGAAGCCAGTCGAATAAAGGAGAAATAGTTGGCAGAGTCTCTGTATCATGGAGTTGAATATAAAGGGGTGAGTATGTTGACATGAGAGACAATAAGTAGCAATGTGTGGTTATGTTTCTCTGGTGTCATTGAGAATCAAAATCCCTTAGTACAAGATCTTTATATTTCAAATATTATTAGACTTTTCTAAAAACCGCACTTAACAATTTTGATATGAAAAAGGGGGAGGAATTTAGAGAATATTGCCTAGAGCACAACTTCTCAAATTTTAACATCAGGGAATCTTGTTAAAAATGCAGAATCTGATTCAATAGTCCTAAGGTGGACCTGACAGTCTGCATTTTTAAAAAAAAGATTTATTTACCTATTTGAGAGAGAGAGCGCGCACAAACAAGAGGGGTTGAGGAAGAGGGTGAGAGAACATGAAGCCCACTCTTGCTGGCATGAAGCCACAGGCGGGACTCAATTCCAAGATGCCCTGATCAGGACCTGAGCTGAAATCAAGAGTTGGTAGCTTAACTAACTGCGCCACCCAGGGGCTCCCTCTGCATTTCTAATAAACGCCCAGGTGATGCGAATGATTGCATTTTAAGTCAATCATTTCTCTGTTTCCACAGCCACTACCATGTTATTCTTCCGCTACCTTTATGTGAAAAGGCCCTAGTAGGGATCATCCCAAGTTCCTAGCCGCTAAGAGGGGAACAAATCTGTCCCAGAGAGCCGGAGAAGACAGGATTTGAAGCTTCAGGGCGCATGCTTGGCCTCTTATTGGGCACGGATGACGTCACTCAGACAGGCGTGGCTCCAGTTGTGACGTTTCAGGCGGCGGATGGTGAAGGACGCGGCGGGAGGCGGGAGCGGAAGTGGGGCGGTGGGAGGGTGGGGTGGGTGGCGGAAGGGGAGGGCCGGGGAAGTCGCTCTAGTCGGCCCTTTTCCGGCGAAAGGGGCCGGAAGTTGTGGCCCGGCTGTGTCAACGAGGGGGTTGCAGGCTGAGAGTGCGGGTGAGACCGCGACCATGGGCGGGAAGAACAAGCAGCGTACCAAGGGGAACCTGAGAGTGAGTGCGGAGGGGTTCGGCCGGCTGGGGAGTCCTCATCTGGCAGCCGCTGGCTGTACCACGCGCGCGTCCGGAGGGCGTGTGGAGCGCGACTCTAGGGAGGCGTGTGTTTGCGTGTCGAGTGTGACCTCTCTGTTGTGTGTTCGTCCCCACGAACGGGGTGGGTTGTCTCTGAGCAGATTGGGGATTTGTGAGAGAAAAGATGTTCCATGCCAGAGCTGTCTCCACCTGAGCACACATTCTACAATTTCCATTAAGGAATGATTCAGTATCCGTTTCAATGGGAAGGTTACCTGGCGAGGCTAGCGGGGGTGGGGGTGGCAGGCACTGGGAACAAGGGAGTTGGGTAGAAAGCATTTAAAGTGAGCCTCGTGTGCAGGGCATCTTGGATCGTGTCGCTCTTTTGCTCAAAAACCTGCTGAGGCTCCCCAGATTCTCGGGATAAAGGCCAGATCCCTTACGATGGTATACATGGTATGTGGTCAGTCTCTGGCCCCTTCTTTTCTCTGGCACCATCTTCAGCTTCCTCTTCGCTCCCTCGATCCAGCCACACCGACTTCCTCACCGAGCCTTGACCTTGCCCGGCAGGCTCCCTAACGCTCTTTTTTTAGGCGGCTACAAATTTTGCCTGAGACACCCCAGTGAGGTCTGTCATGATCACCCTATTTTAAATCGTAGCTCTCTTTCCACTCCCTGTGCTCCTTTCGTGCTTTATTTTACTGTTTTGCACTTAGGACTTCTTACATACTATGTAACTTACTGTCTCTCTTCGTTTACTGTCTTGCTTCACTGGGATGGATTATGAAGGCAGGTGTTTTTATGAAGGCTGTTGTCCTAGGAGCCTAGAACAAGGACTAGCATATAGTAGAAGCTCGCCAAATACTTTATTTTTTTTTTAAGATTTTATTTGTTTATTTATTTGAGAGAGAGAGAGGCCACAAGCAGGGGGAGCAGCAGAGGGAGAGGGAGATGCAGGCTCCCCACTGAGCAGGGAGCCCACCACTGGGGGCTCTGTCCCAGGACACTGGGATCATGACCAGAGCTGAAGGCAGAGGCTTACTGACTGAGCCACCCAGGTGCCCCTGATACTTGTTTAAAGAAGACCCAAAAATGGATTAAACTTATGATTAGGGACGTTATAATAACATATTTTTATGGTATTAAGCTTGTTATGGCACAGTCCAATGTTATGAGAGCGCATTTTTCCTGCTTCTGATCAAATTCTAGTGATATCAATACAACATTTTGTTAGATCTGTCGCTTAATCTGTTTTTGGCCAATAGTACCAACTGTAGTAATAGTAACTTGCCTTGTGCTGGTACTGTGTTAAGCACTTTACTTGCATTCTCAATTAATTTTAATTTTTTATTTAAACAATTTTTTAAATATTCCAAATATGAGGATAAGTTGCAAAAATATTAGGCTGACAAGCCATATGTTTTTTTACCTAGATTCATCAATTGTTAATATTTGGTCACATTTGTTTTTTGTTAATATTTGGTCACATTTGTTTTGTTTTTTCTAAATATACACATTTTGCTGAACCCTATGAGAATTAATTGCATATATCATGACATTTAACTCCTAAGTACTTCAACATGTATATTCGAAACAAACGCCATTCATTTTCATAACCGTGAACAATTACAACATGCATAAAATTTAACTTCAGTATACTATCTAATAATATGTAACATTGTATTCAGATTTCTGTAGTCATCTCAGTAATGTTCTGTATAACTTGTTTTTAGATAAAGCATTTTTTTTTAAAGATTTTATTTATTTATTTGACAGAGAAAGAGATCACAAGTAGGCAGAGAGGCAGGCAGAGATAGAGGGGGAAGCAGGCCCCCCGCTGAGCAGAGAGCCCGATGTGGGGCTCGATCCCAGGACCCTGATATCATGACCTGAGCCGAAGGCAGAGGCTTTAACCCACTGAGCCACCTAGGCGCCCCTGGATACAGCATTTTTAAGAACACCTAGGATACAATCAAGGATTGAGTTTTCCTTTGGGTTTCTTTTTCTTTTCTTTTTCTTTTGAGGGCAGTTTTTTAATGACAGGAGCAATTTGAAAAAGTCTAGGGCAGTTGTTTTGCTTAATTTAGAATTGTCTAATTGTTCCTTACGGGGAGATTCAGGTTAAACAATTTTTGATAGGAATGCTTCATAGATGATATATCATCATCAGTGCATCAGGGTGCACATGATGCTTGTTTGTCCCATTATTGGTGTTATTTAATCACTTGGTTAAGGTGATGTCCATTGTAAAGGTATCTTTTTCTATCGGCTATTAACAGATAACATGGGGAGTGGTATTTTGAGACTGGGAATAATCTGTTTTCTCACAAACTATCACCTGATGGTTTTAGCATCTTTTGATGATCCTTGCTGGAATCAGTTTTAATGGTTTAAACATTTACATTTAATTTTGACACCCCAAGTAATGACTTAGTTACTATTTTCTCATTTTAAAGGTGATAGTAATGGGGCACCTGGGTGGCTCAGTTGTTAAGCGTCTGCCTTTGGCTCAGGTCATGATCCCAGGGTCCTGGGATTGAAACCCACTTTGGGCTCCCTGCTCCTCGAGAAGCCTGTTCTCCCCCTCCCACTCCCTCTGCCTGCGTTCCCTCTCTCACTGTGTCTCTGTAAAAAAAAAAAAAGATGATGGTACTGAGGTTTAGAGAAAGGGGAAGTTGCTTAGTTGAGATTTGAACTTAAGAATGGCATTCTTTCATTCAGCAGAAGACTTTGAGTACTGAATGCCATATACTCAAAGGTCATAGACTGATATTTCTTATTCCTGAACTATTAATTTGTTGATAGACATATAAGTAAGCAAGTGATTATAATATACTAAAGAATTATGATATAGGTATGAGTAGAAAGAAAATGGGAGAACAGAAAAAGAATGGTAATTGACCTGAAGGAGGCAAGCATTGAAAACAAGAGTGTGTTTTGAAGGATGAGTAGGAGTTTGTCAGGCAATGAAAAGGAAGAAGAGGTTTTCAGGTGGAGGGAAAAGATTACACAAAGATCAGATTGTGAAAGGCATAGCATATTCAGAAAACTGTGAATTGGGACTGGAGCATAAGTGGTGGTAGCAAAATTGGGAGAGGAGAGGAGGAACTGTGACAAGGGAAGAAGAGTGTCAGGAGATAAGCCTGGGGAAAGCTAAGGCCGGATGGGGAAAGACCTTGTAAGTCTTCCTGAGTTTGGCCTTTAAATTGTAGACTCAGGATTGCTGGCTCTACTACTTCGAGAAGACAGGCACAAAAGAATGAAGTAGGTGTAGTATAAGAAAATTAACTTCCAGAAACAGAATCAAGGTTCTTATTTTTGAACTGTGGGTATAAGCATTTAACATGCAGTAGAAGAAGTAACAAGAAACAGTAACCATATTTTAAACTCAAAGTAGACATTGAATAAAAGATACAATTAGTATTTGCTACTTTAAAACAGGAAGTTAGAAATCCGATACCTTTTCTTTTGTAAGTAGTTAACACTATCAGCTTGGATATTTCAGGTCAGTTCAGAATTCAGCCTTGACTCTTTTAGCTTTTTTTTTTTTTTTTTTTAATACACTCCAGGCCCAGCATGGAGCCCAGTGCGGGGCTTGAACTCACGACCCTGAGATCAAGACCTGAGCTGAGATCAGGAGTGGGATGCTTGACTGAGCCACCCAGGCACCCCTGACTCCTTTAGCCTTTAGCATTAATTTTTATATTATTTAGTTATTCTGCTTTATAATAAAACTGTTTATAAATGGTTATAGATAAAATTTTGATATCCTAATGTTATCATATTCAGTTTTCAGAATTGTATTATAGTTCACTAACTTCCACTCTGTTTATCCTTATACCAGTATTGAGACAGGTGGAGTGAATAATGTTAGTTCATTTTAAGAAAGTTCTAAAATAGAGAACCTTTTTTGAAATCAGTTTTAAATGCTAGTGTTTTGAAAAAAAATGTAATTCAGGTTATCATTTTAATTTCTGGTCACTCATTTCAGTTTAGAAAGTAGTCCAGATTATTTCTTGACAAATGAGTTTTCCAAACACAATTTTGCTAGGTTTGAGCAAATTGAGTCACATATTTGGGTAGCCCTTTCAACCATTCTTAGAAAGAAATCAGAAACAGGTGAATTAATTAATTAATTAATTAAATTTAAGGAGGAGGTGAATTTAAATGGATTGTAATGTCATCTTGGACATTGAACTGAGGCATTTTCTTTTTTTTTTTAAGGTTTTATTTAAAATCGTAAGTAGAGTGCACGTGAGCAAGGGGAGGGGTAGAGGGAGAGAGAGAATCTCAAGCAGACTCCACGCTGAGCATGGAGTCCAATGCAGGGCTCAGTCTCACAACCCTGAGATCATGACCTGAGCTGAAACCAAATAGTCGGAGGCTTAACCAAGTGAGCCACCCAGGCGTCCCAGAGGTATTTTTCTATTAGATGACAATGAATATGTTACGTTCTTTCAATATTTCAAATTTTTTTTTTTTTTGTCACAACCAACCCCTTAACTTTTTGTACTAGGAAGCTACTATATTGAGTATCCATCTAACAAACTACTGACTACGGTTCAAAGGAGTGTATCTTATATGCTGACCTTTGTATTGATTTTATGTCCATAGTAATGTAATTTGTATCCATTATAGGTCCAAGAAGTTAGAGTAACTTTGTGTATATGGAAATGAGTGTGTCTGCCTTCAAGGAGCTCCTAATCTTAGAAACAGCTGTCATTAGACTTGTCCCATGGTGGTGGTTTAATAAATATTTGTTGAATGGATGAATAAAAAGATGTAATTCATGTGTGAATTAATTTTATATCATTACATAGTACACATATGTGTGTATGTATACTCTTTATACTAATTTGGAAATTAAAAATCTTATAAAATAGTACTTATTCTTACCAAATGTGATGCATTCTGAGTTTTAAAGTTTTATTCTATTTGTTTGAAATGCTGTCGTGACCTATTAAGTTGATATCATGAGCCACTAAGAGATTGTAGCAGACCAGGCAATAACACTAGGATCATTATTGATAGGTTCTTGGTGATGGGAACATTGCAGTAGATGAAATCTTAGGCTAGGAAATAAAAAGTTCTCAAGTAAGAGTTCCTGGGTGGCTCAGTCGGTTAAGCATCTGCCTTTGGCTTGGGATCATGATCCCAGGGTCCTGGGATGGAGTCCCATGTCAGGCTCCCTGCTCAGTGGGGAGTCTGCTTCTCCCTCTCCCTCTCCCTCTCGTCCAGCTTGTGCTCTCACTCTCTGAAACAAATAAATAAAATCTTAAAAAAAATTATAAAATAATAATAATTATATAAATAATTATAAAATGATTTATTAAATTTATTATTTATTAAATATAAAATATTTATTATAAAAATAATAATTATAAAATGTTCTTCTCTGAGAATTGTCAAGGACAAGAACTCAAAGTTAAATTTTGAATGCTTCTTGGACTCAGACTTTTTTTCTCCCAACTTTCTTACCAGCCTTCGAACAGTGGCCGAGCTGCAGAACTGCTTGCCAAAGAACAGGGAACGGTGCCTGGATTTATTGGTTTTGGAACATCTCAGAGTGACCTAGGCTATGTTCCTGCTATTCAAGGAGCTGAAGAAATTGACAGTCTTGTAGATTCTGATTTCCGAATGGTGCTACGGAAACTTTCTAAGAAAGACGTCACAACAAAATTAAAAGCAAGTTTTATGTTTTTCATAAAAAATGATAAAGAAAATCCTTTTGTTAGAACAAAATGTCATTGGTATATTTTATGTAAAGAAGAATGAGCAATCATTTATCACTAATAAGTTTTTTTACAGTTGTACTTTTCTCTTTTTTCACACAGACTTAAGATTAGTTTTTACCTTTTATCTTCTGGGTTATAAATTAGTTTGTCGTTCTGTACGTATTTGAACCACTTTGGAATTCTGGGTGTATGGTTTTTCCCATTACAGAACATAATTTTAACCATATAGTATTAAATGGAGTTTTTTATTTGTATACATTTTACTAAAAAAAAAGTTTCTGTGCTGTAAAGGAACTCTTCAGATTAGTCCCATATGGCATAAACAGAAGCAGTGTATTCTGTTGCATAAAATAGACTAAGCTTCTGGAACAGAATAAATATAATCAATAGCCAGTATTGTGGCTGTTGATCCTTAGTAATGTTGCTAATTTATTTTTAGGCTATGCAGGAATTTGGAACCATGTGTACAGAGAGAGACACAGAAATTGTAAAAGGAGTCCTTCCATACTGGCCAAGAATTTTCTGCAAAATTTCACTTGTAAGTATTGAAAAACTTATACTAGTTTTTTGTTATTGTTGTTGTTATAGTTTTTGACTGAAGTCATGGGGACTTAAATTTATATGATTCATTTTTGGTGAAGATTATAAAATGTTATGTCAGTATTATGCAGATTGGATCGTGTTAGTTGTATAAAATATATTGGGAGTCTGTTTTTAGAAATTAGGTAAGTACTACAGAATTACCTAGATACTTTCTAGTCATAGTAAAATTTGACAGTTTAATTTCTTTGCATGTTTGCTGCAAAAGAGTGAGTGTGAATTGCTCAATATTCAACGCCTAATCTTGAGTCTATCTTAAGTAGTTTTTATCTCATGCAAGAAGGGGAAAAGGAAAAATTAATCAAATTCTCATTATTTTTAAACTTAATAATTTTAGTTTAGCACTGCCCATAGGTGAATTCTTATTAATGGGTCATCATAGCATATCCAGAAATGTCTGTATTTGTATTTTTATCGGCTAGAGCTATTTTAAACCATGTTATATTTTCAATAGGATCATGATCGCCGGGTTCGAGAAGCCACACAGCAGGCTTTTGAAAAACTTATTCTTAAAGTGAAGAAACACCTGGCTCCTTATTTAAAAAGTTTAATGGGCTATTGGCTAATGGCTCAGTGTGATACTTACACACCAGCTGCATCTGCAGCAAAAGATGCCTTTGAAGCAGCTTTCCCTCCAAGCAAGCAACCTGAAGCCATAGCATTTTGTAAGGATGAAATTACAAGTGTAAGTTCTTGGAACTGTTCTCTTTTTTTTTTTTTTTCCTCAAGTATTTAAGGGATATAAGGCATATTATAATGACAACTCTTTTACATGGCCTTGTCAAGGAATAAGTAAGTGAAATACTCCTAATGGAAGAATATGGAAGAATAACAAAATTGACCATTTTTGATTTTTAACATAAGTAACATTTTGGATTGAATCTAAGTTATTTAAATATTTCATCTTTAATTTATAAATCTTAGTCATAGTACTGAAAAGATTTAGGTTTATGCTTTATGTTACAAAATCTGAAGAAAGAATACATCTAAAAAATAAATCTAAGTTTATTTTTCCCTATATTTCCATATCAAAACATGTATACAGATCTACTTCATTCTTTTTGTTGGCTTTCTGATATGGATGTACAGTGGTTTATTTAACTTTTATTTTAATAAACATTTGGGGTTTTCCCTCAGTTTTTTATTATAACAAATACTGCTTCAGTGAACATTCTTGAATAGATCTCTTCATACCCTGTGGGAGTGATAGAATTTATAGTATGTTGGGTCAAAGGATAAGAACATTTAAAATTTTTGTAGTGATAAATTCCCTTCAGAAGGCCATATAAATAGCCTTACTTATCTGATCTTTCCACCTAACACCTCTCCTACATACACACGTGCATTCTATTTCCCCATTTAAGTTCTTGGTTCTTTCATTCTTTATTTTTCAGGTTTATCAAGTTTGTTTTTCTAGGGACAGGGTTTGTAGCTTTAATCATATTCTCAAAGGGCGTTGTCTAACCCAAGAATCATTGATTTATTTAAAATATCAAGTGATAAGTGTTGTGAGAGTGAAGTGTGATGAGTTGGAATACTAAGAGTTTTAGAAAATGGATTTTGAGACAACTAATTTGGCTGCTTATAGTTTTTCATTTGGTTGTTTTTTGTTCTTGGTTTTATTAATGGATGGATAACTGATCATTGAATATGCGGATTATTTCCTCCATTATTCTCCCTTTATTTGGTTATGTATACAGATACTGAGTTTGAATTTTCCCAAGTTCAAAACCAATTTTGTAGAGAGGAGTTAGGCAAATGAAGACCAAAATGTCAGATTTATAGGTATTACATTATATATCTATAAGAACATAGGTTCTGGGTCATACCATTGGGTTCTAGTCCCACTGCGCCATTAGTTTTGCGTGTGACCTTGGGCAAGTTTCTGTGTCTTCATTTCTTCATCTATTAAAGTGGAAATTTTACTTTATTGCGTAGTTGTGAGGATTAATTTAATTAATGGATAAAATATGTTCAAAGCAATACCTAACATGTGGAAAAGCTAACTAAATGTTACCTGTTGTTATTGCTGATAAAAGGGGTACTAGAACAGTAGGTTCTCTAGTGTGCACCCTGGAAGTAGGCAGACTTACCCACTTTGAATGGAACCTTAGACTCTCCTCTGTGATGAAGCAGAGCACAACGTGTGGTCTCCTCTATGAGCTGGGAGGCACTCAAAAAAAGGGGAGAGGAAAACAACCTAATTTCTCTCCCAATCTTACTCATTGGAAATTCTACTTCACTGCTGTGTACAAGAGGAATGGAGGAGCAAGAGATCATGAGTATTTAAGGGAAAATTCCTCTTGATAGGTACTGGAGATGTTCAGAAGAAGTACTTTCTCTTTTTTTACCCCAAAAGCAGTCAACCTTGGGGATTGATAGGGAAAGAAAAATAGGTAAAGTTCAAACCTTTTAGTTTTGCTCCTTAATTTGCTACTTGTTTTGGGTAGGGGTAAACACTTTTAGGTCAGATAAGGTTTATGTTCTAACTATTCACCATTGACAGTTCAATAAAATCTCAAGGCTATGGAATTTTCACCCCTCTATAGGTGCTGCAGGATCATCTTATAAAAGAAACACCTGATACACTCAGTGACCCACAGTAAGTTAAGTTCTATCTATATAACTCATGTTAAGGATTTGTTTTGTTCATAGGTAATAAGGTGATCATTTCAAGGTCACATTTTTAAAAAAGGGATTGTAAAAAAGTAGAGCTGAAAATATTTAATATAATGCTATATGTCAGGTGCTGTTTTAAGTGTTTTTACTTAAAGTTGTCCTGTTATTTAATTGGAATTATCTGGGAGTTATGTGTCTTGTTCTTTTACAAAGAAATATTTTTATATTTTTCCCACATTTACCTTTTGATAGTCCCAGCAGGAATCATTTTAAGGTCTGGTTGAAATAGTGAAGAACTATGAATAGTTCTGTTGAAAGAGTAGTAAAATGTCCCATTTACTTTTTATGTACTAATCAAACTATTAGAAGTTCATAGTGGAAAGTAATCTTAGATGCACTGATATCTATTTCCTAGAATCATCTTGCTACTAGAGCAGTATGTTTGCACAGTTTTTTCAAGCCACAGCTTTTCATCTACTTTGACCTTGTATTAGTTGAAAAATATGTCATTAAAATTCTGTTTATATTTGTATTTTAAAGGAGGAGGGTTGGCACAGGGAGATAGAATGTAGAAATAAAGCAACATCAGTAGATATTTAATGATAAAACATTTAAAATAGCAGTGCCAAATATGTAGTTTGGCTTACTCTCAATCCTTATATATCTTTATTTTCTTTTCACATCAAGAACGGTTCCAGAGGAAGAAAGAGAAGCTAAATTCTATCGGGTTGTAACTTGTTCCTTATTGGCATTAAAAAAATTGCTTTGCCTCTTACCTGATAATGAGCTTGATTCTCTGGAGGAGAAATTTAAGTCTCTTTTATCACAGAATAAGTTTTGGAAGTATGGAAAACACAGTATACCTCAGGTATCAATCTTTTATTGTAAACATTTCTGTGAACCCTTTTTTCCACTTTGATATTGTTAGTTTATATTTTTGCTTTATGCTTATTTATGTTTAAAACTCTCAACATATCTTTGTGGTTGGACTGAATTCCTCTTTTACTGCAATATTATTGTATTTTCACTTTTTTTTTTTAAGATTTTATTTATTTATTTGATAGAGAGAGACACAGCGAGAAAGGGAACACAAGCAGGGGGAGTGGGAGAGGGAGAAGCAGGCTTCCCTCTGAGCAGGGAGCCGGATGCAGGGCTCAATCCCAGAACCCTGGGATCATGACCTGAGCCAAGGGCAGATGCTTAACAACTGAGCCACCCAGGTGCCCCTGTATTTTCACTTTTCTATTTAGTTATTTAGACCTCAGATTATCACACTTCTCTGTTCATGGTGCTTTAAAATTGTTGTTTTGTGTGAGGCTCTTCTTAATGCATTTTTTTCTCTTTTGTCTCTGCTTCCCTTTCCATCCTCCACTTCTACCAGCTAACCATTCTAAATGTGCGTAGTGTATGTCCTTTTGTATGTAAAGTTGATGCTTGTTATTCATGGTAATTAGGTTATATGAAGAACCCAGGAGCACTGAATTAGTGAATACTGAAGCGTTGGTCTTAGGGGAAATACAAGATTAGGTGCCTGCAAGCCTTTGGTCACATTTTTCTCAGTTGGTCAATATATAACCTTGTTTTATGTATGTTTAAAGACATCTTAATATATATTGCTGATTCATTAACATCGAACTCACGGACAATAGCACTAGAAGTCACTTCTGAATGAAGCTTATCTAACATGCATTTTATCTGTTAAGCGCATCATAGCCTTTTTGCTTGTATTTTTAATTCAATTTAATTCAATATTAAATCAATATTTAAATCATTTAAATCAATTTTCTGGGATTTAAATCAATTTTTAATTGATTGAATTTAAATCAATATTCAATATTAATTCAAATTTAATATTTTTAATATTATTAATTAATTCAAATAATTAATTAATAAATTGTATTATATTTCATTCCATTTATTTTTTACTTAGTACTTTTTTTTTTAAGATTTTATTTATTTATTTGACAGAGAGACAGCAAGGGAGGGAATACAAGCAGAGGGAGTGGGAGAGGGAGAAGCAGACGGGAAGCCCGATGTTGGTCTCCATCCCAGAACCCTGGGATCATGACCCGAGCCGAAGGCAGACACTTAACAACTGAGCCACCCAGGCACCCCTTACTTAGTACTTCTTAATACTGGGTGGCTCAGTTGGTTAAGCTTCTTAGCTCTTGATTTAGGCGCAGGTCATGATCTGAGGGTCATGAGATTGAGCCTTTCGTTGGGCTCAACTCTAAGCATGGAGCCTGCTTAAGATTCTCTCTTTCTCCAGAAAAAAAAGAAAGAAAGAAAGAAAAAGTACTAAAATACTTTAAATCTATCATGTTCTTGTATGTATATTTGGTCTGTGCCTTCTAACTGCTGTATAGTATTTAGAAATTTACATCCCTTCCATTTTACCAGTGCTGCCTTCTCTCAGTGATAGAGACCCTGATTGCCTCCAACTCCCTGCCCTCGCAAACAGTGCAGCATTGAACATCTTCATTCATATCCTTTCAGATCTGCAAGGATTTCTTTTTCTGAAATTTTCTTAACTTCTGAATTGCTGAATCAAAGAGTATATGCATACTTAATTTTTCGAGTGGTACCAGATTGTTCACCTGAACATTACTGTAGACTCAACTGTCATTGCATGATGAGTCCTATATGTATCCTTATATTCTAGCCAGAACTAAGCATTATTTAGCCTCCAAATTTTTATCACTCTAACAGGAGTTCAAATGATGGTTTTAGTTACCCTGCTAACTAGTGACTTTTAGTGTCTCTACATAAGCTTTTAAAATTTTTGTGTTTCTTCTGTAAAGAACTTGTGTATATCTTTCTCTTTCTCTTGAAGTTTTCTTATTTTACAAGAGTTCTTTGTATATCCTAAATACTTGAACTTTGTCGTTTTTAGGCATTGCAAATAATCTCCCATTCTGTCACCTTTCCTATGTCTTTATTATTTATTAGTTTTAAATTATTAATTTTTTTATTTATTAGAGAGAGAGCAAGCACAAGCAGGGGGAGAGGCAGAGGGAGAGGGAGAAGCAGACTTCCCACTGAGCAGGGATCCCGATATAGGGCTCGATCCCAGGGTCATGGGATCATGATCTGAGCTTAAGGCAGCTGCTTAACTGACTGAACCACCCAGGTGCCCCTTCTATGTCCTCTTTAGAAAGAAATTGTAATTTTCCTGTAATCAGAGTCACTGATTTCGGCGTATGAAGGCTTTTTCTACTTTTTTTTTTTAAGATTTTATTTATTTATTTGACAGATCACAAGTAGGCAGAGAGGCAGGCGTGGGGGGGGACTTTTTCCACTTTTAAGTCATAAAAATATTCTCATATTTTAAATAGTTATATCTTTTATAGTACTTTTACTTCTCATATGAAGTCTTTAATCCATTAATCCATCTTTTTATACAGTGTTAAGTAGAGATCTAGTTACCTTTTTCTTCCTGTATAATGAGCCAGTTTTCCTAACATTACCTAGTAAACTATTCATTTTTTCCCTACTAATTTATGGTCCTGCCATTGTGGTACATTAAATTTCTGCATGTTCATAAGTTTATCTCTAAACTCTATCTTCTGGCCCATTAGTTTTGTTTCTTTTTATGCCAGTACCAGAAGCTTGCATCCATTTCATTTTAATAAAAGCTTGCATTTATTCCATTTTAACATTTTAACATGACATTATGATATGTCCTAATACTATGTGGTCAGGTGAGTCACTTTTTTTTATCCTTGTCTTCAGGATTGACCAAGTTGTTTTAGAACTTTATTCTTCCAGGGCACCTGGCTGGCTCAGTCAGTACAGCATATGACTCTTGGTCTCAGGGTCACAAGTTCAAGTCCCATGTTGAAGGTAGAGGTTACTTAAAAATAAAACAAAACAAAAAAGCCCCTTCATTCTTCTATATAAATTTCAGTAAATTTATTGAATTCCTCAAAAAAGTCTAACTGGAATATTGATTGGGGTTGTAGTGAATATTTGGAGAGACTTGCTCTCTTTATTGCTCTCTTTTTGATGAATCTGTTGTATCTCTCAAATTATTCATGGATTTAAAAAATATTCTAGAATATATTTAAGCTAGATTTATTTATTTATTTATTTATTTATTTATTTATTTATTTATTTTTAAAGATCTTATTTATTTATTTGACAGAGAGAGAGATCACAAGTAGGCAGAGAGGCAGGCAGAGAGAGAGGGGGGAGCAGGCTTCCTGCTGAGAGGAGAGCCCGATGCGGGGCTCGATCCCAGGACCCTGAGATCATGACCTGAGCCGAAGGCAGAGGCTTTAACCCACTGAGCCACCCAGGCGCCCCTATTTATTTATTTTAGAGAAAGCGCAAGCAAGGGGAGTTGGGGGAGGAACAAAGGGAGAGGGAGACAGAGAATCTCAAGCAGATTCTACGCTGAGCGTGGAGCCCACCCTGGGGCTTGATCTCATGACCCTTAGGTCATGACCCAAGCCCAAGTCCAACTGAGCCACCAGGTGCCCCTCCTAGAATAATTTTTCTTTTTTTTTTTTTTTTAAGATTTTATTCATTTATTTGACAGAGAGAGACACAGTGAGAGAGGGAACACAAGCAGGGTGAGTGGGAGAGGGAGAAGCAGGCTTCCCGCCATGCAGGGAGCCCTACGTGGGGCTCGATCCCAGGACCCTGGAATTATGGCCTGAGCCAACGGCAGATGCTTAACGACTGAGCCACCCAGGCGCCCTAGAATAATTTTTTTTTTTTTTTAAGATTTTATTTATTTATTTGACAGAGAGAAATCACAAGTTGGCTAGAGGCAGGCAGAAAGAGAGGGGGAAGCAGGCTCCCTGCTAAGCAGAGAGCCCGATGCGGGGCTCGATCCCAGGACCCTGAGATCATGACCTGAGCAGAAGGCAGAGGCTTTAACCCACTGAGCCACCCAGGCACCCCCTTAGAATAATTTTTAAACCAATTTTTTGTGATATAGTTTACTCACAGTAAAATGGGGCCATTTTAGGCATAGAGTTTGGTAAGTTTTGACAAATGTATTTACCCATATACATGTACATATCCATATAACCACTATAATCAAGATATAAAACATTAAAAAAAGATATAAAATGTTATATCACCCAAAAATGGGTTCCTTGTGTCATCCTCTCCCTAACTCTAGGCAACCGATGATCTCCTTTCTGTTACTACGTATTAGTCTTTTGTGGGTTTTCATATAAATGGAGCCAAACATTACTCTTTGGCTTCTTTCCTCAGTATAATGTTTAAAGATTAATTCACTGTTGTTGTATGTATAAGTAGTCCATTCCTTTTTATTGCTTAGTTTCATATAGTCTTTGTATGGACATGGGTTTTCATTTTTCTTAGTCAAGGAAAGAAATCAATGGTTGATAGGGTAAGTAAATGTTAAATTTATAAGAACTTTCCAAACTGTTGACCAAAGTGATTGTATACACTTTTATCAGCAGTGTGTGAGATTTTTAATTGCTCCATATCCTCACTTCAATATTGTCAGGTGTTTTAATTTAAGTCCTCCTCATGGATGTGGGATCAGGGATCAGCAAACTGTATATATAGCTCATGTGTCAAAATCCTGCCCATCTATTTTTATAAATAGTATTTTGTATTGTCTTTGGCTGCTTTCATGCATATAAAGCACAGTTAAGTAGTTGGGAGAGACACTATATGGCTTACAAAGCCTAACCTATTTACTGTCTGGCTCTTTAAAGAAAATGTTTACTGACTTCTGGGATAGAGATTTTTCATTGTAATTTTAATTCATGTTTCACTGATGGCTGATGATGTTGAACATCTTTTTTTTTTTTTTTTTAAAGATTTTATTTATTTATTTGACAGAGAGAGAGATCACAAGTAGGCAGAGAGGCAGGTGGGGGGGGGAGGGGGGCAAAGCAGGCTCCCCGCTGAGCAGAGAGCCGGATGGATGCGGGGCTCCATCCCAGGACCCTGAGACCATGGCCCAAGCCTAAGGCAGAGGCTTTAACCCACTGAGCCACCCAGGCGCCTCTGATGTTGAACATCTTTTAATGTGTTTCTTGGCCATTTGTGCATCTTTTTTGAGGTGTTTGGTCAAACCTTTTTCTCACTTTTTAATTTATTTTATATTTCTAAAGTTTCTACTGGCTTTTTGTATTTTTGTATTTTTCTTTCTTTTTTTTTTTTTAGAGAGTGCACATACAAGCGAGCAGTGGGGGGAGGGGCAGAGGGAGAGAGAGAATCCCAGCCTCGATGCCCAGCACGGGAGCCCGACATGGGGCTCCATCTCATGATCCTGAGATTGTGACCTGAGCCGAAATCAAGAGTTAGACACTTAACTGACTGAGCCACCCAGGCACCCCATTTTTTTTTTTTTAATTTTTATTTAAAATTTTTTAAGTAGGCTCTACACCCAACATGGGACTTGAACTCAAACCTGAGATCAAGAGTTGCATGGTCTACTGACTGAGCCAGCCAGGTGCCCCTCTTTTACCCATGTTAAAATTGAGTTTTTGGTTTTTATTTTTGAGTTGTGAATGTGCTTTATGTATTGTGGATGCAAACATTTTGTCAGATAAAGAATTTTGAATGTTTTCTTCCAGTCTGTGGCTTAACTTCATTTTCTTAATGTTTTTAGAGGGTAGGTTTTTAATCTTTATGAAGTCCAATTTATCATTTTTTTTTCCTTGATGATTCTTGCTTTTGATTTCTTATCTAAAATCTTTGCCTACCCCAAGGTTGCAAAGATTTTCTCTATTTTATTCTAGAAGTTTTATGGTTTAGGTTCATTTAGAATTAATTTTTGTGTGTCACATAATGGTGAGAATCAAATTAATTTTTTTAAAGATTTTATTTGAGAGAGAGAGAGAGAGAGAGAGAGAGAGCATGAGGAGGGGAGAAAGGGAGAGGGAAAAAAAGATTCCCCACTGAGTAGGGAGCCTGATACAGGGCTCAATCCCACGACCCCAGGATCATGACCAGAGCTGAAGGTAGAGTCACCAACTGAGCCACCCAGGTGCCCCAAAGTAATTATTTTCATAGAAGTATCCTGAAAGTTGAAAAACTGTCTTATCCTTACTCTGGCACCTTTGTCAAAATTCAGTTGGCCATATATCTTGGATTTTAATTTTAGACTTTTTTTCTGTTCATTTATTTATATGTTTATATTTTTTTGTAATAAGTTTGGAAACCCTCCAACTTTGTTCTTTTAAAAAAATTTTTAGGCTAAAAAAAAAAATTTTTAGGCTATGTTAGGCCCTTTTCATCCTAAAATAATATTTTATAATGTGTTTCATCCTGAACATGTTTATAGTTTTTGGTGCTATTGTGAAATGGGTTGTTTTTGATTACATTTTGATTACATTTTTGTATTTCGTTTGTACTGATGTAGGTATTCTATACTTTTGTATGTTAATTTTATATTCAGCAACTCAAACTCTTGTTCTAGTAGCGAGTGTTTAGATCTTTTCGAATATTTTTTATAGCCTGTTATTTTGCTATGATTATAGTTACTTATTTGGGTTACTTTCCAATTTTTTTTCCCTTGTCTCTGTATTAATTAGGTCCTCTAGTTGAATAGAAGGGGTGGTAGCTGGCATCCTTTTCTTGTTCTTGACTTTAATGAAATAGTTGTAGACTCTTAATATTTTGAGTATGATGCTTTCTCTAGATTTTATAAGGTTTAAAATTTTTTTATTTTTAATTTTTTATTCTTAATTTGCTGAGTATTTCTGTCATAACTTAATGATGAAATTTTCCTGATTGCTTTTTCTGATATGTTTAAATGATCATATAATTTTCCAGCCTAGCATTTAAGAGATAAACTTAGTCATGCTGTATAATTATCTTTTTAAATACACTGCTAAAATCGGTTTGGTAATATTTTATATAAAATATGCAGAAATAAAGTACTTTATGGGGTTAAGTATATGTGTATGTGTGTTTTTTTAATCCCGGAAAATATTATTATTATACTTTGAATCTTCATTTAGATTTACCTGCATATTTGTTGCTTTGTTTGCTCTTTATTCCTTTTGTCGTCTCTTGCCTTCCATCTGGGATCATTTGCATTGTATGTAGAACATGTCCTTTGGATTTCTTCTTGTGTTGGTCTGCCAATGATGAAGTCTTTTTCTTTCCTCTAGCAGATGTTTTTATTTCACTTTCATTCTTTTTTTTTTTTAAGGTTTTATTTTTTCAGGTAATCTCTACACCAAATGTGGGGCTTAAACCTACAACCCTGAGATCAAGAGTCTCATACTCTACCAACTGAACCAGCTAGGCACCCTTTCACTCTCATTGACATAAATTTTTACTGGGTACAGGATTAAATACAGGCGGTTGTTTTTTGTTGAAGATATTCCACTGTATTCTGATATTCCAACTGTATTGTTGCTATTGAAGTTAGATGTCAGTCTTACCATCATCCTTCCTTTGAAGGTAGTTTATCTTTTTCCTGTGGCCACTTTTAAGGTTTACTCTTTGTTTTGTTTTTGTTTTTGCTTTTGTTTTTTTGTAGTTGCACCAGTATGTGTCTTGTTGTGGTTTCCTTTTTATGTATCCTGCTTGGGATTTGTTGAATTTCTTGACTTCTAGATTGGTGTATTTCATTGGCTCTACAGAATGCTCAGCTATTAACCTCTTAAAATATTTCCATTGCTTCTTTCTCTCCTCTCACTTTGGGATTCTGATTTAATATTTATTAAACCTTCTTTGTCCTCTGTGTCTTATGTTGTCCTTGGTGTTTTTCATCTTTTTTATCTTTCCATGCTACTTGGTGGATAATTTCTTTTGCTCTTTATTTCTCATTATCTGTTCTTAAACTGTGAATTGAGTTTTAATCTATGTTTATTTTTAGTTTAGGAATTGTACTTCATTCTTTTTCACATCTGCTGTGCTTTTTCTGAGATCCTTTTCCTTTCAGGTTTCTTTAAACTTTTGTTTCTTTAAATGTAATGAAAATTGTTGATAAGGAATTTGTAACTGATAATTCTAAGATTTAAAGTTTAGATGTCTGTCATCTTTTGTTTCTGCTGATAGTGGCTTATGGTTTCTTAGTTTTTGTTTGTTTGGTTGTATTTAACTTTGTGCAGCCGTGTAGCCTTGTGCATCAATAGCAATAATTTGAGGCCCCAGCTGAAGGCCTCAGCCACTGGAGAGGATCTGTGTTTGCTTCAGCTAAAGAAATAGAAAGTTGAATTCTTTCTGCCTTCACTTTTATGTAGTAATTCTTAATGTCCTTTCAGCCCCCATACTCTACAGAAGATTTTAAAATGTTTTTTCTAGTCTTTTTAGTTTTATTAATGGGAGTGTTAGTATGAATAAACTATCAGCTATTAAGTAAAAAATTTCATCATAGATCTATTAGGCTTTAATTTAATCCAGCTTTTCATTTTTTGTTTTAGATCCGCTCCGCTTATTTTGAGTTAGTTTCTGCTTTGTGCCAGCGTATTCCACAGCTGATGAAAGAGGAAGCATCTAAAGTGAGCCCATCTGTTCTACTTAGCATTGATGACAGTGACCCCATTGTGTGCCCAGCTCTCTGGGAAGCTGTACTTTATACACTTACAACTATTGAGGTGCGTAAGAGAGGTACATTTAATATGTCAGGGAATATTTGTCTCCTTAGAAGTTTGTATTTTAGAAGTCTTAGATACGATGTGTGAGAGACAGCCTATCAATTTATACTATCTAAAACTTACTGGTAAAAAAAATGCTTTTTTAGAAATAAAATACTTAATCCAAAACCTCATATAAATCTTAAACTGACTATAAAATGGCATAGAGGTTTTATTGTACTTTTTGTTTAGCCAGTATCAATTATTCTTAAAACTTTATGTGGTCCAGTGAAGTCATTATATCTGAATCTTATATTTAAGATTGAATACTGCTGTCCCTTTTACAGAACAGCTTTTATAGAAGTCTTTTAAGTTAATTATTTCTGATGAATTATGTCCTAGGCATGTGGGGTATATGATTTCTATATGTAATAAATTTATTAAAGTTTCTGAGTTTTAGTTTAAATTTAGTTTTAGTTTTAGTGATGAGAGATTTTAGGCTAAGTAGAATACATGATTAATACTTCTGAGAGCCTATATGTCTCTTAATTGGGAAAAGTATTTTATGATCTCTAATTATTATTATAATCTTTCCTTTGTTAGGACTGTTGGCTTCATGTAAATGCAAAAAAAAGTGTGTTTCCGAAGCTGTCAGCTGTGGTCCGTGAGGGTGGTCGGGGTCTGGCTACTATCATATATCCTTATCTTTTGCCATTTATCAGCAAACTCCCTCAGACCATTACAGATCCAAAGCTGGATTTCTTCAAAAATTTCCTCACCTCTGTAGTCGCAGGGTAAGGAGTTTAAATTTCTTGATCATTAAAGCAAGAGATTTTTCTTGTTTGCATACATGGGTAGGATGACATACTCATTATTGTCTTATTTAAATTTCTCCAATTTGTTTTGCTGTTCATTAAACACTTTTAACGTTTTCAGAGAATTACAATTGGAATGCTTTTCTTGGGTACTTTCAAGGGTTCAGTGGTAATACACAATAGAAAGTGCAATGAATATTGTAAGGCCTTAGATGGACATAGACCATTTTTAAAACGTCATTTTTTTGGTATGTTCGTAAATACAAATGCCCAGATGGAGAAAATGAACCACTGAAGAGTTGTAACTTCCATAATCTTAAATATGATAGCTGTTCAAAGTCATAATTTAAAAAAATTATTTCAGTGTAATTGTTGAACTTAAGAAACTCAGTTTTATTAATGATTACAAAACTATTTTTTAGTACATTATTATCTTTAAGTCCTCTCTTTAAAATAAAATTTGGAGGTGGATTTGTTCCTGAATAGAAAATAGATATGTATTCTCTTTTGTTGACATATTTGAAATTATGCTTTTTTACACTTCAAGTTCCTATTGTTCTTAGTTTTTAGTTTAAGAATTTTGCTGTAAAATATTCTCTTCTTTTGGTATGATGCCTTATCCATGTCTTTATTTTGGTGTTTCTGAGTTGCTTATTTTCTTTTTTGTGAAAGAGTAAGCCATAGTTATTTACTATTTCTTAGGCTATCAACAGAAAGAATAAAAACCAGCTTTTCAGAATGCTCAGCAGTAATATCAGCTTTTTTTGAATGCTTACGTTTTATAATGCAACAAAACTTAGGTGAGGAAGAAATTGAAGAGATGCTCGTCAATGACCAGGTACTCAAAATGTAAAAATCATCACTGCCTTTGCACATTGATTATAAAGAATCAAGCTCATTGTATCTTACTCTCATTTTTATTAATTAGCCTTCATATAGATTTCATTTTTATAATTTACAAATTGAGTAATGTGTATTTCTGACCAGCTAAATAAAAATTCTATATTGTTGGTTGCCAGAATAATACTATAATTCCTGAGTACTAATTAGTCTCTGGATGTGCAAACCTGTTTTGTACAGTTGTAACACAAAGCATAATTTCAAAGTTGGTATTTGTGGTCTTTTATATTAAATGTAAATTATACAATAATTTGTTACTTCTAAAATATTTAACTCCTTTTGTGAACAATAGTGCTTGGCTGTTAGAATCAGTGATGAGAGCAAGTTCTGGAATATGGTTCCTTATGTTAGGAAATTAATGAAATTATATAAGTGTAGATCCTGGTTGATATCTCAGTTAACTACTCTTTAATTTAAGAAAAAGATTCTAAATTCTATGGGTCCTATATGTCTTTCATATTGATTTAGAAAAAGGTAAAAAACTTGAATAAGTTCAGAAAATGCAAAGAAAACTGTATTATTTGCTAATGATCAATAATCTTGGTTAATTATATCATAAAAAGAGTAATTTAGAGGGAATGCAGTGAAATCTTTAACCTCTTTGTATGATACGAAAATGACCCTCAAGTTAACTCTTCAGAGTTTTGAAGGTGAAAAATCAATATTTTTCAGTTATTAAATATAGAATTTTATAGTGTTTTACAAATACCTTGTTTATTTCATTTTTTTTCTTTCTCTCTTTTTCTTTTTCTTTTTTTTTTAATTTTGAGAGAGAGAGAGAGCAAGCAAGCAAGCAAGAGAGAGGAGGGGCAGAGGGAGAGGTATAGAGAGAATCTTAAGCAGGCCCCATGCCCATCTCGGAGTCTGACTCAGGACTTGACCTCAAGACCCTGAGATCATGACCTGCGCCGAAATCAAGAGTTGGCCGCTTAAGGGACTGAGCCACCCAGCCCCCCACCCCACCCTTGTTTGCTTCATTTTATTTATTTTTTTACAAATACTTTGTTTAAATTTTATTTCTCCTGAAAACTGAACTTTTCTATTTCTACCTTCTCTTTTAGTTGATTCCTTTTATTGATGCCGTTCTCAAAGACCCAAGATTGCAAGATGGGCAGCTGTTTAACCATTTAGCAGAAACTTTAAGTTCCTGGGAAGCCAAAGCAGATATGGAAAAAGATGATAAAACAGCTCACAGTTTGGACAAAGTGCTACTAAATTTTTGGGAAAGACTGTCAGAGATCTGTGTGGAGAAAATCAATGAGCCAGAAGCTGATGTGAAGTCAGTGTCAGGTATATCTAACCTGCTACAGGTCCTTCAGAACCCAAAGAGCTCACTGAAGTCAAATAAAAAAAAAGTTGGTAAGGTTAGGTTTGCTGATGAGCTGCCTGAAAGTAATAAAGAGAATGAAAAATGTGTCTCCTCAGAAGGTGAGAACAGTGAAGGCTCTGAATTAATGACTGAACCTTATCTCACTCATAATTGTTCAGACCTTATATCACCGCTAAGGAAGAAACCTTTGGAAGACTTGGTCTGTAAACTAGCAATGATGAGTTTTAATTATGTCAATGAGCAAAAGTCAGAGCAACATCTAAGGTTCCTTTCTACTCTGCTCAGCTCTTTCTCTTCAACCCAAGTATTTAAAATGCTGTTAGGTGAGGAAAAACAAAGTATTGTCAAAGCCAAACCTCTTGAAATAGCCAGACTTGCACAAAAAAATCCTGCAGTGCAGTTTTTATACCAGAAACTGATTGGTTGGCTAAATGAAGATCCAAGGAAGGATGCTGGTTTCCTGGTGGACATTTTGTACAGTGCCCTCCGTTGCTGTGACAATAATACGGAAAGAAAATATGTCTTGGATGATCTCATAGAGGTATCGTTATTTTATATCTCTTTAAACTGTAATGGTTTACATTGCCACAATAATGATAGATAAATAGAATGAGATCTGCATGGAGGTTATTCTTCGGTGGTTTCTTGACTGAATATCTACTTAAAGAAGAGCAATATATTCTTTCCAATTTTAGTATATGTGCTGCCAAAGCGAGCACAAGCAATATATTCTTGATTGTGATGGGGAAGTGTGTGAGACTTACAGGTATGTGTTCAGTAAGTATGGTAAGATGACAAATGCTCGGTAATAAAAGGTAAAGTTTTTTAGTCTATACTTTTTAAAGTTGGAGTTGCTAAAAAGGTTTTAATTTTGTAGTGATTAATGGTGACTTCATTCCTTCTAGCAGATTATTTCTAATTCTTTTTCCTCTTTCAGGGGGATCTGAAATGGAATTCTATTCTTCAGGTCATCGAAAAGGTATCTTAGGGATTTTTTTTTTCTTTTTCTCCTTTTTTTGTATTTATGGGTATTGAAAAATTAAAACCAGTCATATTCACATGCTGTTATGTGGTTAGATGTCTATGTTAGAGAACTTCCTTCTTATTGTAACTTTCTTCCCATAATTGGGAAAGCTTTTGTTTGGCTTTCTGTAGTATTATTTTTCTGGTTAGGAGTATCAGCAAAGAGGGACTAGGCTCTAGAAAATCCAGTGTTTCTTCCCTAACAGATAACAAAGGGAGAGTTAAACATTTGATTACCTTTAAATTAAGACTACAGATTTTTACCCTTAATCTAGTTACGTTTTCTCCTGTAGAATTGGATTGAGTGGTTTTAGCTTTGGCTAGAACACCTCGGGAAATTAAGTTTATCCTACTCTGGAATACTCTACAGGTAAATTAAGATCTTGCAGGCTTTGTCTGATCGCCACCGACTAAATAAGAAAGTGACAAAAATAATGAAAAGAAATCAAGGAACCTAAGAAATTTAGAAGTTTTAAAAATGGCTTAAGTGTTTTATCTTAATGAAGATGTAAATGATACAATACAGCCATACAATACAATCCAACCATAGAAATGTTTAGACTAGTTACCTAAATTTTTTTTATTTTAGCATTTTTTATTTTTAAATTTTACACAGATAACTTTTTAATTACAAGTTTCTTTTTTTTTTTCTGTATCTTTATTTTAAATTATGGTAAAAGCCCCATAAGAAAATTTGCCATCTTAACTATTTCTGAGTTTATAGTTCGGTAGTATTAACTATATTCATAATATTGTGAACCAGTCTCCAGAATTTATCTTGGAAAACTGAAACTCTATGCCCATTAAGTAGTAATCCCTATTTTTCCCAATAGTTTCTTTTTACAAAATAAATACAAAATATTAATTTACTGTTTTTCAATGAGAAATAACTTATCAGACAGCATTTGCATTAGTTTATCCAGTACCTTCTCTCTCAGTAGGCAGGGTACATGAAAAGTCAAATTATCAGAAAACTACTTGGTAAATCTAGAATCAAAGCAAAAGGAGTTAATAATTTGATTAAGAGAAGACCCATTTCCAACTTAGGAATGTACTTGGCAGGTAGCCCAAATACTCATATCTGTTTGGAAGACTATCCTCTTCCTGGGCAGAGTTTAGAAGTTCATGGGTAGTGTTTGCCTCCTGTACTTCCATGACTAACTGGTCTCTTCACCCTCTTAAAGCTGGTCAGTTTCTTTCTGTAGATTTATTAAAACATTAAGTATTGTACTTCATGTCTTGCTAACTTGAGAGACATTTAGAAGTTCATTTCCTGGATTCTATAAAATAGATCAGTTTTATTTAGTAAACTGTATTAGGAAAGCAAATATTGTAGCTATCCAGACTCTAGTTTTTCTTGTTTTTATGCAACTTTATACTTTATGATCAGAGATATAAAGTCAGCTTCTTTAAACACAAACCTGAATTTTCTAACCGGAAAAGCACTTTAGAGATTTTCTAAGTTAATCTTTATTTCTAAAATGAGGAAAGAGGCCCAGGTTGGTTAAGAGATTTGTTCAGTCATAAAGCCAGAATAGTGGTAAAGCTTGGGCTAAAATAAAAGTCCTGGTTACCTAAGTTTTTTAAATTAAGAGGATTAACAGTTTTTTAGGCACTACCCAATCCGCACTTGGATTTTTTTTTTTCCAGATTGCTTTGAAATGAATCAAGTTGCAAATTCCTTTCTTGTCAGCCCTAAAGCAAAAGAAGCTCTGGAAACATGGATCAGCATGCTTTTGGGGGAGGATTTACAGTTTTTTTTTCCTCTTGCTTCCCCACTCCATGAAAATAAACCAGTTGCTGTTAGATGTCTGACCTCAGTTACTATTACAGAGAATAAGGGGAAATATTTAGGCCCATTGTTCATATTGAAGTAGCTTACCACTATTAAATAATAGTTGTTCTTTAATTTTAGTAAAATTAATGAACAAAAATTTAAAATATAGAGCATTTTAAAATCTGTCTTCAAAGTTCATCCATTCATTATTCATTGAACATATCTGCAGTGTTGATAGCAGGTATCAAAGAAGTTTAAGACATTCCTCTACTCTCAAGGAACTTACAATCCCATTGGAAACAAGACATACACAGATGAAACATTATAAATAATAATACAATCCAGTAAGTGCTTTAGAAATTCAGAGAAAAGCAGTGATGAGTATGGACTGGAGTGGATGGGGGAGATTTCGTAAAGTAGATGGGCTTTGTAACAATTCTGAGAGAATGGATGGGATTTTGATAAGTAAAGAAGAGGGGAAATATTTGTGGTTGGGAAGATAGCATGAGTAAAGCATGAAAGTGTATGTAAGCAAGGCTTAGTGGGGAACAGGGACAATACCAGCTTTCTTAGAACTTGAGGAGGAGTGGGGGGCCATGATGATGAAGGGAGGTAATATGGAATAAGTAATATTTTAGGCAGATATATTTTTTGATCTTGCTTCTAATCTTTGCTTTGATTTTATGGTTTTAGGCATGTTCTAGTTCAGATAAACATGCTTTAGTAACCCCTTGGCTAAAAGGAGAAATCCTTGGAGAGAAGTTGGTAACCTTGGCAGATCACCTTTGTAGTAAGGACTTGGAATCCTCACTATCTTCTGAATGTTACTTCTCAGAAAGATGGGCTCTTCTAAGCTTGGTATTATCCCAACATGTTAAAAATGGTAGGCAAAAATATGTTTTTTAGTAGGGAATAAATCTTTCACTTTTGGGGGAGGTTCCATGTTGCAAAGTTTGCATGTAACTGATTGAGAATAACAAATTCTCTAACAAATGCCCTAAATGTTTATTAATCTTTCTAGCATGACTTGGAAGATATTGTAATATTCTTAGTTTTATATTCTAAAGGGTTTTGAATAGCAAAACTGTTCACTGATTTTTTAGAGCATTGCTTTTTTTTTTAACTTAATTTAAAATTTTTTCTTATGTGAGGGCTTTTATGTGTGAGAGATCAGATTGATTTGTTGGTATAATTTTCTTTTGTCTACTACATTTTTTTTTAGTACACAGAGAGATTTAAGTGGTTGTTAACCCAAAGTAAGGTATTAAAAAACACACTGTTAATAGTTTTTAAAATTTTTTGTCTGTGTGAACTTTTTTCCCTCTAGATTACTTGATTGGAGAAGTATATGTGGAGAGAATTATTGTTAAACTTCATGAAACTTTATCCAAAGCAAAGGAATTGTCAGAAGCTGAAAATAATGACTCCTCAGTGTCTTTTATCTGTGATGTGGCCTATAACTATTTCAGCTCAGCAAAAGGATGCTTGCTAATGCCATCATCTGAAGACTTATTATTAACTCTCTTTCAGTTATGTGCTCAGAGCAAAGAAAAAACACATTTGCCAGGTAATAGCCTACTGCTCAAATGTTTTGTTGGGAATCTCCGGCTCTGACCTTCATAGTGTAAGTGCCCAGGCTTTATTAATTGAATCATAATGTACTTGAAAGTTGAAGGCATTTCGAGTAAAGGGCTACAAATCTTAAACACTTTCAGCTTCAGAAACCAAGTTAAAGATGTATGTAGACATTATGTCTAAATTCTTTCTTGATACCAAAGATACAGTTTTAGAAGGGGCCATGATAGATGAGTTGGAATCTTAGCCCCTTCACTCAGTGGCTGTGGTTTGGCAAGTTGCTTAATTTCTTGATGTCTCAATCTCCACATTCATTAAGGGGGGTATTAATATCTTCTTCTCTTCCTGTTGGTATATATCAACACTGTTGGTATATATCAAAATGAAATTGAGATTGCCTTTTTAAGGACTATAATGCCTTATATATTAATTGAGACTTACTTATGAAAGGAATATTAAAAAATACTAGTATTGATAGCCCTCCTCCCACATCCTTTCTTTTATACTAACTTCTCTATTTGGAAAAGGTGTAATATTTTTCACGTCTCCAAAAGGACAGTGCTTTTGTAAATAAGTTCAGAGCAGAAGAAAGCTAACTTTAAAAATCTTAACTTGTATTTAAATGGCATGAGCTAGCTTGTATTATTGCACATTTATGACATAATTTGTTTTGGCAAAATTTTATGTTTTCCTTTTTTAGCAGTATCTTAAAAATCTCAAGTCTGCATTGAGTTATTTCAGACATTTTGTACTGATTATAGTTGCTTCAGAGGGATTACAAATTACTGTTGACATCTTGGTTTTAGACTTTCTTGTCTGTAAACTGAAAAATACTTGGCTCTCTGGTGTGAATTTATTGATCCACCAAACTGGCAATACATATAAACAGAGTACCTTCCTATATTTGTCTGCTCTGTGGCTGAAGAACCAAGTTCAGTCTTCATCTTTGGATATCAAAAGGTAATGTCTTTTGTGCTCATTTGCTCTCTCTTTAATACCTGATCACTGTCTTTAAATAAGAGCCCATGATTAGTGTGAATGAATATGAAAAATGATTTGTTATATAAGAAATCTATAGGACTCTAAGAGAAGATCCAGACAAAAAGCTTTTTCCAAAAGGAATTTGTTTTTGTTTTTTTTTTAAAGATTTTATTTATTTATTTGACAGAGAGAGATCACAAGTAGGCAGAGAGGCAGTCAGAGAGAGAGGGGGAAGCAGGCTTCCCCGCTGAGCGGAGAGCCTAATGTGGGGCTCGATCCCAGAACCCTGAGATCATGACCTGAGCCGAAGGCAGAGGCTCAACCCACTGAGCCACCCAGGCGCCCCAGAAGGAATTTGTTTTGATGATCATTCGTTTAAACTCTGTTAGTTGAAGAGTAATTTGTCTTAGAATATCTGCTGGACTTCTAATTTATGCTCAGTGATGTGATGGTGGTGCCATCCTGTTTCTTGTGGGCTGGTGTGGATTATAACCATGACCTCTCATGGCCACCACACTTAGTGATTATTCTTCATTGTTTATTTTTGGGGGCCTTGTAGCACTGTTTTAAAGTGTTGAATTGCAAATATATTTCACACCTCATGCCCAAATCCGTATGTAAAAGTGAAAAACCAAGAGAATGCTTCCAGAGGCTGTTAGGGTTGGGTCATATATTTTTCTGAACATCATGGTTTTTTTCATACAGTAAGGTAGCTGTATTTCAGAAATATCTGATCTGAAATAGGTCAAGTTCCCTTCATTCTGAGGTAGAAGCAGCACTCAATTTCAAATCATAAATGTTGGATTAAATCCACAATTTGGCTATGTGTATGTTGGATATAGGGTAGAGGAGTTGCTTAGCTTCATTTTTTACTAGGCTTTCATTCAGGTAAATTGTTAACCTGCCACAGGGTATTTAATGTGCAGCAGGTATTCAAGTTAGTCATAGCATAACTGTAATAGTTATGTTGTTTGCATTATTTTCAGTCTTCAAGTCCTCTTGTCTGCCGTTGATGACTTGCTAAATACACTTTTAGAAAGTGAAGATACTAATCTTCTGGGAGTGTATATTGGAAGTGTAATGCCAAGCAACAGTGAATGGGAAAAGATGAGACAGTCTCTTCCTATGCAGGTATGTTTGAGATTGGACAGTGCTTATCTTATTCTGAAGTTTGGACTTCCTGCAAGCTTAAACATTTTTATTTTATTCCGGGGAAGGAAAAAAGTAAACAAAATGACTCTTGTTTTTTCTGGGGAGAAAAAAAGGTAAATGAAATGAGTATATTGCTTTGCCTTTACATCTCTGAATGCTCATATATTGGATGTTTGTTGTTTGTAAGACAGTGGCAGTTGCCATGGTAGAGGTGAATTAGACCTAGTTTTCTCCTGAAGGAGTCTTAAATATACATGTTGATAATTTCCTGAAGTAAAACCCAAACTTCTACACTTTTGCGATTTTACTAATAAACTAGTAATAACTTCATTTTTGAAGTTATTCTAATAATATCTTGAACATATTCTAATAATTTTATTTTTGTTCCCTGTCTTAATTGCATAGGTAGTAAATAATTTAGAATATCTAATGATTTTGTATATAATTTAATGTATTCTTTTTACAGTGGTTGCATAGACCTCTTTTAGAAGGAAGATTGAGTTTGAATTATGAGTGTTTCAAAACAGATTTTAAAGAACAAGATACAAAGAAACTTCCCAGCCATTTGTGTACTTCAGCATTACTGAGCAAAATGGTATTAGTTGCACTGAAAAAGGAAGTAGTCCTAGAAAATAATGAGCTTGAGAAAATAAGTAAGTATATATGAGCATTCAGATATAATAGAAATGTTTTGAAATCATTATAATTTTGAAAGAATTTTGATTAACCTGCAATTTAGATAAGAATCTTCCATTCCTATTAGCTGTTTTAGTGATTAGAAACTTGAGGTTACTTGAGTGATGAATGGTAAATTGCAAATTGGATGGAAACATACTGAAATCTTGCTATAACCTTGTTAGCTGTAGAGCAGAATTTGGTATAAGATCAGTTATTCAAGCTGGTAAGACACTGATACAGGTAGATCCTATGGCATATATCCTTAAAGAAAGTGATTGAGTCTAGTGTTTTATCAAGGATTCTGAATTTTCAGTTTTTGAACCACTATACCTTTGTGTTCATAGGGATATGTGTGTGTGTGTATATATATATGTGTGTGTGTATGTATATGTATATATACATGTATATATATACATACACACACATACGTACACATACATATACAAACATATTTTTTTTTCCTGGCAAGTAGAGGTTTGAATGTTGAATTCCAAGGGGATTTTGGACTTCAAAAAATTCCCCCATTCCAGAAAATGGTGTAGAATTGTAGGAAGCAGTGTGACCTCTACAAAATGGTATTAAAGGTACCGAGGATTTGCATAATTTCTGTGTCTTATTTGTAAACCTTCAGCTGTAGCATAGTTACTAGTAGGAGAGAACATATGCCCTGACTAGCCAGCTCCACAGGCAGTTAAGGCCACGGAGATTGTTCTGCAGTTTACATTGTCCACAGAGTGAATCTGTACAAAAACAAAACTGGAAATTGGAGTAATAATCTTTGTAATATTAGTTCTTGTTAACTGTATTACTAATTACAAACTGACAACATTATGTATTTAATCTCCTTATCAGATATATCCTATATCTATATACCTAATATCCTATCAGATATTATTACTGTTGTTGTTTTTCTCACCTTGTTGTTTTCTTATCTTGACTTGATTAAAGTTACTTAGCTTGTAAGGGAGAGGATTAGATTTTGAACCAGGTCTCAAGTCTTCTGACTCCAAAATCTATACATGGCTTTATAAGAGAGAGTTGTGACTAATTATGTAGTAAAATCTACTATGATGTGGTAGGTTTTGTGATAGGTACTGGTCATTGAATTCTCAAAGCACTCCTTGAGACAGATTTTCGTACTCTAATTGATAACTGTATGTATAGCTCATTTGAATCTAAACCGGTCTGTCACCGAGGTACACGCCCTATTTACTATATCATGGTTATTTCCCATTTCTTAACATTGGCTTGAACTTCTCATTTCAGGTGTTGGGTCCCTTAGTTGTTTGTCCTGTAAGTAACTTGTTACCACTTGTGGCTAAAACAGTAGGAAGATTCTTCCAGTATTTCTGGTAACTTAGGCTGTCGCATTCTTAACTAATCAGAAAAGGGACCAAGTAAGGGGAGAAGAGTCTCATTTTGTATTGAATGTTCTCAGGTTTCATTATCATGAAACATCTCAAAGCAGATTTGAAAATCAGTTCATAGGTACTTGGAGACTGGTGGGCATAGCAGTATTAGAAAATGGGGCAGAGAAGTAAAAATGATCAAAGGCCTCTTCACGGAATACGCTTGATGATGTGTCATCCGTTTGTAGTTGCAGAACTGCTCTATTCACTACAGTGGTATGAGGAATTAGACAATCCACCTATTTTTCTAACTGGATTTTGTGAAATGCTTCAAAAGATGAATATTACATATGATAACTTATGTGGACTTGGTAATACTTCTGGCCTTTTACAGCTGTTATTTAACAGGTAAGAATTCCTTTCAACTTAAAATTTTATATGATTATTTTAGTCGTTTTTGGCTTTGTTTCTGTAAAATGTAAGCTCACTTCCTGCTAATCTTTCAGTCAGAGGGTTGATCTAAATTAAACCCAATTCTTTTTTTTTTTAAGATTTTATTTATTTATTTGAGACAGAGAGAGAAAGCACAAGGAGGGGGAAGGACAGAGGGAGTGGGAGAAACAGACTCCCTGCTGAGCAGAGAGCCTGACTCTGGGCTGGATCATGATCTGAGCCGAATGAAGGCAGGCACTTTACAAACTGAGACACTCAGGTGCTCCTAAATTAAACCCAATTCTTAATGATAAATACTTTGTGGATTCTAAGTACTCGATTTATTCATCTGGGGAGATATTTGAACCTTGCCTGTGTTCTTAAATCCATAAATACATTCAAGAATGGGACAGATGACAATGAAGGAAACAGAAAAACCTTGTGGAAGTTGTTTTGGTATCTATGATCCATCCTTCCACTACTCTCAAATCTAAGCTTTTACTTTGCATGTTGTTACAGATGTGTCTTAAGATTATAACCACGGGGGCACCTGGGTGGCTTAGTCGGTTAAGCATCTGCCTTAGGCTCAGGTCATGACCCCAGGGTCCTGGGATCCAGCCTCGCATCAGGCTCCCGGCTCAGCTGGGAGTCTGCTTCTCACCCTCCTTCCTGCTCATGCTCTCACTATCTGTGTCTCTCTCAAATAAATAAATAAAATATTAAAAAAAAATTATAACCACAAAACCCTCTCGCCTAGTTGAAGAAGTAGGTATGACAGTAGTCATACAGGTTATAGTAGTTAGGTATTTAGCCTGTTGAAATTACTGTGTTGAACTGCTTCTCTTTGTTTTTCACTAGCCAATAGTGTTTGGAGTATGCTCTGTGGTCTCAGGGGTCCCAGGCTGAGCATATCTTTCTCTGCAGTCTCAGTCCACATTCTCGACACTGAGAACTTTGGCCAGCAGATACTAATACCTCCTTGGTTTTTTGGCATTAACCAGGCTTGATGTCCTATGGAATATGTCCTTTTCTCAGCTGCAGTCTCTGGTCCTCAAGCCTAATCTCCTCTATTGGGATTCGAAGGGATTTGGGATGAGAGCTCAGTACCAGTTGTAAAGGAGTGTTGGAAGCCTAGGCCTCCCAGTTCATTCAGTAGTGGCCATTGTTTCGGGGCAAAAGCCGTATGTGAGTTGATACCCTCACAAGGTGATTTACTTAATTCTGTAAAAGGAATCAGGCAAACGGTCTTTAAAAATCTTAAATACTATGAAAATGGATTTTTTTCTTTTTCTTTTTTAGATCCATGGAAAATGGCACCCTTTGGTCTCTCATTATTGCTAAGTTGATCCTTTCCCGAAGTGTTTCATCTGATGAAGTAAAACGGCATTATAGGAGAAAAGAAGGGTATTCTTATTTAAAATGTTTGTACTTTGTAATTTGTTGTATTTGGTCACTTTAGCAACCCCAACTAATGAATAATCTCTAATCAATCAAGGAAACAAGGTTTAAGAAACGAAATTAAATTAAAGGAAATGAGAATTAAAGACTTTTTTTTAAGATTTTATTTATTTATTTGGGTCGGGGGAGAAAGAGAGAGAGCCAGTGAGCACACACACAGGGAGAGAGAGAAGCAGACTCCCTGCTGATCAGGGGGCCTGATGTGGGGCTTGATTCCAGGACCCTGGGATCATGACCTGAGCCAAAGGCAGAGGCTTAACCAACTTCGCCACTCAGGCGCCCCCTGACTGAGCCACCGAGGCATCCTGGGAATTAAAGACTTTAAAAGAATTTCAGTTTTAGAGTTGGGACACACCTTATTTTAAATATTTTTAACTTTAAAATATTTTGTTATGGAATTTTATACTTGGTTTAAAAAGCATTTTGTTGACTTGCTATCTTTTCCCCAGAAATCTTTTTGGTAGAAATCTTTCTTTTTCGGGGCGCCTGGGTGACTCAGTTGGTTAAGCGACTGCCTTCGGCTCAGGTCATGATCCCGGAGTCCCGGGATCGAGTCCCGCATCGGGCTCCCAGCTCCACTGGGAGTCCTGACCTTCTCCCCTCTCATGCTCTCTCGCAAATAAATAAATAAAATCTTAAAAAAAAAAAAAAGAAAGAAAGAAATCTTTCTTTTTCCTCTCCCTGACATCCTTCTTCTATTACTTTATTTGCTATTAGGAAGTGATAGGAAAAGTTACTTACTCTTCTCTTAAATAAGGATCATCCTATTGAAAAATACTATAGAAATGCAATAAATGTGTTCTTAAGACAAAGAAATAGATTATGGGGTTGGACATACTAGAGATCTAGAGTTGGTCGTATTAGAAAAGCTGAACACTCAAACACTTAGTTGAAATATACCAAGAGGCATTTTGGATTTTCTGATTTACCAAGAATTCTGAAATGATATCTGTATGTTCTGGTACAGTAGAATTGTAAGCTAAATTTCTATTTTTTCATATTTAAAATGTTTTGAACTTATTATTTTGAAGTAGTTATAGATTTACATGCAATTGTAAGAAATGATACAAAGAGATTCCATATACCCTTCATTCAGTTTCCCTTAGTGGTACCATTTTGCATAAGTTTAATACAAATTTACGATCAGGAAAATGGCATCAATACAATCCATTGACTAAATTTACATGTACTCATTTGTTTGTGTGTGTGTTCTTTGTAATTCACATGTCTGACCACTACCACAGCCCAAGAGACAGAACAGCTTTATTGTAAGGATCCCTTGTGTTACCCTTTTATAATCAGGGCCACCTCTCTTCCTCCCATTTTCATCTTCAGCAATAAGCAATCTGCTCTTCTCTTTATCATTTAGGAAAGTTATATAAATGAAATCATATAGCATATGATCTTTTGATATTGGCTTTTTTATTTAGCATAATTTAATTTTTTTCTGATTATAAAAGCAATAGGGAATTAACTAGAGAAGTATTAGAACTAGTTACTAATGATGGATTTATACTTGACAGAAAAATCAAAAACTTTTTTATTCAGTAGTAATGATTAAAAATGGCATAGGAAATAAGAGATTCTATTCACAGTGACAACAAAACTATACGTAGAAATAAATTTAACAAAAAAAATACAATATAAAACTTAAGATTACAAAAGAAGGTGGGAAGATAAATTGTAAAAATGGTTGTATCAATCTCTAATTGCAGTGCAATCTCAATCAAAATTCCAGCAATATTTTTTGAAAAACTTGACAGACTGCCTTTGAAGAAAGAATGCTCAAGAACTGATAGAAAAAAAAAAAAGAATCGGTAGGAAATTTCTGAAAAAGTGAAAAGGACTTGCCCTACCAATATAATAATTAAGCAGTATTAAATTGGTGAATATACAAATCATTGGATCAAGATATAGAATCCAGAAACTAATTCACACAGATAGGATGATTTAGTTTTTGATGCAAGTGGCCTTTCAAATTACAGGCATGAGTCAATAATACATGATATTAGGAAAACTGGATATGTTTGAAAAAATAGCGAGGTGCCCTTCTCTTATGTTAAACACAAAGATGAAGTCCAGATGAAAGCTGAATGGAAAGAACAAATCTATATAGAAGTATCAAGGGAAAATAAGAGACTCTGTATAATCTTCTTATGGTGAAGATCTTAAGCAAAGCAAAAATCCAGAATCCATAAAACAAGTGATAGATATTTGATTTTGTAAAAATGAAAACTTCTAGCAACCTAAGTACTCAACAGATAAATAGATAAAGAAAAAATCGGGTATACACATACAATAGAATATTATTCAGCCTTTAAAAGGAAGGAAATTCTGACACATGTTATAACACGAATAAGCCTTGAGGACATTTATGCCAAGTGCAATAAACCAGGCTTAAATGACAAATATTATATCATTCCACTTATGTGAGATATCTAAAGTACTTAAATTCATAAAGACAACAGGTGAAATGGTGGTTGCCAGGACCTGAGGAGAGAGGAAATGGAGAGTTCTTGTTTAGTGGGTAGATACCAATTTTGTGAACTGAAAAGACTTCCAGAGATTGGTTGGTTCACACACAGCAGTGTGAATGTACTTAACAATACTGAGCTGTACACTTAAAATAGTTAATTTGGTAAATTAATGTGTATTTTACCCATAATTAAAAATTTTTAGAAGAAGAAGAATTCTGTATGACAGAAGTGCAGTAAACAAAGGTTAAAGGACAAGTGACAAAACGGGAGAAAACATTTATAAGTTAACTTAAAACTTAATATTCATCATATACAAATAGCTTCTATTAATCAGTAAAACCATCCAAATTAAAAAATGTATCAAGGACTTTAACAGGTAATTCATAGATCAAATAGTCGAATAGTCAATAGTCATTTCATTTATGAAATGTGAAATATGAAACGATTTGCCATAGTAATGATAGAAATACAAATCAAGCACATTTTATCTGTCATCTTGCTAGAAATTAAGATTCATTAAGTGTGCAGTCACGCTTGTTTTGGTGACAGGGTAAGTTGATTATGCTTTTTAGGAAAGCAATTTGAAATTATCAAAATATAATACATTAATATCCTTTGCTCTTGTGATTTTTACTTCTAGGAATCTAGCCTAAAGAGTATTATATTTGCACATATGCAGAATAATACCTTGCTCACAGACACTTATTGCAACTTTATTTGTAAGGGCAAAATTGGGAAAAAACATCAATGTCCACTAACGGGGCAATAGTTAAATTATAATAGTATGGAATAGTTTTCTTTTTGTTCTTAATTTAGTTACGTAGCTTTAAAATAGAAAGTAATTTATACTATATGTTCTGGCATAGAAAGGTCTAAAATGTAAGTGGCAAGTAATACAACAGTATATTTAGAGTGATCTCATTATATGAATAAAATTCAAGTATATATATGCCCATATATAAATATCAATTCATAGAAAGGACACATAACTGGTACTGTTTAAATGAATTGGTTGACTTTTAAAGAGAACATAATCACCATACATTGTTGTATAATTTTAAAAAATTATACTTGGGGGTAAAGTTGTATATGCTTATGTTAAAAATTAGAAACGTGTAAAAAAGAGAAAGAAGCAGCAAAAAATATCCACAATTTCATCATCCAGAACCAACAGTTGTCAATCTCTTCATGGTTTCCTTTTTTTTTTCTATACAGTTATTTTATATAGTGGCATTATTAGTCTTTCTGAATATTCTGAAGGAGAGGAATTTTCTGAAACCACTGCATGTTTAGGATAAATATAATTCATACTTTTCCTTTTCTTTAAACAGTTTTTTCCCACTAACGGAAGGTAATATGCATACCATTCAAAGTCTCTGTCCATTTTTGTCAAAAGAAGACAAGAAAGAATTCATTGCCCAATGTATACCTCCCCTTTTGGCCTGGACTAAGGAAGATCTTTGCAGTACTACTGGTTAGTGCTTGATAATAAATATTTCTTTAATTATTGCTTGAGATAAAAGAAGTGTTTCTTAATATCTAAATCCAAATCTAGCAAAGATAAATTGAATTGCAGCTGATTTATTCCTAGTTTATACTTTTGCTACATACCAAGTTGACAGTAAATAGGATGAGTATCATTGTAGAGTGACTGTTAACCATTTTGTAGTACAGAAATGCTTCAGCCTTAAGGGAAGATTAAAACCACAGATATCCTTTCATTGTTTATTTCCATCCATAACATTTTTAGCTATGCTTAATTTCTCCCTAGCCAACCAATAATTGAACATCTAAAGGTAACAGAGAGATAGCTTTTGTTGTATTTTTTTTTTTTTAAGATTTTATTTATTTATTTGACAGAGAGACAGTGAGAAAGGGAACACAAGCAGGGAGAGAGAGAGAGAGAGAAGCAGGCTTCTTTCTGAGCAGGGAGCCCAAGGCGGGACTCCATTCCAGGACCCTAGGA
This sequence comes from Potos flavus, assembly GCA_028534135.1. Lineage (NCBI taxonomy): Eukaryota > Metazoa > Chordata > Mammalia > Carnivora > Procyonidae > Potos > Potos flavus. Next base: position 179,380,668 of record CM052898.1, on the reverse strand, counting down.
TCATGACCTGAGCCGAAGGCAGACGCTTAATGAGTGAGCCACTCAGGCGCCCCATCTTTTGTTGTATTTTTAACTTTTTCGGGCCCTTCGTACTCTTATTAGTTCATTTTTTTATTAATTTAATAAACACTTACTGGGGCTCTTTCGCAGTTCCTTTTGTAGAGAGGATAGACATGAAGTTATATCGTGATAACCGATATATCAGAAACACGTCCTGCTTTGTGTGTCAAAGCAGCAGAAAAGGAGTTTCCCGCACTACTTTGAGGCATCAATAGTGATTTCACAAAGAAAAATTTAAGTGGGTGATATAGTTGGGGATGGGCATTTGAGGTACACAGAAACACGAAAGAGTGTATAGAGTTCAGTTTGGCTGGCATTTAAGGTAGAAGGTTGGGGACAAAGGGTGTAAGATGCACAAGTATCTGGATTTTGGACTTTAAGAGGTAGGTGGTAAGGAGCTATTGACTCAAATTAGGTAGGAGAGTAGTAGGACTGTCTCATTAGAAAGATTATTTTGATAACTAAAGGGTGGATGTGAGGGAAGAGAGATTGGGGGTAGAAGACAGATAGGAAGCTATTGGAATGTCTTTATTTTTTTAATGTTTGTTTTATTTTTTTAGAGGGGGGAGGGGCAGAGGGAGAGAGAGAATCTTAAGCCGGCTCCATGCCCAGCGTGTAGCCCGATGGCAGTACTCGAGGAGTAGTAGAAGTTGGAGAAACTTACGATAGCTCCCACTGAGATGAGAGGGATGGGATCTACTTAGAGGATTCTAACCTTGTGTAGGTGGAGTGACTGTCTTCTAAGAGAAGTTAGGAGAGGTAGGATGGATGCAGATGTGAATAAAGAGAGGGTAGGGAACTTGATGTGTTCCTTACTAATAAGCTTTTTGTGTCTCTTTGGGCTAGGTCATTTAATGAGTAAAAGCTGGATTGCAGATTTTAAGAAGGATAGTGAAAGTCTGAAAGTAGTGGAAGAAGAACACACCTATCAATAAACATTTGCCAAAAAGAATTACCCTATGGCATCCAAAGCCAGCCGATGTAAAAAAAAAAATTATTGTGGCATTAAGCTATATAGTTGTGTTCACTGACAGAGTTAGACAATAGGATCAGGCAGGGATTTGCAGTTCTGGAATGTGGATGCAGTTGAACTGGCTGTGCATAGAGGACAGGGGGATCTAATGGGAGTGCAGGTGGTTCCTCGAGCACACATTATAACGGAAGGATGGCCGAGGGAAAGAAGGGGCAGAAGACAAGGCTGCAATGTCATACAGCTGTGTGCGGTCACACAGACCACAAGGTTCCAAGTTGTGTGGAGGCCCTACAGGAGGAGGAATGTCTTTGAGACTTGACAACTAATTTTGCTCTTTCAACCAAGTAATGAAATAGAATTAGCTAACAAATAGTTTTTAATATATAGTTGTTAAAAAATCTGTTGTTTCTGATTACACTTGAGCTCAGCCTATTCTATTTTGCCAGGAAGACTTAAAAAAATATTCCTCTGTCTTTAAAGGAAGGTTAAATGTATCATACTTTTTTTTCCTTTATTCCTCAGTTCCCTTTTATATGAGGTTAAACTGTATTCTCAGAAATGGATAAAAACCCAAGTCCTTAGTTTGGCCTGTTGGACATTTTACACTCTTATTGCGACTGATCTCTCCAGTTTTACTTCTTTTTGCTTCCATCCTGGACCCTGGCCATGCTAAATCTTCATGATTTTTGAACATTATATATATTTTTTTCAGTTTTATTGAAAGTTATTGACATACATCACTATATAAGTTTCAGGTGTACAGCATGATGGTTTGATTTACATATATTGTGAGGTGATTACCACAATAGATTCAGCTCACATCCATCTTCTCATATAGATATAATAAAAAGAAAGGAAAAAAAAAATTTCCCCCTGATGACAACTCAGGACTAACTTTTACCGGCTTTCCTATATATTATACAGTAGCGTTAACTATAGTCATCATGTTGTACATTACATCCCTAGTACTTATTTATTGTACAACTGGAAGCTTGTGAGTATAATCCTTCCTCCACACCCTGCCTTCTCCCATTGTCCCCCTCTGGTAACCACAGTCTAATCTCTTTTTTTTATGAGTTTGGGTTTGGTTTGGAATGGTATGGTTTGATTCCACATATGAGTGAGATTATACAGTATTTGTCTTTGACTTATTTCACTTTAGCATAATGTCTTCAAGGTCCATCCATGTTGTCACAAGTGGTAGGATATCCTTTCTTTTCTGGCTGTGAATAGTATTCCATTCTATATATATACCTCAACTTCTTTTCCATTTCATTCATTGATAGAGCCTTGGGTTGTATCCATGTGTTGGCTATTGTAAATAATATTGCTATGAACATGGGGGTGCAGATATCTTTTGGAGTTAGTGTTTTTGTTTCCTTTGGATATACATTGATCTTTGAACAATATGGGTTTGAATTGTGTGGGTCCACTTATATGCAAATGTTTTTCAATACATTATAGTATTATAAATGTATTTTCTCATATGATTTTCTTGGCATTTTCTCTTTTCTAGCATACTTTATTAGAAGAATATAGTTAATATATGTATGTTAATGTCAGTGTAATTGGTAAGGCTTCCAGTCAACAATAGGCTATTAGTAATGAAGTTTTTGGGGAGTCAGAAGTTATATACAGATTTTCAAGTACATAGGTTGGGGGCTTGGTGCCCCTAACCCCCACATTATATGAGGTTTAACTGTATTCTCAGAAATGGAATTACTGGATCATATGGTAGTTCTAGTTTTAATTTTTTGAGGACATCCATACTGTTTTCTGTAGTGGCTGTGCCATTTACAGTCCCACCGACAAGGCATAAGGATTCCATTTTCTTCATAGCCATGCCAGCATTTGTTATCTCTTATCTTTTTGATGATGGCCCTTCTGATAAGTGTGAGATAATATTTCATTGTAGTTTTAATTTGCATTTCCCTAATGACTAATGATGTTGAGCATCATTTTATATATCATTTGGCCTTAAGAATATTTCCCTTGGAAAAATGTGTATTCAGGCCCTTTACCCTTTTTTAAATTGGGCTATTTGGTTTTTTGCTGTTAAGTTGTGTGAGTTCTTTATATATTTTGAATATTAATCCCTTATTAGATATATGGTTTGCAAATATTTTTTCCCATTCTGTAGGTTGTCTTTTCACTTTGCAGAAACTTTTTAGTCTGATGTAGTCCCACTTGTTTATTTTTTATTTTACTTTTGCTTTAGGATTCATATCCAAAAATTAATTACCAATGTGTATGTCAGAAGCTTTATTCCTATGTTTTCTTCTGGGAATTTTATAGTTTTATATATTTAAATCCTTAATTGATTTTGAGTTAATTTTTGCAAATGATGTAAGATACGGGGCCAGTTTTATTATTTTACATGTGAATAGCCAATTATCCCAGCACCATTTATTGAAGAGACTATCTTTCTCTATTTAGTATTCTTGGATCCCTTGTCAAATAGTTGATCATATTTTGGGCTCTCAGTTCTGTTTCATTGGTCATTTGTCTGTTTTTATGCCCTATTATACTGTCTTGATGACTATAGTAGCTTTAGAGTGTAGCATGACATCAGGAAGTGTGATGCTTCCTGCTTTGTTCTTCTTTTACAGGATTTCTTTGGCTATTCAGGGTCTTTTGTGGTTTTATATACATTTTAAGAGTGTTTTCTCTGCTTCTGTTAAAAATGCCAGTGGAATCTCGCATAGGGATTGCATTGAATCTATGGATGGCTTTTGGTAGTATTGATATTTTAACAATATTAATTCTTCCAATCCATGAGCATGGAATACCTTTCTATTTATTTGTGTATTTGATGTCTTTCATTAATGTCTTGTAGTTTTCAATGTAGAGATCTTTCATTTTCTTTTTTTTTACTTTATTTTTTAAATTTTTATTATTATTAATTTTTAAGATTTTATTTATTTATTTGGCAGAGAGAGAGATCACAAGTAGGCAGAGAGGCAGGCAGGGAGAGAGGGGGAAGCAGGCTCCCCGCTGAGCAGAGTGCCCGATGTGGGGCTCGATCCCAGGACCCTGAGATCATGACCTGAGCCGAAGGCAGAGGCTTTAACCCACTGAGCCACCCAGGTGCCCCGAGATCTTTCATTTTCTTAGTTAAATTTATTCCTAAATATTTTTTTTGATGCCATTGTAAATGGGATGGATTTCTTTTTTTTTCCTTCAGAATATTTGTTGCTATTGTAGAGAAATGTTACTAATTTTTGTATGTTCATTTTGTATCCTGCAACTTGACTGAATTCACTGATCTAATACTTTTTTGTTTGAGTCTTTAGGATTTTCTATATATTATATCAGATCATCTGTAAAAAGACAGTTTTACTTCCTCCTTTCCAATTTTTATACCTTTTATTTCCATTTCTTGTCTGGTTGTTTTAGCTAGGACTCCTAGTACTATGTTGAACAGGAGTGACGAGAGCAGGCATTGTTGTCTTGTTCCTAATCTTAGAGGAAAAGCTTTCAGCCTTTCAGTGTTGAGTATGATGTTAGCTGTGGGGTTGTGACTTATGGACTTTATTACAGTACGATATGTTATTTCTACACCTAATCTGTTAAAAGTTTTCATTATGAATGGATGTTGAATTTTGTCAAACGCTTTTCTCTGTGTGTAGCGAGATGATCGTATGATTCTTTTCTTTCATTTTATTAATGTGATGTATCACATTGATTTGCATTTATTGAACCATCTTTGCATTCCAGGGATAAATCCCCCTTGGTCATGGTGAATGATTCTTTTAATGTGCTGCTGTATTTAGTTTGCTAGTATTTTATCGAGAATTTTTCATCTATATTCATCAGGGTATTTGCCTGTAGTTTTCTAGTGGTGTCTTTTTCTAGTTTTGGTATCAGGATAATGCTGGCCTTGTAAAAGCAGTTTGGGAGTGTTCCCTCCCCTTCAATTTTTTGGAAGAGTTTAAAAAAGATTAGTGTTGATTCTTCTTTAAGTATTTGGTGAAATTTACCAGTCAAGCCATCTGGCCCTGGGCTTTTCTTCATTAGGAGATTTTGCATTAGTGATTCAGTTTCCTTGTTAGTAATTCGTCTATTCAGATTTTGTTTCTTCCTGAGTCAATCTTGGTAAATTGTATGTTTCCAAGAGTTTTTCTGCTTCTCCTAGGTTGTCCAGTTTATTGGCATATAGTTGTTCAACAGTACCCTCTTATGATCTTTTGAATTACTGTGATACCAGGTAATGTCTCCTTTTTCATTTTTAGTTTTGTTGATATGAGTCCTTTCTCTTTTTTTATTCCCTTGGTTAGTCTAGCTAAGGGTTTTGTCAGTTTTGTTTCTTCAAAAACCAGCTCTTTGTTTAATCTTTTTAATAATTTTTCTGTTCTCTGTTTCATTTATTTCTCTTCTAATCTTTATTTTTTTCTTTCTTTTGCTGACTTTAGGCTCACTTTATTCTTTTGCTAGTTCCTTGAGGCATAGAGTTAGGTGGTTTATTTGGGAGATCTTTTTTGCTTCTTAATGTAGGCATTTATTATTTTGAACTTCCCTGTTAGAACTGCATTTGCTGCATCCCACAAGTTCTGGTATGTTGTGTTTCCATTTTTGTTTATCTCAAAAAAGTTTTAGTTCCCCTTTAATTTCTTCTTTGATCCATTGGTTGTTTAAGAGAGTGTTGTTTAATTTCCTTGTGAATTTTTAAATTTTCCTCTTGTTATTGATTTCTAGTTTCTTGCCATTGTGGTCAGAGAAAGTACTTGATATGATTTCAGTTTTTTTGAATTTGCTAAGATTGTTTTGTGGTCCAATCTGTGGTTTATCTTAGAAAGTGGTCCTTGTGTGCTTGAGAGGAATGTGTATTCTGCTGTTGGATAGAATGGAAGCATAAATGTTCTAAATATTATCAACGTAGAAATATAAGCTGTAATTTTGTTATAAGTAAGTACATATATATTAGTTAGAATATAGGAGTCTTTTCTTCTGTTTATGTCTGTTAGGTCCATTTGATCTATAGTATGTTTAAGTCCACTGTTTACTTATTGATTCTTTGGATAATCTATCTTCATTGTTGAAAGTGCAGTGTAAAAGTCTCCAACTATTATTTTATCACTATTTCTTCTTTTAACTCTGTTAGTTTTTGCTTTACATATTTAGGTACTCCAATGTTGGATGCATAAATATTTACAAATTATAATATCTTTTTGATATATTGAACTTTTATCATTATATTATAATCTTTGTCTCTTTTTACTATTTTTAAAGTCTTATTTTGTCTAAGTAAAGGCATACCGCATTTTATTGCATTTTGCTTTATTACACTGCAGATATGGTATTTTTTTCTTTTTTATAAATTGGAAGTTTATGGCAACCTTGCATCAAGCAAGTTTGTCAGCACCATTTTTCCAACAGCACTTGGTTTACTTCGGGTTTTTATATTTTGGTAAGTCTTACAATATTTCAAACTTTTTCATTATTGTATTTTTTTCTGGTGATATGTGAGCAGTGATCTTTGATATTACTATTGTAATTATTTTGGGGTGCCATAGGCTATGCCCATGTAAGATAGCTAACTTAATAAGTTGGGTATGAAAAAAAAAAAAAAAGTGTGGTATGTTCTGACTGTTTTACCATCTGGCCATTCCCCTGTCTCCCTCCCTCCCCTTGGGCTTGTGTAGTCCAGGCCAATAAATAACCCTACAATGGCCTCTATGTGTTCAAGTGAAAGGAAGAGTCACATGTCTCACATTTTAAATCAAAAGCTAGAAATGATTAAGCTTAGTGAGAAAGTCGTGTTGAAAGTGAAGGTAGTTTTGAAAGGTAGACCCATCACACCAAACAGCTAAGTTGTGAATGCAAAGGAAAAGTTTTTTTTTTTTTTTTTCCAAAGGAAAAAGTTCTTGAAGGAAATGAAAATTGTTCTCCATTGAACACATAAATGATAAGGAAGCAAAACAGCCATGCTGCTGATGTGGAGATTTTAGTGATTTGGATAGATTAAACCAGCTACAACATTCCCTAAAGGTCTAACTTTCTTCAGTTCTAAGAAGGCTAAATGAGGTGAAGCAGCTTCAGAAGAAAAGTTTGAAGCTAGGAGAGGTTGATTCATGAGGTTTAAGGAAAGACGCCATCTCTATAACAGAACAGTGCAAGGTGAAGCAGTAAATGCTGGCACAGAAGCTGTAGCAAGTTATCCAGAAGAGCTAGCTAAGGTAATTAATGAAAGTGGCTACACTAATGACAGGTTTTCAATGTAGATGAAACAGCCTTCTACTGAAGGATGCCATTTAAGACTTTCGTAGCTAGAGGGAAAAGTCAAAAAGTCAATGGCTGCCTTCAAAGAATAAGCTGATTCTCTTGTTAGGGGCTAATGCAGCTGGTGACTTAAATTGGAGTCACTGCTCACTTACCACTGTTGTTGCAGCTCACATTTTTAAAGTATTATATGACTAGTAGCAAATTTTTGTAGTTACAGTTATTTTTACTAATTTTTTTAAAGATTTTAAAATTTTATTTTAGGGTAAGCATACAAGTGGGGGGAGGGGCAGAGGGAGAGAATCCTAAGCAGGATTCTTGTATGCTTACAAGCAGGATTCTTGTATGCTTACTTGTATGCTTACTCCCCGCTGAGCTTAGAGCTTGATGCCAGGCTCAGTCCCACTATCCATGAGACCATGACCCAAGCCAAAACCAAGAGTCAGAACGCCCAACCAACTGAGTCACCCAGGCACCCTGTATTTTTACTATATTAGGAAAATATATATTTTATTTGCTTATTTTTAGAGAGAGAGAAAGTGCATGCACACATGCCTATGAGTGGCAGGGTGTGGGCAGAGGGAAAGGGAGAGAGAGAATCTTAAAGCAGGTTCCATGCTCAATACAGAGCCCGATGTGGGGCTTAATCTCATGACCCCGAGATCATGACCTTAGCCAAAATCAAGAGTCAGAGGCTTAACTGACTGAGCCTCCCAGGCACCCCTAATTTTACTATATTTTTAAAAAATTTTAAACTAGAGTTGTAAGTGAGTTATATACCACTGTTATCATATTGCAGAATCCAACTATGACTATATATTTACCATTACCAATGAGATTTATAATACCTTTTTATGGTTTTTATGTAGCTAACTAGTATTCTTTTATTTCTACTCAAGAAACTCCCTTTAGCTTTTTTTGTAAGGTAGGTCTGGTGGTAATGAATTCTCTTACCTTTTATTTTGCCCAGGAAAGTTTTTATCCCTCCTGCATTTTTGAAGGACAGCTTTGCCAGGTATAGAATTCGTTCTTTATTTTATTTTATTTTATATCTTATTTTATATTTTATTTTATTTTAAGATTTTATTTATTTGTTTGACAGAGAGAGACACAGCAAGAGAGAGGGAACACAAGCAAGGGGAGTGGGAGAGGGAGAAGCAGGCTTCCCGCTGAGCAGGGAGCCCGATGTGGGGCTCGATCCCAGGACTCCGGGATCATGACTTGAGCTGAAGGCAGACGCTTAATGACTGAGGCACCCAGGTGCCCCTTGTTCATTATTTGAAATATGTCATCCCATTCTCTGCTGGCCTGAAAAGTTTCTGTTGAGAAATTCGCTGATACTCTTATGGGGATTCCAATGTATGTAACTTTTTGCTTGGGCTGCTCTTAAAATTCTTTCTTTGTCTTAGACTTTTGACAATTTAATTATGACTCAATGTAGCCCTGTTCACATTCAGTTTATTCCCAAGTAATTATCCTTACGAATTTAGATGTCCATTTCTCTTTACAGGTTTAGAAAGTTTTCAGCCATTATTGTTTTAAATATACTTTCTGTCCCTTTCTCTTCTCCTGGAATTACCATAATGTGAATTTTTTTTTTCATTGGATCCCAAAATTTCCATACGCTTTTTCTTTTTTCTTTTTGCTCCAGTGTCCTATCCTCAAGGTCTCTGATTCTTCTGCATGGTTGAGTCTACTTTTGAAACGGTTGAATTCAGTTCAGTTACCATATTTTTCAACTCCCAGGATTTCTTTTTGGTTTTTTTGATGGTTGCAGTTTCCTTATCAAAGTTCTCATTTTGTTCATGCATTGTTCCTAATTTTGTTTAGTTTTTTTTTTCTTGTAGTTTGCCAAACTTCTTTAAGAGAATTATTCTGAATTCTTTGTCTGACAGTTTATAGATTTTCATGTCTTCAGGATCAATTATTAGAGCTTACTAATTTCCTTTGATGGTGTCATATTTGTCTGATTAATTGTGATCCTTTATTCCTTACATTGGTATCTGCACATTTCATTGTGCTCCTCTTCCAAACGTTAATAATTTATAGATTTGTTTTGCAGAGATAGTTCTTTACCAGTCAGCTCAGTTTGGGTTTTTAGGTGTGTCTGCTGGTAATGTTCTTGTGCAAGTAGGGCCTGTTATTACAGTCTGTTTTTGGGCAAATGAGCTCTGAGGAAGTAGGGTGGGGTGGTGGGAGGAAGGCTAACATTGGATAAAACTGCTAGCTTGGTTCTGCAGTTGCCTGGATTCTCTGGTCAGACTCAATAGATAGTTAGGACTGGGTACTATATTCATCAGTAAATTGGTCTACAAATTATTTTCCCTTCCCTGGCAGAACAGCAGGACAGATTCCAGAATCTGTACAGCTCATTGTTTGGGGACCTGAATTGGCAAGAGTGTGCACAGAATTCCCTTGTCAGATGGGGAAGCCACAGGTTGTGCTCACTATTCAAGTGCCACTGGACACAGGGTTGTTGGTTGGGCTGTGGAGCTTCCTGTGTGCTCTGGTTAGGTTCCCTGGTCAGACAGGCTAAAGGCTGTATTCAGTGATGAGAGGGGCTACAAATTAGATTTCCTGCCTGGTCACTGTGGCAGAAGGAGGTCTAAAGCCAGTAAATGCTTTACTGGCTTTAGACAAACTCCTTGAGTTTATATTGTCTAAACTCAAACAGAACTGCATCCCAAGTTCCTTGACTGAAGAGGGCCACTAGCTTTGGTCTGCAATCTGTCAGCTCTGCCCACTCGCCTCTTGGTTGTAGTGCTGTTGTGCTGTAGAGCTTTCAGGAATTTTTGCTAGCCCTTCTGGTCAGATGGGCTGGAAGACTATCTGCAGTGTGTGGGGCTGTCTCAGCCCCCTTGCCTGGGTTGGAGGGCAGGGGCTGGGAGCGACCCTCAGCTTTGTCTGTGAATTAATCACTGCCCATGTGGAGCAGGAGAAGCCCCAGTGTGTGGTACTGGCTTTGCTCTGGAGTGATCAGCCCTGCTCAGCCGCTTCTTGGCTTGAGTGCCATGGGGTCACACAGCTTTTAGGAATTGTCTCCAGCCCTTCTGGTCTGATGGGGTGGGAAGATGCTCCACAGTGTGTGGGGGGGAGGGGGAGGGGGGAGTGGCTCAGCTCCTTACTGGAGCTTACTCAGCTCCTTACCTGGGAGTGGGTAAACTGGGCTTTATGGCTGTCAGAACTCCTCCTTTAAGGATCAGAATCAGGAAGATCTGCACCCTGCTGTGTTCACTGGTCTGTAGTATGCCCCAGTCTTAGTTCTGCAGATAAGCAAAGCCACCTGGTTGAGATTAGTACTGGGCACTGCAGGTATGAACTTGGTCTTCCAAGATCCATGTGCTGATTGTTACAATCGCTTCGTCCATTCTTTGTCAAAGTTAGATGCCCAGTGGCCGAGCCCTGCAAATTTCCCAGAAATCCCAATGCTGTAAGATCAGAGTAGGAGCTCCCAAAGTGACTCACAATAATGGGGGTGTGTGCTGGTTTTCCCCCCTGGGTTCTGTTTTCCTACTGAAGGAACCAGAGTCTCAGGGGAGACTTCTCCACATGGTGCTGCACTGTCTTGGGGAGGGGCAGTGCAGACAGTGTATAGCTGCTTCTCTTACCTTCCTAATGCATTCTGTCTTGGTCTCAGTGATGATAGGGGGTGTTTCAGCCTCACCCCTATAGGAGTCTCAGTGATGTCTTGTTCTTGAATAGTTATTAGTTGTTTTTCTTGTGAGGGGGAGCGAAGTTAAGAACAACTTGTGTCACCATCTTGGTGATGTCTCTCCTATTCTATACTTTTTTACCACTTTGTGCCTTGGCTAGAGTACCCCATTGCTACTCTTGCAGACTGGTTTATCTTTTGGTAAATTCCAGTTCAGACGACAGCTATGGGAAGCCCGCCTTCCCTCCCTCCCTTTGGTAAATCCTGGTTCAAACGCCAGCTTTGGGAAGCCCCTCCCTCCCTCCCTCCTTCCTTCCTTCCTTCTTTCCTTCCTTCTTTCCTTCCTTCCTTCCTTCCTTCCTTCCTTCCTTCCTTCCTTCCTTCCTTCTTCCTTCCTTCCCTCCCCCCTTCTGTTAGATTTACTCATTTATTTGAGAGAGCAAGCAAGTAGGGGAAGGGGCAGAGGGAGAGAATATCCAAGCAGACTCACACTGAATGTGGAGCCCAGCTCAGGGTTTGGTCCCACAAGCGCTCTTCTGATTCAACCTAGATGAAGATAGTTGTTTCCTTTTCTAGGCTCCCATTCTTTGTCCACATTATACTATAATTTGTTTTTAAGTCTGCTAGTACTACTGGATGAGTCCCTTCAGGGACTTGATTTTGTTCATCTTTCCCCAGCATCTAGCAGTACACCTGGTATTCATTATTTATTCATCTTCATTTAGTCATTCAAAATAAATGTCTATATCTTAGAGATTTTACTAGGAGGAGGTATACAGTGATAAGTAAAACAAACGAGGTTCCTTCATGGAGCTTCTATTGAGGACATAACAGTAAATAAGTAATAAGTAAATAAGTAATAAGTAAATAAGTAACAAACATTAGTGCTGTAAAGGCAACAGACACATGATAATTGAGAACAGAGAAATGCAGAGGGCTGTACTTCATATATGTGGGAATTACATAGAGTGGAGGCATTACTGAAGCTGAGCCTTGAAGGATAAGAAGGAACCAGGGATTCTAAAGAGCAGTGAGCCTATGAGAGCTGTCCAGACATAGTACATGCCTGTTGAGTGAATGTATGAATTATGGAACAATAAATTGTTTTCCATCTTTATTTACTTTATACTCTAGCTATGTTTTTTGTATGTTTGTTTTTATTTGAGAGGTGGGTATACCGAATGAGCCCTATATTTAAGAAACCAAGAATAAAAAACAAAACAAAAAAAACCCAGCACAGGTTAGTTTAAAGCACAATTTCATTTACTCGCCCTACCTGCACCTCCACCCCCACCCCCCCAACTCCCTTTTCTGTGTTAAGCACTTGGTGTGGAGACAGGATCTCTGCCCTGTGGAGCTTACACACTTATTTATTGACTCTTTCATGCCAGGACATTTTTGGAGAAGGTTTTTGACTTACCTCAAAATAGACTTTCTTTTTTATAGTAGCAATACAATTTTTTTTCCTTTTTTTTCTTTTCTTTCTTTCTTTTTTTTTTTAGTCTGTTGCACACGATCTAACAATATGATATAAGAAATGAGTTGGTGGTTTACCATCCTATATAGTGATTGATTTTTCTTGAATTTTCCCATTTATAGTAGTTATAGTGCTTACATGAATTGCGCTAGAATTGCTTTTCCTCATTTCAAGTTTCTTATCGAAGAAAGAAGAGAATGCTTCTTTGTTAACATTAGTGTGGTCTAAGAGAATGATCATCCCTATTTTTTGTCAAAAACCTGTTTTATCAGAAACAAAGCAATAATTTCTGCATCTATGAGATTGGTTTAGGGCAGTATGTATTGATAGATGTGGGTGTGTATGTGTGTGCATTTTAATTTTCATTTTGAATTTTACTTTAGGAGGTTTTGGACATCTTGCCATTTTCAATTCTTGCCTGCAAACCAGAAGCATAGATGATGGGGAGCTGTTACATGGTATATTAAAAATTCTAATATCCTGGAAGAAAGATCATGAAGATATTTTTCTTTTTAGTTGGTAGGTGACATTTTATACTGTGTCTCCCCCCCTGTTACAATGTGTACCCAGATTGTGTACCTTATAGACACAATTTTGTACAGTAATAGGATAATAAACATTTAAGTCAGCCTTTTACAAATGTATAAGATTAAAATAAAACAGTTTCTAATTGAATGTCCATATGATTCTTTCATGTTTTATTTTTGTCTTTATCACAGTAATCTATCAGAAGTAAGTCCAGAGATACTAGGTGTAAACATAGAAATAATCCGGTTCCTTTCCCTGTTTCTGAAATACTGCTCATCTCCTTTGGCAGAGAGTGAATGGGACTTCATCATGTGCTCCATGTTGGCTTGGTTGGAGGTATATTAACCTGATATGTCATCACCTCTCAGATCTTCATGCATATCTGTATACTAGAACCAGTTACTAATCTTATTCTTTAAGAAATTATTGTAACTAGCTCTTTTGCAAACATTTAAACACTTTATAGATGTATTCCTCACCAGTTACTATTTGATAGAATAGTGAAGTGATAGAGGTTTGATGTCTGCCAGTATCATTCAGTGACCAAATCTTCTGCTATTAAAGTGTTCTCTCCATTAGCTCATTTTAATATAATTTTTTAGCACGGCCCTTGGAGGTTTTATCTCTCATGATCAGTTTTTTAATCTTTTTGGCTCTTAATTAAATTATTAAAATGTATCGTGTCAGTAATACGTTAAAGACTAAGCAAATTCAGAGGGAATTAATGTTCTTTTTATGACAGGAAGCAAATATAATATTTGTGGGCTCTAATGACAGCAAATCATTGGGGTTGAATTGGTCTGAATCTCTGCTTTGTTTGCTATTAGCTGTGTGGCTTAGGGTGTTCAAACTTGACCTACTTGAACCTCAGTGTCCTTATTTTATTTTTTATTTTTTTTTAAAGATTTTATTTATCTTAGAGTGTGAGTGGCGGAGAGGGACAAAGGGAAAAGGGGAGAGAATCTCAAGCAGGCTCCATGCTAAGCACAGAGCCTGACTCAGGGCTCCGTCTCACGACCCTGAGATCATGACCTGATCAGGAGTTGGACATTCAACTAAGCAATCCAGACACCGCCAGTGTCCTTATTTTAAAAATAACTTAATAATGCCCAATTAGTAGGCCTCCTGAGAAGATTATAAATATGTTTTTCTGTATTTCACATGGTAAATGGTAATTGATATTTTCTTTCATAGTTTTAGAAATAGCATTTCAGAATAAATGGATTGATTTTAATTCTTAGTATTTAATTTTTTAAAAAGTTATTTTGATGTAAAATGTATAAATGTCTCCTGAGATTCTACACTTCAACTGCTTTTTATTTTAAAATTTAGAGAAGTGAGAGAGTTTTCTTTATTGCCTTGATTTGTGGTGTTCTGGTAGATGTCTGCTTACCTGTTTCATTTTTGTTTCTTCAGACAACAAGTGAAAATTATGCATTGTATTCTGTTCCACTTGTACAACTGTTTGCCTGTGTCAGCTGTGATTTGGCCTGTGAGCTCAGTGCTTTTTTTGATTCTGCAACTCTGGATACCATTGGCAATCTCCCTGCAAATCTAATCAGTGAATGGAAAGAATTTTTTTCCCAAGGCATCCACAGTTTGCTTCTACCTCTTTTGGTGACTGCTACAGGCAAGTGAAAGGGGAATCATAGTGGAATTCGTTGCAAATGACTAGTTGAAAAATTCAAAACAAAAACTTTGGCTGCTTACGTCAAACAGTACAGAATAGTAAAGTAAAGAACCTGAGAGAAAGCTTGGCATCCCAGAAGCATCATATGTGCTTCTGCTTTACAGACAAGAATTGAAAACTGGCATAGTATCCAAAGATTATTGCAAGTTAAAATAATTGTAATTCAGATAACCTGAAGAGATAATTTATAACTCAAACTTCTCTTCTTAAGGATGAGGTAATAGAAGTTATGACTACTGTTTAAGATTACATTAAACGGTTTCTAGCTAGGATTGCTCTAATGTTTGTCAGTTTTTTATTTCATTTTCTTAAATGACATTTGACCATGAATCAGTCAAGTTCTATTCCTCACTTTGTTTTGGGATGTGCATGTTTCTTTCCTTTTTTTTATCAGAAGAAAGTGAAGATACATCTGAAACATCGTTTCAGAATGCAATGCTGAAGCCCATGTGTGAAACATTAACATATATCCCTAAGGACCAGCTGTTGAGTCAAAAACTCCCTTCAAGATTGGTTGCTGGCCAAAAAACAAACTTACCAGAATATCTCCAGACTTTGTTAAATACATTGGCCCCATTACTCCTCTACAGAGCTCGGCCTGTGCAAATTGCTGTTTACCATATGCTATACAAGTAAGAATTCTTCCAATTGAATCAATGTTTTGGTGGTTCAAAAAAACAAAAAAAGAATATATATTTAGTTTTAACCCTTGGTCATTAAAAAAAAAAGTCAAAGTGTAAAAAAAAAAGTAAACTTGACCATACATTTTAGTAACAGGAATGCCAAATTTTGGATCATTTAGGTCACTGTTCTCTGTACACGGTTTACATTTAGATAGTCCTGGACACAAGTGATTATTTCAGAAAACAATCATTTAAAAATATACTCATTACAAAGTAAATATTGGTCTTTCTGCTCTTAAGCATGTGAACAGTTTAATGTTGTATAATGTAATATATATTCTGACTGCAGATTGATGCCTGAATTACCACAATATGATCAGGATAATCTAAAGTCATATGGAGATGAAGAAGAAGAACCAGCCTTGTAAGTTTTTTAAATAATTCGTTTTATTAAATTCTCATAATCCACCTCACTTACAATAACTTCAGAAGATGGATAAACACAAAAGCACTGAATTTGGAGTATATATTCATTTAATAGATTGTTTAAAGTCATCTGTAAGATAAAAATGAAAGTTAGAGTCCAGCCAAAAAGATAGTTTCCTTAATTGTTCCTAAATCATATTTTCAGTTTGCTACTATTTAGCAGAACTTTCTTTGACCACAGGATAGCTGTGGAAAGAGTATGTCAATTCAAATATCTATTCAGCACCTACTTTGTGCAAAGTATTAAATGCTGAGGAGAGAATGCGGTATTCAGTAATTGTTCTTATTCATAAGGAGTTTATAACCTACTATAGACAATATTACTCTGTGATAGAAGACAGTGTGTGGCAAGTGCTATGGATAAAGATAGATAACATGCTGGGGGAACTCAACTGCCATGCACCGGAAGGGAAGACTTTTTCTTGAGGAAGAGACATTTATGCTGGATCTGTCAAGTTAGGTAGCACGTCAGTAGGGCAGGGAAGACTGTATAAATTAAGGGAATACCATGTGTGAAGGCATGAATGTTCAGGATGTGCTGAGGAGTGTTGAGTAGTTGCCACTTAACATATTTTTTATTGTCTATATCTTCCTCCACTGGAATAGAAGCTCTGTAAAGTCAGGAATTTTTGTCTTTTGTTCCCAAGTATATTATTCATAGCATTCAGAATGGTCCCTGGCCTAACGCAGACTCATGAATACTGCTCATTTGTTTAATAAAAGGATAAATGAACAAATATGTATAGAGTAGGCGGGGAAACTTTAGTGAAAAATAAAGCTGGATGGGTACCTAAGATAATGAACGGCCTTAAAAATTACATTTTCTGGGACTAGGGGCAGTATTTGGTAGGAGATGGGAAAAGTACCAGCTGATTCTGGCTATAGTATGAATCATAAATTATACAAAGAAGCACACAGACGTGGAGACTATTCTAGAAACAGTAACAGTGCATGGAAGGCAGCATGGAAATGGAGAGATACTTGAACTGGTATTTGTAAAATTCAGTGACTATTGGTATGTAATAGAGAAAGGGTGGTACTGGGATACTGGTGTTAAAGGTAAAAATCTAAGGGTAGAAGCTTGAAGACCTGTGTTTATGGGCTGAAAAAAAGGAAGCCACAAGAGAAGAAACTTTGCAGAGGAGAAAGGAAAGAACTGAGTTACAAGGTCAGAGTTTGACAGGATGTATTCAAGTATATCATTTTTTGAGAATCTCCTAAGTTCATCTGAAACTGTTAAATGAGTAGAGTAGTTCAGTAAAGAAGAAAATTTATTTACATTGTCATAAATTAATATGAATATTGAATTTACTTTCCTGAAAAGATATACAGTCTTATTTTTTTTCCCCCTTTATAGGGATCTGGTAGGACCCAGTATCCTTTATCATTCCCCTGAATAGTTGAGGGTCCTGAGATTAATCATTAAGCCTCTCTGGGTGTGTGATTTTTTTTTTTTCCATCCATAAAACAGAGGTTGAAAAATATGTTTTCTAAAAGTGTCTTTCCTTTAAGTGCTAACTGCTAGAGCATATGTTTTATAGTATTTTTCAAATATATTTTAAACGTATAAATATGAAAATATTTTGCATATTTATGAATATAAAATTTGTTTTATGTTTATGTATGTTAATGTATTTATAATTAAATATATTTAGCAGAATTAGCAGTTAAAACAATCTGTAAAGGGAGACTTTTTTTTTTTTTTTTAAGATTTTATTTATTTGACAGAGAGAGAGATCACAAGTAGGCAGAGAGGCAGGCAGAGAGAGGAGGGAAGCAGGCTCCCTACTGAACAGAGAGCCCGACGCGGAGCTCGATCCCAAGACCCTGAGATTAGGACCTGAGCCGAAGGCAGAGGCTTTAACCCACTAAGCCACCCAGGTGCCCCTGTAAAGGGAGACTTTTAAAATGTTTTTTGGAAAATAGAGAAAGATTTTTCTAAAATGCTTAAAGTTTATACATGCTGTCAATTTTTTAAGGAATAAGTTATAAAGAAAATTGTGGTGTTTAATCATTGATTCATAGGTCACCACCGGCAGCGTTGATGTCTCTTCTTAGCACTCAGGAGGACTTGCTAGAAAATGTTTTGGGGTGTATTCCTGTTGGACAGATAGTTACTATTAAGCCACTGAGTGAAGACTTCTGCTGTGTTCTGGGATACCTCCTCACCTGGAAATTAATACTTACTTTCTTCAAAGCTGCTTCATCTCAGGTAAATAAATATATGATAACTTTTGACAGTTCTGTCCTCTGTGTGTTTCTGTTACTGTTTTAAACGCTTTGTTTCCCCTCTTTTTGAAAAAAAGGGAAATGCCTCACATTTTAATCTAATCTTTTCTGGCTAACTTCAGACATTCTGCTAAATTTATTTCTGTCCCTTAACTTCCTTATCCTCCCCGCCCCCGTACACGTGCATGCGCACACATAGTTTTTTTTGCAAAAGTAATCTCTGGAATGTGCTTGAATCAATTTTTTTTTCTAACCGAATGTAGCCACCAAGTCCTTTTATTGCAGGAAACAAGATTTATATAATTTAATTTTGTATTACCATAGTAATAATTCCAAAGAACTTGGATCTTGCTGTTTTTTTTTTTTTCCTTTGGTCATCTTCTGACCCTTGTGGAGACTTCAGTTAATACATCATTGGGAATTTATTTTATTTGAAAATCAGTGTTTAGAGCAATGTTACCTATGTAATTCAAACTGTTAATCTCTAAGTGGTAAAAAAAAAAAAAAAAAAAAATCCTAGGATAATTATTTTGCCTAAATTATTCTAGCAGCCACTAGATGTCTCTATTGTCTCATGTTTAGGAAGAAAGACATCAATGTCTAGGAAGAAAGCTGGAAAAATTTCCAGGTTTTCTTTTTCTTTCTTTCTTTTTTTTCTTTTTATTCTTTAGGCAGATCCCCACTTAGAAATTTCCAATTAAATTGATTGAGTCAGTTAAATAAGCCGATGGTTTTTTTGAATATAAACGGTGGCTTTTTTGACAGGTTAATACAATAAAAGTTAATACAATATAAGGTGTGATTAAATATGGCATTCATTTCCAATGCGATTTTCAGAATTCTTGAGTTATAACTTATGTTGTTGCTAGTAACTCGTACCTTGGTACAAATAAATGAACATATGAATCTTTTCATTCATATATCTGAAGGGAAGATCAAATTACAGAGGCAACGATAATCTAGGTCAGCCACTTATGTTTGTGACTTGAGCTGGTTTTATTTGCTGGTGATGTATTTCAAGAAATCCTTGTTGGGCTTTCATATGTGTTTCTTAAAATATTGTTGATCTCTAAAAAATTACAGTAAAGTGAGGCTTCCATGTGTAAGAATTTTGTTCTTATCATCTTATATTCAGAAATTTAGAAAATGGCCATGCATCACTTTTTCCTTAAAACCAGAATTGGGGTAGAGCACAATACAGCAGCATTTAGTGAGCCTGGAACTTGAACTGAACTGTGATAGTTAAAGCAGAATAACTCAGTTAATAGCCTAATTAGATAAATCCTAAAGCAAACAGAATTTTTTTTTTAAGATTTTATTTATTTCTTAGAGAGCAAGAGAGCACAAGCAGAGGGAGAGGCAGGCACGTGCTGAGCAGGGAGCCCGATGCGGGACTTGATCCAAGGACCCTGGGATCATGACCTGAGCCGAAGGCAGACGCTCAGCTGACTGAGCCACCCAGGCGTCCCGCAAACAGAATTTTTTAAAAAGCACTGTAATTGGTCCTAAATCTGGGCTTTTTAAAAACTTTTTTCTTAAGAAAAACAACAACTCTTAGTGAATCAGATTGAACTGGAACAAAGCCAAGAGCGTGTATGTGTTCCATAGCCTTACTAATATGTTTTTCATATACTGTCAAATTTACTTATTTAAAGTCTACAATTTGGTGTTTCTGCTATATTCACAGAATTGTGTAAATATCACCACTTTCTAATTTTAGAACATTTTCAACACCTGAAGAAAGAAACCTTTACCCATTTGCAGTCGGTTCCCATTTCCTTTCAAAGCCTCCAGCCCCTGGCATCCACTATTCTGTGTTCTGACTCTACGGATTTGCCTCTTCTGGACATTTCATATATGTGGTCTTTTGTGTCTACCTTATTTCACTTAGCATAATGTTTTCAAATTCATGCATGTTATGGCATCTATCTATACTACATTCCTTTTTAGTGCTGAATAATACTCCATCGTATGATGAGAGTACCACATTTTGTTTATTCTTTTAGCCATTGATGGACATTTAGGTTGTTTTGACTTTTCGGTTATTGTGAATAAAGCTACTGTGAACATTGTATATGGGTTTTTGGGTGGACATATATTTTCATTTCTCTTGTGTTGTATACCTAGGCGATTTCTGGGTAATATACATGTGTTTTTAAAAGTCCATTGATGTTTTTTTCAAGTTTTTATTTAAATTCCAGTTAGTTAACATACAGTATAATATTAGTTTCAGGAGTAGAAATTAGTGATTCATCATTTACATATAACACCCAGTGCTCATCACAAATGCCGTCCTTAATACCTATCACCCATTTAGCCCATCACCCTGCCCATCTCCCCTCTAGCAACTCTCAGTTTGTTCTTTATAGTTAAGAGTTTCTTGGGGGTGCCTGGGTGGCTCAGTCAGTTAAGCATCTGCCTTCTGCTCAGGTCATGATCCTGGAGTCCTGGGATTGAACCCTGCATCGGGGCTGTCTCTTCAGTCAAGAGTCTGCTGGCCCATCTCCCTCTGCACTGCTCATGTGCTCTCTCTCAAATAAATAAATAAATAAATTTTAAAATAAATAAATAATAAAATAAGTCTGCAGTTTCCCGTTAAAAAAAAGTTTCTTGGTGCGCCTGGGTGGTTCAGTCAGTTAAGCATCTGCCTTCAGCTCAGATCATGATCCCGGGATCCTAGGATCGGGCCCCACATTCTCACCTCTCCCTTTGTTCCTCCCCCTGCTCATCCTCTCTGTCAAATAAATTAAAAAAAAAAAAAAAAAGTTTTTAGGATTTGCCTCTCTTTCTTTTCCCCCTATGTTCATCAGTTTTGTTTCTTAAATTCCACATTTGAGTGAGATCATATGATATTTGTCTTTCTCTGACTTATTTTGCTTGGCATTATACTCTCTAGCTTCATTTATGTTGCAAATGGCAAGATTTTATTCTTATTGATGGCTGAGTAATATTTCATTGTATATATATGCTACATCTTCTTTATCCATTCATCAGTCTGTGGACATTTGGGCTCTTTCCATAATTTGGCTATTATTGATAATGCTGCTGTAAGCATTGGGGTACATATACCCCTTCGAATTTGTGTATTTGTATTTTTTGGGTAAACACCAGTAGTGCTGGATCGTAGGGTAGTTCTATTTTTTTTTTTTTTAAGATTTTATTTATTTATTTATTTGACAGAGAGAGAGAGAGATCACAAGCAGGCAGAGAGGCAGGCAGAGGGGGAGGGGGAAGCAGGCTCCCTGCTGAGCAGAGAGCCCGATGCGGGGCTTGATCTCAGGACCCTGAGATCATGACCTGAGCTGAAGGCAGAGGCTTAACCCACTGAGCCACCCAGGTGCCCCACTATTTTTTTTTTAGTGAAATGCAGCAGTACTTTAATTATTTCAGTGCTATAGGTCAGTTGATCTGTGCCACCCACAACAGACCTATTTTTCTGAAGATTACCTGACATTTTTTGTTGCTGTTACTGTTTTTTAATAGGCTCTACACCCAACATGGGGCTTGAACTCACAACCCTTAGATCAAGGATCGTGTGTTCTACTGCCTGAGCCAGCTAGTCATCCCAGGGGAGCTCTGTATTTAACTTTTTTGAGGAACCTCCATACCGTTTTCCAGAGTGGCTGCACCAGTTTGCATTCCTACCAGCAGTGAAAGAGGATTCCTTTTTTTGCGCATCCTTGCCAACGCTTGTTCTTGTGGTTTTGATTTTTGCCACTCTGACAGGTGTGAGATGGTATGTCATTGTAGTTTTGATTTGCATTTCCCTGATGGCGAGTGATGTTGATAATCTTTTCGTGTGTCTGTTGGCCATCTGAATGTCTTCTTTGGAAGAATGTCTATTCACGTCTTCTGCCCATTTTTTAACTGGATTATTTTTGTTTTTTGGGTATTGAGTTTTAGAAGTTCTTTGTATATTCTGGATACTAACCTTTATAAAAAAATCCATCTGATATGTATCATTAGTTTTTAAAATTCTGCTTCCAACTTTTTTTTTTTTAATTCAGATTTACAGAGGAGGTAGAAGAATAATTCAATGAAAAGTCATGTACCCTTTTCCTAGAGTCACAAATACTTAATGTGCTACCTTCGAAGATTTATTTATTTATTTTTGGAGAGAGAGAGAGAGCACACAGCAGGGAGAGGGAGAGGAAGAGAGAATCTCATGCAGACTGAGCGTGGAGCCTGACACGGGTCTTGATCTCATGACCCTGAGATCATGACTTGAGCTGAAACCAAGTCAGATGCCCAACCCACTGAGCAACCCAGGCTTCCTAATGTTGGTACCTTTGTACATGTTTTCTCTATATTTACTGTTTTCTGCTGATCTATTTGAAAGTAAGTTGCAGACTCATGATGCTTTATGAAAAGTATTTAAACATGTGTCTCCTAAGAACAAGGAAATGTTTCTACAAAAGTGTATTGATACAGTTATTATACTCAAATTTAATTTTAATGCAGTAATATTTAATTTGTATTCAGATATTTTTGGTTGTCCCTACAATGTCCTTTATAGTTTTATTCCTTCTCTATTGAGGATTTGATCAAGGATCATGTTTGCATCATGTTTGTCATTTTTCTTTAACCCATAATTTCCCTACTTTTCTTTATTGTCATTCGATTCGTTATTTTGTAGACTCTCTTAGGACTTGGATTTGTCTGATTGTTTCTCATGTTCAGTTTCTGGCTAATTTTCAGCAAGAGTACCTACTGCACGGTGGTGATGGGTCCTCAGTGTGTCACCTCAGGAAGCACAGAATGTCATTGTGTCCTTTATTGGTGATACTAAATTTGGTTACTCAGAAAGGTAGTGTCCTCCAGATTTCTTCATTGTTAGGTATTTTGATCAACATATTTTAAAAATAAATTCTGTATCCTGTGGCTTGATACTTGTATTTGAGCATTTGTAGTGTTCAGAAAATTGTGTCTTACACCAATAGGAGATAGATGCTTTAGTGGGAAGAATGATTTTAAAACCTGTGCATATGCCAAAGAGTTGCAAAGTAAACGTGAACATATGAAAACTGGGTTATTGAGGAATGAGTTCTAAAGCACACAGATGCCTGTAGTGCACCTAGTGGTGCCAGACTTTCCTATTTCTTAACATTTTATTTTAATACCCATACAGTTAACATACAATGTTGTATTAGTTGCAGGTGTACAATATAGTGATTATTAATTCTGTACATCACTCAGTGCTCGTCACAACAGATGCCCTCCTTAATCCTCATCACCTATTTCACCCACCCCTCACCCACCTCCCCCCTGGTAACCATTAGTTTGTCTCTATAGTTAAGAGTCTATTTTTTGGTTTGTCCCTTTTTTTTTCTTTGTTTCTTTAATTCCACATATGACTGAAATCATATAGTATTTGTCTTTCTCTGACTGACTTAGTTTACAAGATTTTCCTATTTTTTAAAAAAGGAACCAGAAATCCATATATATTTTTTAAAGATTTGTTTATTTATTTTGAGAGAGGGATAGTGTGTGTGCTTGTGGGAATGAGCAGAGGGCAAAGGGAGAGATTCTTCAAACAGATTCTCCACTGAGTGGGAGCCCCAGAAATCCATATTTTTGAGTGAAATCCTGCTTTACAAAACAAGAAGACCCCAAGACATTTTGGACTACTAGTTTGTGCTCTCTTTTCTAAAGGGATGCTGGAGTGTTTGATACGGTGTGAGGTCAGCCATAAAAATGGGATTAGTTTTAAGCAGGACTTTTGTAATATTAAGGACTATGGTGCGGAAGGGGTATGTGGAAGACTTGGGAGGAGAGGGAGCAAATCACCTGTGGGAGTCAATTTTCTTAGAGTAGAGGTGAATGTTTTAACGAGGAGATAGTTTGAGAAAGATGTTAGAATATGTCTGATAATGAGGGGATAGTGAAAACTGCTTGTTTTTGAAGAAAGGGAACAGTGCCATCAAATGACATGTTTGGAAAGTGAGAATTGTGGCATATATTTTGTAGGACTCTTCCACGTAATTCTGTCTTCAAATTAATGCCTTTTTCATTGTGTTCTTGTACAGTCTATTCTACTTTGATTTGTTCTTCTCACTGACTTGGTTTATAATAAAAATTCTTTACTCTCCACCAGCTTCGGGCACTGTACTCAATGTACCTTCGAAAAACAAAAAGTTTGAATAAATTGCTCTATCACCTGTTCAGGCTGATGCCAGAAAATCCGACTTATGCAGAGACAGCTATTGAGCTCTCAAATAAGGACCCTAAAACATTCTTTACGGAAGAGCTCCAGTTGAGTATTAGAGGTCAGTAAGATGTGTGTTTGTGTTCCTTCTTGGAGACTAGGACCAGATTAGGTTGTATTTATTATGCTGTACTCTTCAGAGTTTGGAGAATAACCCCAAACATGTGTCCTGGCTATGAGAAGGTTGAAGTACACGATTTTCCATATTTATCTAAATAGGACATACAGTTAAATCTTGTGGGTAAGGGTAAGAAAACTATACATTTTTGAAGCTTTGTTTATTGAGACTGTTATCATTTATTCTGTGAGCAAATATTTGTTAGGTGATAATGTTTTGTAGGCCTGTAAATAAGTAGTCTTCAGTCGGGGAAACAAAGATGAGTAAAATTTATTTCCTTCACTCCAGGAGCTCAAATTTTAGCTCCGGGGATAGACATGCATGCATCTAGTTGTACTCCAGTGTTTTAAGTGGCTTCCTTAGAACTGAAATTTTTTAAATGTCTTGGAGATGTGAGGAGAGTACTATGTCTTGTGAGCATTGAGATGGATATTCTAGGATTTTTGTATAACACATCAGTGAGCTCTGGGGAAAGTATAGGGACCAAACTCCTTTTCATAAATTTATAAAAAGACAGTCTTTAAATTTTTCCTCCTTTTTTTTTTTTTTTAAGTTTATTTATTTATAATCTCTATACCCAATATGGAACTCAAACTCAAGACCTGGAGATCGTGAGTCACATGCTCCACTGACTGAGCCAGCCAGGCACCCCTAAATTTTTCTTCCTTTTTATTTAACTTTTTTTTCCCTACTTCCTGGGTATAGGGGGTTAGGGGTGTCCTTTTTAAAATACGTATGTTCCCCTTTTTTGTGATCTATCTTGTGAAATATAGAATTCTATGTCTAGGCAGATTTTTCAGTGTCATTTGGGATCTTCATTCTTTTTACTTCTTTTTGCCATTCCAATGATTCATTTTGAATGTATGAGAGAAAGTTAATATTCTAGTGTTCTGGCTTCTTCAGTATGTTTATTTTTTGAGCTCTAGCTCTAGTGTTAAGGAATTAGAAATGATTTTCTAGTCTGTTATTCTGTGTAAGAAATACATGTTACTAACTAAGAATTTGTTTTTTCCTCAGAAACAGCAACTCTTCCCTACCATATCCCACACTTGGCTTGTTCAGTCTATCATATGACATTAAAAGACTTGCCTGCCATGGTTAGGCTGTGGTGGAATAGTAGTGAGAAGCGTGTTTTCAATATTGTAGATAGATTTACAAGCAAGTATGTCAGCAATGTTCTTTCCTTTCAAGAAATTTCTTCTGTGCAAACAAGTACACAACTATTTAATGGCATGACGGTTAGTATTATCTTGAATTTTTTCCGGAAGAGTTGTTTGAATATTGGTTATGTCTGTCATTTGTAGTGAGTATCATCATAATATTAACCATTGGTTCAGAATATACAGAAATTGTCTATTTTCTGATTCTTGGGTATCAAGTCTCAGTGTATAGATTGAAACAATGTTATAATTTCATTTATCCCCATCAAAGTTTTTGAACATTCATTAATTCATTCAAAATATATATTGGAACACCTGTAGATTCCAGGCACTGTGTGACAGTCACTTGGGAAATGAACAGTTTCGTAGGGTGAAATTCCTACTGTGTAATAAACATACAATCGAATAAAGGGAAAAGAGTGATACTGATATGTTTTTTGCATTGGAAACTGGAAAGTGGCACATTAAGAGGAAGAGTGCTCTGCGATCAGTGTGGGAAAGGTTCATCTGACTGAGGGGGTTAGGTGCACCTTTATGGAGGAAGATTACTTTGAAGTGGGCAGGATTGCGTTTTAGGGGCAATGAGAAGAAAGGTGTTGAATATAGAGAAAACAGTATGGCAAAAAGCAAAAAGCTTGGAGATGAGAGTGTAATTTCTGCGATTGCCCTAAGAAATGATGAATAAGCCAGCATTCATACAGAGCAGGGTTCCTGAAGGTAAATAATCAGTTGCTTCCATGATGCTAAAATTAGGGGCATGTTGGGAAAGGCCTCAAATGATAGTTTAAAATATTTGGTCCTATTTGGCCACTGGTAATTTTCCTTTGAGGCAAGTGACACCGTCAGTATTAATAATTGGTAAAATTGCTCTGACTGCAATATATAGTATAGGCTGTTGGCATGGAGCTTGGGTTCAAATACATAGTCAGGGGAGACCCACTGGTGTAGCTGTTATGAATAACAAGGAGGGTCTGATTGAGGCAGTATCAGTGGGAATGTTCCATAAAAGGAGAGGAATGTTAAAAATTTTGTGGTGATTTATCCAAACTTGTAGCTAGTTAATGTTTGGAAGGAGGTAGAAGGAAAAATATAAGATGATGTTATGGTTTTTAGCTTGGAAATAGGACAGTCAGAAGAGTACATTGGTCAAGCATGATAATTTGTGTTTTATGTTGTTTGCAATGCTAGTATGAAAACCATAATTCTAACAGTTGATGCTTGGCTTTAGAGCTCAAGGGAATTCTGTGGCAGAGACTTAAGGGACTTCCAAATATAAATGATATTTGATACCCTGGGTATGGAAGAAAAGCAGTAATTAAGAACTCGTTCTGTCACTGGTCTGTTTAAAACTTATGCAACAAGCCTAATATCATAAAACATACTTTTTTATGAGCAGGATTTCTTTTGAAACTAACTTTGAATTTCATAAAAATCACTATAAAATGTCAGGTATATAATCCTGTGTATTAAATATCTCTTGTCCAGTAAACCAGTGTTTATCTCTCTTGTCTTCGGGTGAAGACTGACTGCTAATAGTCAACCTATCAAGATGTTTTTTGAATGAAAGGAAAGAAATTTGCAAAAAAGTATTACCTTTCCTGTGTTGCAGGTTAAAGCTCGAGCTACTACTAGAGAAGTGATGGCTACTTACACTATCGAGGACATAGTTATTGAACTTATAATACAGCTGCCTTCCAATTACCCTTTGGGTTCAATAACGGTGGAGAGTGGGAAAAGGGTGGGTGTGGCTGTTCAGCAGTGGCGGAACTGGATGCTGCAGTTAAGCACTTACCTCACCCATCAGGTAAGTTTCTGTGTGCACATTCGGCTTTCCAGATAGTCCTACTGACCTCTTCTTTGAAAGGGCAGTAAGGCTTAAAATATATCACTTCTGATTGAGGTTGAAAAGATACTGTATTTCCTTGGGTCAACGCAGATGTATGCCTGAATGACCTAAACCTACCTAGTGAGCTGTTTTCCTTTTTCAAGTTCTGCAATTTTTTTTTCTGGTGTTTGAGAGCAGTTGACTTTACTCCACTGACATGGTGAATGACAGAACAATACATGGTGTTAAAGAAATTGTTTGAGAAGGCATCTTTTTGTAAGATACTGGATTGATGAATATCTTTGGAGCTACTTTTAGTCTTAACATTTCAACTCTCCTTTTGTGATTAGAGAAATCCTGGTACTCGCAAAGATCTTTGACTTTTAAACAAATTGTAGTTGTTTGCACCTTGAGACTATAAAACTTGATGTATTGGTGCAAAACCTTTCTTTCAGGTCTGTCTTTAGTGGAGAAAAATTATATCTGGTTTCTAAAACCTGGGAGGTCATTTTACAAACCAACATTCAGAAAACTTAGGAGATATGAATATAGCCAGGCAGATTCTCTTCTTTCTAAATTATAATTTAGAGGCATCTGAGTGGCTCAGTCGGTTAAGTGTCTGCCTTCAGCTCAGGTCATGAACTCAGGATCCTGGGATCGAGCACCACGTTGTTGGGCTCTCTCTTTCTCTTGTGCTCACTCTCCCTCTCTCTATCTCAAATAAATAAATAAAATCTTTTTTAAATTAATTAGTTAATTAAAATTCAACTTTAAAATTTATGAAATTGAATAAAAATAACTTTGGTCTTCAGAGTATATTTACTCTATTTTTTTCCTTTTTGTTAACAGAATGGAAGTATTATGGAAGGCCTAGCTTTATGGAAAAATAATGTAGACAAACGTTTTGAGGGTGTTGAAGATTGCATGATATGTTTCTCAGTCATTCATGGTTTCAACTATTCTCTTCCCAAAAAAGCCTGTAGAACATGCAAGAAAAAGTTTCATTCAGCCTGCTTGGTAAGTCCAAAAAGAAATTGACTTATTTATATTTTATGTATTTTTATATGTGTGATATCTAGAAAAGAAAACGATGTTAAACTCCTAATTGTAGTTAATGAGAGGCATATTAAAATGATTTTTCAAAATCTGTAAAAGATAATTAGTAATTCACAGAGACTGGTAGCATCAAAGCACTTTAAAAAATGGGTGTTTTTATTATAGCTCTCTCAAACAGTAGATGGTCCTATAAGATCTAGACCATAAAGGAGACTGAAAAAATTAGAACTGGGGGCCATCTGGCATTAGAGCTCCTTACTCTTTTTAAACATCATATTGAAAAGAAAGCTGCCCAGTATACAGTTGCTCCCTAAGGAAGTCTTCTTGACATATCTTAGTGGTTGGGTGAGGGAACCTAGGGAGAAAGAGTCGTACTGTAGCCTTTGGAAGTCATACTGAGTTGTATTGATTTTGGAGATGAATGGACGAAGCTAAAATTTTGGTATTCTTCCTTTTCCACTTAATCATTGTTAAGCTTACCTTGGGTATATATGTAAAATGACAGCTTTAAAATGTTCTTTTAACATTTAAAAAAACTTTTTTTTTTTTTTTCAGTACAAATGGTTTACGTCTAGCAACAAATCCACTTGTCCACTCTGTCGTGAGACCTTTTTCTGAATTTTTTTCCTTCCATTGGAAATGATCCCTGAAGTAAATCAAGCAAAGACTGTGGATCTGGATCCATCTTAAAGTGTTAATGGGAGGAGGCCAGTGAGCATTACTTTCAAATAGGACCTTCTCTGGAAAATTATTTTGGTTAATGTAATGATCCTAAAATCAGGTTTACTTATCTTTAGATTCCTTTGTAAATGTTTGGAAACCTTTTCTTTTACATAAGGATATTACATATTTGAGAGAAAATATTTATATTAATAGTTTAATCTTTTTGTATATTTAAAAATAAATATGGAAAACCCCTAAATTACAGAATTGGAATTTGTGAAAGCGCTGTACAACTATATTATACTAAAAAGCCCATTCAGTTTGTTGATCTATGTTCTAGAAGAGTCCAAGTGAGGCAAATGAATTGAGAGGGTTGATTTATATCTACAGATATTTTAAGACTTATTTATTAGTTATGACAGCAAAATTAATTAGTATTCTGATATTTGTAGATTATTTTAATGATAAAAATGATGCTAAGCTATTAATATAGCTTATCATAAGCTATTTGAAGCATGCTCTGAAATCCTATATAAAAGAGTGTAAACTGAAATTTAAGGTGTCTCCATTAATCAAGGGTTATGAAGTTCAGAAAATTAAATTCATGGCACTGACCTTTTGCTGTGGAAGAATTTCCACGTGTTAGTGAAATTTGAATTGCAGTCTTGTCAAGGAACTTATTACTCAGTTTGAGTGAGTCTCTAGAGGGTATGAATTTGAGAGAAACAGAATTAGATTATTTCATTCATGAAGCAGAGTGGTAGTTATCCCTCTATTGAGAGGGAAGAAATAAGTATTTCTGAAACTTAAGACTGGTGGAAAAAACAAAAATTTTAAAATGTTGTAGGAGGCTTTCAATTTTTTAAGCAAATTTTGCTATTCTTACTGGCCAAAGTTACACTAAATTAGAGATTTGGGGGAGCTTATTTTTTCCAGCCTTTAGAAGTACAAGTTAATAATTGTAGTACTAAGTAAAATTCAGTATAATGGGCTGAAGTGAAATAGGTGAATACCTTCCGTTTGCCACAGCACCGTTACCCTTAAAAAATTGTGCCCAAGTTATAAAAGTATGGAAGTTTGGAACTTGGAATAATTTTATTGCAGTCTTCCATTACATGGGAAATATTAGCATATCTGATAGCAAGTTTACTTGAAAGATCAGCTAATCATCTCTGTTGCAAATGTTTAATTGGCAAAAAGCAAGTCATGTTAAATAAAATCACTGCTTACCATCAACTGGGTAAAATGGTTATTATTGAAATAGAATGAATGTGGTCAGAGTATCGTAGTCGAGAGTGAAGTATTATGCGTGAATTATAGATCTCTTGAGTTGAATATGTAGATGCAGTATCCTACCCAGTTTTGTCTGTCTCTTGGATTTTTCTCCCTAGTGTTTATTATCTTATAGCCTTGAGACTCAAGGAGTCAGTCAGTGAAGAACAGATAGCAAAATTCTACTACCTCTTCTTAACCCTTTCTTAAAATATTCTCTATGTCTCTCTGACATAGTAATCCCAAAGGATTGTGTCACTCCTCTGTGAAAGTTACACACTTTTCCTTTAAAAGTGGTTTTATAATAAGACCTTGTTTATAACTTTTCCAATATTGGTACTTCTTGGCTTCTGACCCAAACCTCGAGTAGAACAGAAAAGGGAATAATGGAGCATTGTTTTTCCATGTTAGTATCTAGGGCATCAGGTTCTTGGTGAAACACTATAATTAAGTGGAATACCTACTCTTCATACTTAGGACTCTTAACACATTTCTTTGAGACTTGTAAATATAAATGTAAAGCTTGTTATTGTTTATATGCTAAAGAAGAAGCTTTCCATAATAAGACTGAAATTCAGAATATCATTGATTAAAGTTTTATTTATATAGCTTTAACAACTCTGCAGAGCATCCCTTAAAATTTTAGCATAAGGACATTAAAAATTGCACGAGATTCAAAGCCTATTAGCAAAATTATTAATTTAAAACCCCAATGTAAATTGCAAATTTTAGAATTTATTTTTAACTCTTATTTATCATATGCTCTAATGTATGTACATAAGTTTCTGTGGCTTAAATAATTAATATTATTTGATAAGTTTTTGTGGTGTGGATGATTGTTGTTATTTGATTGTTATACCATATGTGCCCATTAAGATTCTTTTTTAATTATAAAATATTTCAAATATACAGAATAATAATAATAATATAAATGCCCTTGTACTCTTCACAAACTATTTTGCCATATTTGCTTCTGATTTTTAAAGAAATAAAATCTTCCTCTTTTGTACTCCTCCCTGATGCCATCTCCTCTTTCCCTCCCTAGAGCTAACCTACCGTTCTGAAGTTGGTGTAACTCTTTCCTACTTAAGATTTTATATTTTACCATGTGTTTGTATCCCTAAATAATATACAGCAGTTTAAAAAAATTTTTATTTGCAATAGCCTATTGTATGTAATCTTTTGTTACTTACTTTTTCACCGAACTTAACTGCTCTTTAGTATATTAGCTTACTTGCCAGTTCCCCCAATAATGTTCATTTCAATTACTATTTTTTTTTTTTTTGCTATTTTGAACAGTGCTGCAAGTGTACATCCTTGATAACATTTTCTCATGCAAATGTCCTAGATATTTTGGACATATCCCCCCAGATGGATTTTTGGGTAGTTGATAACTATAGTCCGGAATTTTAGATCTTGTCAAGTTTCTCTCCAAAGTGGTGTGCAAGTTTGCACTGCCAACACTAAGGTAAGAGAGTTCTGGTTTTCTTGCCTCATTATCAATATTTAGTCTTCTCAGATTTTTAAATTTTTCTAGTCAGAGCTGTGAGATAGTTGCTTTTTGTTTTAATTCATATATCCCTGGCTAACAAGAACATTAGCTTCATTTCATATACTTATTGGTCATTGTGAATTTATTATCTATATGCCTACTTTTCTCTGTTACATGGCTGCTTTTAGTATGTGGGTTGACTTTAACGTGGTTGTGGCCATCTTCAATTATATAAAATTTTGCAGTTAAACTTAGTCACATTTATCATCCTTTTCCTTTATGATTGAGCCCTTTTTGTGTTAAGTTTTAAAAATTTATTCCTTCCCTGAAGTCTAAAAAATTCTATTTTGCTTCAAAAGTCATAAATTTCAAAATATGCCTAATTCACCTCAAATCAAATTTTGAGATTGTTGTAAGGTAGAAATCCTACCCCATATT
The DNA here is from genome assembly GCA_028534135.1 of Potos flavus. Classification (NCBI taxonomy): domain Eukaryota; kingdom Metazoa; phylum Chordata; class Mammalia; order Carnivora; family Procyonidae; genus Potos; species Potos flavus. The sequence continues at coordinate 179,348,502 of CM052898.1, read as the reverse complement.
GATAGCCAGTTCTCATAACATCTTTTATTAAATAATATGCCATTCCCCATTAACTTTGTAGTGGCTTCTCTCTTATATTACAGAATCTCCTTGTCATGTGTAAATTGGTTTCTGGACTCTGTATTCTATTCCATTGGCCTACTTACCAGTGTCAATTCTACACAATTTTTTTTTTATTTTAAAAAATAGCTTTATAATTAATTTGAAGAGGAGTTAAGTAGTCCTCTACTCTTATCGTTCCAAAACTTTCCTTGGATAGCCATATCCTCTGCTATCCAAGCACTCCCCTTCCCATGCTTGTTTATTATCATGACTAGTTTGTCCTCACTGTACTAAGTTGTTTTATGAAAGAATTTGATAAGTGCCCATGTTAAGTTTTATCTGGTGCAACAGGGTGGCTCTTTTGGCTTTGCCAGATCTTATCCTTAAGGTCTTCCAACCCAATTATTCTCTGTTTGATCCCCAACCAAGCAGAGGAGAGGAAGGAGCTGCTGATGAATGACCACAACCATTGATGATTCTGAAATAAGGACTAAACAAAGTGAACTTCTTTTACAAATTGCCAGGCCTTCAGGAGTACTCATGAAGATTTCACAGAGGACCCAAAGCACAATTTGACCAATCATTCTAGCGGCCAATTGTCATCAGTCTAATGGGCCATTAGTCTTTAGGGCCAGTTTATGCTGATTTGGAGCCTTAGCCTTTTGCCTCTATCTGTTCTCTATGAAGTACTTCCTTCTACATTCAATACACACAAGACAATGAGGAACAAAACAGGGATACTTAAAACAAGATTTTGTATAAATTTGTATAAATAGATGAAAAAAATGTGAAAACAAACCAAGCAATGGGAAAATAGGTAGGATAATGGCAAAAATATTTACCAAATGATTCACCTCTAAATCCGAAGGTAGGGTTATCATATAGACTAGACAAAGTATAAAAAATACACTTATATGGAGATCTATTTGTTTAGAAGTCTCAGATAAAATAAATTCAGCAGTAAGAACTCAGTGAAACTGGTAAAAGTTCAGATTGTTTTTTAGAAACTCACTCGGCAATAGGTCTGAGACCTGCTGGAGTGTGGGGCTCAGGACGCCACTGATCTTTCCTGTTGGTCCAAGGATCCGCCGGAATGCTATCAACTGAGGTATTCTAAATAATCTTCTGAGAATCGTCCAAAGAAGAGATGAAGATTACCATTTCATAACAAAGGAAAGCTGGGAAAGGGAGAGTTATGTTGGTTAGGCCCATCATTTTGAGTAAACCCAACTGCTAATTTTATATAAGGTTTTTGAGTTGGGGGAGGGGATTGATGTCAGACTTAAAAACGTGGTTATTCTAGTAAGACCTAGGGCCAGCTGCTTTCAGCAGATTTACTGATAAGTTTATTGTTGATTGGTTGGCCTTCGAAGTATGAGACTGTCATTGAATGATTGGCTTCCAGAGGCAAGTTGTCATTGATCAGTTAAGATTAAACTGAGGCAAGTTATGATTGATCAAATAGGTTTAAAACTGGTTCAAATTTACTTGTTACTGGCTGTAGAACAATCTTTTATTAGGACTTTTACTAGGCTCTTTTATTCCTAATAAAACCTATTCCTAATAGGTTTCCTGGTTCATAATTTTTGCTAGATTTACTTTTTAAAAAAATGAAGTGAAATTCACATAACCATTTTTAAATGGACAGCTGAGTGGCATTTAGTACATTTATAGTTACTCCTTAATCTCCCACCCTACCCCTGGTAACCACCAATCTACTTTCTGTCTCTATGGATTTACGTCTACAACATTCTGCTTTCTTTTACTGGGTGTGTTTTCAAGGCTCATCTGCATTGTAGCATGTATTAGTACGTCATTCCTTTTTATGGCTGAATTATATTCCATAGCATGTGTATATCACAGTTTGTTTAATCATTCATTTCTTGATAGACATTTGAATTCTTTTTGCTGCTGTGAACAAATGTGTCTATGAACATTCATGTACAAGTATTTTTAGGAGTACATGTTTTCAGTTCTTTGGGGTATATACATAGGAGCACAATTGCTCCTGTTCTGTTTTTAACTTTTTGAGGAAACAAAACTTTCCATAGCAGCTGCCACATTTTATATTCTCAGCAATGTACGAGGGTTCCAAAACCTTCCCATCCTCGCCAACACTTACTCTTTTGTTTTTTTCCCCAATTGTGGCCACCCTAGTGGATGTGATGTGGTTATCTCATTGTGTTTTTTATTTGAATTTCTCTAATGATTAATGATGTGCATCTTTTCATGTGTTCATTGACCATTTGTGTATCTTCTTTGGAGAAATAGCTATATAAATCCTTTGCTCATTTTAAAATTTGTTATTGAATTGTAAGACTTTAAAATACATATATATATATATATATATATATATATATATATATATATATTTCAGATACTAGACCAAGATCTACTTTTTAAAGGGATGTTAATGCTCTTTAATTTGGGGGGAAGATTTTTGAGAATTCAGTATTAGTTAGGTTTGGCGCTGAATGACAAAAAATCCAAAGCAAATTTCTTAAACAAGAAATTTATCTCTTTTGTAAATGAAGTCTGGATGTAAGTAGTTCAGGGCTGTTACAAAAGCTCCATAATCATGACCTGGGTTTCTTCCGTGTGTCCGTGGACCTCGGTTTCTTAGTGGTTGCTTCACTATTCTCAAATTGTGAGTTCACTTCATGGTCCAAGTCGGCAGCTCAAGCAAGCTCCAGCTGTTTTGTGCACTTCACAGTCAGCACAAAGGAGGAACGATGAACATGCTCACTTGCTATGAGGATACTCTTCACAAGTCACACACAAACACGCACTTCCATCCTTCAGGAAGAATTTTTTCTCATGTCAATCCCTAGCTTCAAGAGCAGCTGGAAAATATCGTTATTCCTAGTAGCCATATGTCCAGCTCAAAGTCAGGAGTTCTGTTGGAGTTCTGTTGCTGAGGAAGGTGGGGAGAACAAATATGGAAGGACAGCTAACAGTATTTCTCACAACTGTTCTTATACTTGTGTGAGTGCTGTTCTTTCCTGATATTAGTCAATATTTGCAAACCCGGATGAGCATAATTTTCTAGAGTTGTATATGCCTTTAAAATGTCAGTGCTCTCTATCCAGTCTAACAATCTTTGGTTTTTTAATAGTAATATTTAGCTCGTTTACATAATATAATCTTAGATAAGTTTTATAGTTTTCTAATTGTCTCATTGCTTTTGTATTCTTTTTTGTCTTCTTTTGGACTCATGAGGTTGTTTGTTTGTTTTCCAGGCACCTGTAGTGTTCATGAATATTTTTTATCCTCATAGCCTTCTATTATCTTAACTTTACATTATAAATAAAATGTATATGGTTTATTATTCAAGGTTCTCGTACAGTTTATAACAATTCATGCTTGACTTAATATCTCATAAATTAATACTTCAACCACTTCCTGGTGGACAATTCAAGGCCCTTAGAATAATTTCAATACTATTGTTTTTTTGTATGTTGTTTTCAAGTATTTCTTTGTATTTTAAAACCCACAAGACATTATTGCTTTATTAGCCTATATATTAGTTTGTATTTGTCATATGTACTCTTTGTATTGATTTGTATTGATCTTCACTCTTCCCTGCATCTTTGGCAGTTCTTGTCTTTCATCACAGGACAGTGTCTTGCATCTGCTGACATTCCACTGTGTCTGTTGCAAAGAATCGGAGTTTTATTATTCCTTGTTAGGAATGTATTCCTCACCCCCCCACCCCCAGCTGCTTTGATTTTCTCTTTGTTTTTGGTTTTAAACAGTTTTACTGTGGTGTCTCTAGGTGTGGATTTTTTTGTTTATTTGGGATTGTAAAACTACTTGAATCTGTGATTTGATGTCTTTAGTCATTTTTTGGAAAATTCTGAGGTATGAACTCTACAAATACCACTTTTGCTCCATTCCTTCTCTCCTGTTCTACTCAATTTTCACCATAAACCATATGTGTCATAGATTTTCTGTGTTCTTGTTTTATTCTTTTTTTCTCTTCATGTTTTTATCATTTGTGTTCTAGTAGTTATTTAATAACTAGAAAAATGTATTTTTAATACCTATAGTCTGGTCACAGGAAATTAATTTTTTAAAATTTCAACTTATATTCATATTTTGTTACGGAACACTATTATGGGGGTAAATAAAAATATTTTAAGCACTAAAACATGCTATAATTCTGTGAGGAAAGTGAAATAAAAAGTACAGACCCAATGAATGATGTTAAATGTCTGACCACTGAAGAGTTTGTTCTTGTATTATTATATCGATGATGGTATCAGAGGAGATCAGTCGCCCCGGGGGTGGTGTGACCACAGACAATATGATGATTGTGGGAATCAAATTGCTATTGTATTTAGATTCTATTAGATATATTTATAAGAATGATATAACAGTTTTTTTAAAACGTAAGTATAATATGCCACTGGAAATGATCTTAGACTTATTTAAATTTATGATGGTAAATGTTAGTTATCAATTTAAAAATAATGTGAATACGTATTTTTCCAAAATGTGTTTAGAGGTATGCAAGCAATAAAGTTTGAACATACCGTTCTGGCAGATGCTAAGTGTAAGGTGGGCTGTCAGGTTCCCATACCAGACCCACACAGATCTTTATCGATAGTTTTATAGAGATTTAAAAATATTTCTTGAGATTTGGTGCTAGAGAATCTGACATGAACAGCATGTCATACTCTCTTCTAGGTGAGCTAGTCAAGTTACGGTACTAGAAATGTTCAGGAAACTGCTTTACTGCTTCAGTCCCATCTTCCAAAGGCTCTGTGGTTAGGAGTCTAGCCGCTGATGGAAAAGAGAGAAATCAAACAGAAATCTGTGTTTTCAGAGCTTCATTCTTCCCTGATAACAAAACCAATAGCCTTTAGGAAGTGAAAAGATTACGTTTTCTATCAAAAGAATATACATTTTGACATGTCCTACTAGTAATGGTTTTGTAGTTAATTGTCATGAGATTACAATTACTTACATTTTTGGGAAAGCACTTTCCTTAATTCAACACCTCCTCATGCCTACATAACATGGAGTTTTGTCACCGTTGACTTGCCAGTAGTTCTGAGGACAGTGCCTATAGAATGTCACATCTTTTTTTCTCTTACTGTGCTGGCAAGACCTTTTAGTAAAGAGTCTTCCTTGTTTTTTTTTGTTTTTTTGTTTTTTTTAAAGATTTTATTTATTTATTTGAGAGAGAGAGAGATCACAAGTAGGCAGAGAGGCAGGCAGAGAGAGAGGGAGAAGCAGGCTCCCTGCTGAGCAGAGAGCCCGATGTGGGGCTCGATCCCAGGACCCTGAGATCATGACCTGAGCCGAAGGCAGAGGCTTTAACCACTGAGCCACCCAGGCGCCCCTCTTCCTTGTTTCTTGATTAGCTTTAAGATGGAATATTTTAAATACTAAATATGATACACATGTATAGGTTTGGGGTACATAATACTCTATTAGGAAGTATCTTTCTATTCTTCATTCTTTTATATTCAGTATTATAAAGTCTTGAATGGATGAGTTTTATCAAATGCTTTTTCTACATCTATTTAAATGATAAGTTGTTGTTTTTCCTTCCTCTTTCCTTGAGTTGGATTACATAAATAGATTTTCTAATATTGAACCAAACCAGTTGGATTACATAAATAGATTTTCTAATATTGAACCATTCTTGCATTCTTGGGATAAACCTGACTTGGTCATGACAGTGCTATTATTACTAGTAATATATTTGTGAGTTTTAAATATTTTTTTCAAATTTTGCATCTTCATTCACAAATAAAATCAACTATGATCTTTCTTATATTTATTTATATTCATAAGTGAGTTTAACCTAAATTTTCTTCTATTGTTTCCATTTGGTTTTGCTATCATATGTCATTATTGAATATCAGTTATCACTCATCATAAAAATGAATTAGGATTCTTGAATGTTTGGTAAAACTCACCTATAAAATCACCTGGTGCTTTTATTTTATGGCGTTAGGGTAGAATAGGCAGATACTCAACTAATTCAGTGGCTTTAAATGTCATAGACTCTAAAATGTTCTACTTTTCACAAGTTAGTAAGTTTTATTTTTTAAGGAAATTATCCATTTCATCTGTTTTCAAATTTATTGCTATAAAGTTATTCATGGTATTTTCTTATGATTTTTTTTAACATTTATATTCTATTTGCAAATATAATCTTTCCATCCCTAATATTTATTTGTGCCTCATTTCTCTTTTTCTCGGTCTACTTTATTAGATGTTTATCTTGTTAATCTTTCCAGAGAACATGTTTTCGTTTTTAACTCCTCAGATTCTCTTATGTTTTATTAATTTCTTTTCCTTTTTTTTCCTTGTCTTTTGGGATTAATTCCTTTGTCTTGACTTATTACTTTCTTCTATTATTTTTTTATGCTTTCCGATAGTTTATTCTTATCCTTTTTTGTAACTTGTTGAGTTGAATATTTCCTTATTTTTTGTATTTTTTTCTTTTGTTTTCTGATAGATGCATTTGAGAGAGTGTATTTCTCTCTACATACTTCTTGAACTGTATTTCACAAGAGTTGACATGTGGTGCTTTTTCATCTCGTAATTTTCAATATGATTGTTAATTTGACCCAGTTACCTAAAAGTGAGCAGTTTTTTATTGTTTGTTAATATAGGAAGCATTTTGGCTATCCCTTTTATTTTCACTTTTTGAAATAAATTTCTACATATGCTTCATTGTAGTTATGATTTCTGTTTCTGTTTCACCGTGGTTGCTGTTTTCCCTCTGGCATGCGGTCATCCCTAGATGGGATTCACTAAGCCCACTTGGGGTGCGGAAGTAGGATCCACCTTTTGAAAGAACAAATATCAAAGAATTTGTAGACATAATTTTAAAATCCTCACAATGGAAATAATGCACATACAGACTTTGATGGAGCAGTTTTACGCCAAAAACAATGTTCTTTTTAATTTAGGAAAGCTATAAAAAAATGAATTTCAAATTGGCTGAGGTAACTATATAATTTAGGATTTTATCCAAACTGTGATATGCTATCAAATAGTCTATGATTAATTTATACACACACAGTCTTTATACTAACTGAACACTATAAACAAACACACAAGCTGATATTAAAAAATATACTTCAGCAGAACAATGCATTCTTTTTCTCTCTGCTTCTTATCATAAATTGGGATTTAGATACATTGCAGACTCCGAGCCCATGCTGTAATTCACTGTAAGTGTCCTACAACGGCATCAAAGCTTATCTAAGTCCTTTAAAGTTTGATTACATTTGTTTAAACTCAGAAAACTAATGAAAGAAAATGGTGATTACTATACACCATAGGAGCCAGGGAGACACCAGCCACTTAGCAAATCCACTAAATAAGTAGCCCCATCTACTTCAAAAATTCCTAATTATTTTATTATTTTATTATTTATTTATTTTTTAAAAATATTTTATTTATTTGACAGAGAGAGAGAGATCACAAGTAGACAGAGAGGCAGGCAGAGAGAGAAGGGGAAGCAGGCTCCCCGCTGAGCAGAGAGCCCGATGCAGGGTTTGATCCCAGGACCCTGAGATCATGACCCAAGCCGAAGGCAGAGGCTTTAACCCACTGAGCCACCCAGGCACCCCAAAAATTCCTAATTATTTTAGTAAGACTGCTCAAAGACAATTGTTTCAGCACATGCTACTGTGGAAAGCACGTTTATATATCACTTTGCGAAGCATGACTTTTCATTTAAGTAATTCAAGTGATTATTCTAAAATAATTTCATCTTCCATTCCAATTTTTCTTATTTCACATGTGAGAAGCAAAGCTATAATTATCGTTGTGTTTCACTAGCAGAACTTTGGAGTTAATTGATGCCAGTTTTATATTAATGTCCATCAGATACATCAAAAGAAACTAAGTCAATGCCAAAATTGGTTCAAAACTTAAAAAATTCAGTTCAAGGAACTGAATAAAACTTTTTGGGAATTCATTCTGTTGAAGATTCAACGTCTGACAATATTGTGCATGTTATAAATGAAGTTGAAAAGCTTAACACTGAGTATAAACCTGTTTGTTTTGATGGTTTTATTAGTTATCTATTACTGTGTAACAAACCACCCCTAACATAGAAGTTCAAAACAACGAACATCTATTACCTAACACAGTTTCTGTAGGTCAAGAATTTGAGGGTGGCTTATCTGGGCAGTTCTATCATAAAATTGAGGTCAGGAACTTTGGCCATATCAGCAGTCATGATGTGAAGGCCTGACTGTGGTTGGAGGATCTTCTTCCCAATGATTCAGTCATGTGGCTGTGGGCAGGAGACTGCTCCCTCACCACATGATTGTCTCCATGGGGCCACTTGAGTGTCCTCACAAACATGGCATCTGAATTCCTCCAGAGTGAGTGACCCAAGACAGTAAGACAGATGCTGTAATGCTTTTTATGACCAGCTCTCAAAGTCTGTGTCATCACTTTTGGATTCTTTATGACCAGCACCCGTAGCTGTGGCACACTTCATTAATGATTACTTGAACCTGAAATAGAATAGGTCCGCCAGGTGCTTAGGGACTGACTTAGCCCATCAATGCATCTTACCTCTCCCTCCTGGGAATAGAGACTGACACCAACTGCCAGTTCTCTGACTGTTGTGTGAAATATTATGGTGAGATGCTTAGCTAGCACCGAAGCAGGGGATTTAATGGCCATTGGTTCAGGCTCTCATCTTCAGTCCAAGGTAGGTATCCTTGGGGCCAGTTCAGGGCTAGACCAATCCTCAACATAGTGTCCCCTTTTCCTTTACTCTGAGACAGGGGAGTTGCCCAGACTTCTCCCTTCATCACTGCGCCTGTGAAAGATAAGGGCATCCCTCCCCAAAGCCTGTATTCCTGTGGTTATCAGTGCTGGCTGCATATTAGAGTCATATGGGGAGTTTTGAAAAGATACCAGTTGTCAGTTCTCATTCCCCAAGATACTTATTCATTGGTCTATGATGGAGCCCCTGGCATCACTATAGTTTGAAATATATTCAGGCAATTATAGTGTGCAGCAAGAGTTGAGAAGCATTGCTCTATTTTCTTCCTGAGTACCAAAAACAGGGGTTGGCACACTTTCTGTAAAAGGCCAAACAGCAAATATTTTAGGCTTTCAGGCAACTATTCAACTCTGCCAGCATATCCCAAAAGCAAATGAGTGAGCGTGGCTGTGGTCCAGTAAAATCTCATTTAGGAAAACAGGGTGGGCCAGATTTGGCTTGTGAGCTGTGGTTTGCCAGCCCTTGAGCTAGATCCACAGAACATGAACAAGTTCCTGAAGCTACAACCAAAGGCTCTAGTAGGGCCACCAAGCTGCGGGAGTCTCACTGGCGTGTCCTGAATTCTGGCAATAGTAAAAAGTTTAATTTCTCTAATCTCTACCCATTGAACTAGCTACTTGGTGGAGGCCTACTGGTGGTGTCATTTGTCTTGAAGAATAGGATTGGACCTAGCCTTCTACCAGAATCCCTACCATTACACCATTTTGGCAGGGTCACGCAGGGGAGATAACCTCTAGTCAGAAAGACCCTATCTCCAGGACTCTCGCCCCATAGCTGTGATACTCGCTGCTCGGTCTCACCAGGCACGCACCGCCGCTGCTCCGGGTCCCTGGTCTCCTTTCCCCCACCTGGCTGAAGATGCATGTTGGAAGACAAGTCTTCATAGGTCTCTCGTAAACGTTTCTTCATGTCTTGCAAGCAAGGCACAAACTGCCCTTTGCTCTAGGTTATATATTCAAGAATATGTGTCTGGTGAACATCCTTGGAAGATACAGATAGTGTCTCCAAAGCAAAGAGAAGACACCTGCAGAGCAAAGAGCAGGCCTTCTTACTCTTCTGTCTCATAAACATAGTGTCTCTCCACAGCAAAGGGAAGGCGCACTTAGTGCCAATAATAAAAAATTAGGATTGCCTGAATTTAGGGTTTCTCTCTGAGGATGCAACTCCCATGTGTGCAGGGTTTTGTCAGGGCCCATTCGTGTTGCTCCCATAGGACTCAGGGGCCAGGAGAAACGATGAACGTATGCTGATGCTCATACGAATCGCTATGCTGAGTAGTAAAGTTCTTTGTCTCTGACCCAGAAGCTTTCTTCTGCCAACCATGAAACTGCCAGACTGACCAGTTAGCTTCAAGTAGGGTAAAAGCTCAGATCCTTTCCATTCTCCATGGTGCAGTGTCCTGCAGTTTTCTTTCCCACAAAGGAAAAACAAACCCTCAGTTTGTTTCCTGAGATTAAGAGTCTCTTATGGTTTGTCTTCCTCTCTGGTTTCATCTTGTTTCATTTTTTTCCTCTCTTCCCGTATGATCCTCTACCTTGTTTCTCAAATTCCATGTATCATTGAGATCATATGATATTGTCTTTCTCTGATTGACCTATTTCATTTAACGTAATACCCTCTAGTTCCATCCACGACATTGCAAATGGCAAGATTTCATTTTTTGATGGCTGCACAATATTCCATTGTGTGTGTATACACATATATATGTATGTGTGTATATATATATATATGTAATATGTGTGTATATATATATATATATATATACACACATCTTCTTTATCCATTCATCTGTTGATGGACATCTATGTTCTTTGCATAGTTTGGCTATTGTGGACATTGCTGCTATAAACATTGGGGTGCACATGCCTCTTTGGATCACTACATCTGTATCTTTGCGGTAAATATCCAGTAGTGCAATTTCTGCGTCATAGGGTAGCTCTATTTTCAACTTTTTGAGGAATCTCCATACTGTTTTTCAGAGTGGCTGCACCAGCTTGCATTCCCACCAACAGTGTAGGAAGGTTCCCCTTTCTCCACATCCTTGCCAACACCTGCTGTTTCCTGACTGGTTAATAGCCATTCTGTCTGGTGTGAGGTGGTATCTCATTGAAGTTTTGATTTGTATTTCCCTGATGCTGAGTGATGTTGAGCACTTTTTCATGTGTCTGTTGGCCATTTGGATGTCTTATTTGAAGAAATGTCTGTTCATGTCTTCTGCTCATTTCTTGTTTGGATTATTTGTTCTTTGGGTGTTGAGTTTGATAAGTTCTTTATAGATTTTGGATACTAGCCCTTTATCTGATATGTCATTTGCAAATATCTTCTCCTATTCTGTCTGTTGTCTTTTGGTTTTGTTGACTGTTTCCTTTGCTGTGCAAAAGCTTTTGATCTTGATGAAGTCCCAATAGTTCATTTTTGCCCTTGCTTCCCTTGCCTTTGGCAATGATTCTAGGAAGAAGTTGCTGTAGCTGAGATCAAAGAGGTTGCTGCCTGTGTTCTACTCAAGGATTTTGGTGGATTCCTGTTTCACGTTGAGGTCTTTCATCCATTCTGAGTCAATTTTTGGGGTATGGTGTAAGGAAATGGTCCAGTTTCATTCTTCTGCATGTGACTGTCCAATTTTCCCAACACTGTTTGTTGAAGAGATTGTCTTTTTTCCATTGGACATTCTTTCCTGCTTTGCCGAAGATTAGTTGACCATACAGTTGAGGGTCCATTTCTGGGCTCTCTATTCTGTTCCATTGATTTATGTGTCTGTTTTTGTGCCAGTACCATGCTTAGACCTGAGTGTTTAGCCCCACTCTACACTGGTGCCTTATTAGTGTGCCAGTCACTACATCTTGGGTTCTCCACTTGAGCATATTTATGATGATTTGCACATCGGCTGTCTGCTACCTTACATAGAATAGGACCATTAAGTAGGGTGCCTGGCTGGCTCAGACCATGGAGCATGTGACTCTTGGGGCCATGAGTTGCTTGAGGTTGCTTAGGAATAAAATCTTTGTTTAAAAAAGCAGAGCCATTAGGTGCCGTAGGTTAGAAACAAGATGACAAGTTCCAGATGCTGAGCTGATGCTGTAATGGGGTGAGAATTTGGGGGGCTTCACATGGCCAACAGAATGCAACAGAGGTGATGTTATGTTACTTCTGAGGTCAAGTTATAGGAGATAGCAGCTTCCATCTTGGTCTCTGGCTCTCAGATCCTGTCTCTGGGAGAGTCCATGCTGTGAGCAGCCTTACGGAGAGGTCCATATGCCAAAGAACTAAATTCTGCTCACAGTCATATGAGTGATTTTAGAAGTGGATCATTAATCCCCATTTGAGTCTTGACATAACTACGGCCTTAGCTGACCACTTTATTGTAACCTCAGAGACCCTGAGCTTGAACCACCCAGATAACTTCCCAAATTCCTGACCCTCCAAAATAAAGGTTTGTTGTTTTATGTTGCCATTTGGGGGTAGGGTGGTGCTACTTTGTTATGCAGGAATAGATAACTATAATGAAAACATGGACACTAATGTAGCTGCCAGTCAGCTTAAAAAAAAAATTAGCAATGTTTGAAGCCTCATACCCCATATGTGCATCTCTCTAATTCAGTCCACTGGAGCAAGTTCTTTGCTTTCAACGGCTCATGTGATTAGATTGGGTCCATCAAGATAACCTAAGATAGTCTCCCTATGTTAAGGTCCATATATCTTTAATTACAGCTGTAATGTCCCCATGTAATGTAACATATCCATATGTTCTAGGGAGTAGTGCACAGACATCATTCTGCCTACCATATGTATATGTATATCTCTAAGCAATACATAAATGAATTTTTTCCTATTAAATCTCTTTTTATAAATGTTCCAATTTGAGTTTTTTTTTTAAATTTGGAATTCTTTTTTATTTTTATTTTTTTTATTTTTTAATTAAAGCATAATGTATTATTTGCCCCAGAGCACATGTCTGTGGATCCTCAGGTTTACACATTTCACAGCACTTACCATAGCACATACCCTCCTCAAGGTCCACAATTTGAGTTTTCTGTTCAATATTTTGTTTAATTTATTTATGTTGATGAATAATTCACTCATTTTCACTGATACATTTCCACTATTAATTTATCCATTGTTTGGTCAATGGATATTAGGTTGCTTCCAGCTTTTCCTATTATGGATGTTGCTGTAAACCATCTTTGTATATGCCTGTTGATGTTCTAGTATCAGTATCTAGAAGTGGAGTTTCTAGATGATACAGCATAATTATCTTTCACTTTATTTGATAATGCCAAATTGCTTTGCAGAAAGGTTGGGCCAGTTTGCCCTCCATCCATAGGAAGAGTTGCCTTATTGCATATCTTCACTGATACTTGGAATTGCCAAGCTTCTTAGTTTTCTTAAATGATATCTTCTTTGAGTCATGATTTGCATTTTCCTAATAATGTAATATTATGGTAATAAATAATATTTTCTCTATTGTCATTTAATCATTTTTATGTTGGATTTTTATTGTTTGCTTTTCTACTTGCCGATTTGCTACGAGTTCTTCATTTGTTCTGGCTATGAAGGTCTATACATGTTGCAAACTTGTTTCTTCATTTTCTTTATATGGTACCTTTTGAGGAAGGGTTTTGAGGAAAACTCTTTAATTTTAATGCTGCTGAAATGATCAGTCTTTTCCTTTAATACATGTATTTTTTTCATAGTTTTATAGAGATGCTTTTCTGCCCTGATATTATTAAAGATATTCACCTATGTATTTTCTAAAACTTAAAAAATTCAGTCTTTCCTATTTACTCCTTTATCCACTTTAGTGACTGAGAGAGAAAGACTGTTGGAGAAGGTCATCAAGAGGATGTGACAGCCACCAAGGCACTTGGGTAGGTGAGGTGGTTAAGCATCTGCCTCTTGATTTTGGCTCAGGTCATGATCTCAGGGTCGTGAGATCAGGCTCTGTGGCTCAGCAAGGAGTCTGCTTGAGATTCTCTCTGTGTCTCTCCCCCTGCCCCTCCCCCTAGCATGCATGCGCGCTCTCTCTCTAATACATACATAAATCTGGAAAAAAAAAAAAATGTGACTGCTGGTGGACCCACTAGCTTGACCCGGGCAATGGAGGGCTCCATACCCCCTCTCCTTTCCTTAGAGAAAGTTCTGCCCACTGTCGCCACAGCTGGAGCCGTTTTCAAAGACACAGCTCTGAGCGAGCAATGTGTTGTTGAGACCGTTGGATGACGTACGTGACTGAACCCTGTTAAGGCCTCTGTGCCAACTTTTAAGATTCTGGTGGGTGGGTGCTGAGAGCTAGTCATCTTGCTGCTGCCCAAGACAAACCTTGTCTGTCAGCTTCCCTGCCCATTAAACCTGCCAGCCAGCAAGCTGGAACAGACGGCCCCTTTCTTTGGTCTCTCCCTTCCCGCTGTGTATGGGGGCCAGTTGCACAGTTTACCAGAGGCAGTCCCGAGGTTGTGAGCTGACAGTCATTTGTACCAGTACTAGTTACAGAATATTCCACTTCATCTGCAGTGTCCTCTCATCAAACATAAGTTCCTATATGTATGTGCATTTCTTTATGGGTTTTCTATTCTGTTTCAGTTTGTTTATCTTTGGGCCAATAAGAAAACTGTCTTAATTATTATTGTTGAATAATCCTTGACCGCTGGCTAGTTCAAGCTCCTCCATTCTCTTATTTGAGAGTGCATTGGTAGTTCTCGCCATTTGTTCTAGTTCCATGAAAAACCCTTTTGGGATTCTTTTTCTTAAGATTTGATTTATTTGAGAGAGAGAGAGGGAGAGAGAAGGAGCAGAGGGAGAGGGAGAAGCAGACTCCCTGCTGAGCAGGGAGCCCAACGTGGGGCTCGATCCTGGAACTCTGGGATCATGACCTGAGCTGGAGGCAGACGCTTAACTGACTGAGCCACCCAGGCGCCCCACCGTCTTGGGATTTTGACTGGAATAGTACTGAAGCTACAGGAAGAATTGGTATCTTTAACATACCTAGTCTTCCTATTCTTGAACATTCTTAACTCTCAGTTCGTTTAGGTCTTTAAAATGTCTTTTAATCAAAATTTAAAAATGTATGCATGCTAGTCTTGTGCAGATGTTAGATTCATTTCACAGTGACCAATTGTGTTTTCATTGTAAATGGTTTTATTAAAGCACAATTTTCTTCTTTTGGGGGCCAAGTGCATAGAAATACAAATGATTTTTGAATATTGATCTCATAGGCAACCACTTTCCTAAGCTCTTTATTTTTGCTAATATTTTCTCTGTAGCTTCTTTGGAGTTTTCTTGGTAAATGATCTTATCATCTGTTAATAATCACAATTTCGTTCAACCTTTCCTATCCTTTTTCATTTATTTTTCTTATTTTGCTGGCTAGAAATTCCAGTGGAAATATTGAATAAGAGTGGTGATAGGTGGCATCTTTGTCTTGTTCTTGATTTTTAAAGGAGATGGTGGATGTTTCCAGAGTTTTTCCTTAAGAATATTTGCCACAGTTTTTGGTATACAGGTCATTTCAGGTTAAGGAAGTTCTTACTCATCCTAGTTTTCTAAGTTTATTAAACCTTAAAAATGTTTTTCCACATTTGCTGAGGTGATAATATGGGTTTTTTTCCCCCATTTAATCTATTAGAATGATAAATGGAATTTATAGATTTTTCTATTAAACCATGCTTACACTCCTGGGATAAACTCAACTTGGTTATGGTGTATCATCTGTTTTGTATATACTGCTACACATAGTTTGTTGAAGTTTTATTATTTCTTTCCTCTACGTTGATGTGACTGGTGATAATTTTCCTTTTTTATACAGTCCTTATCTGGTTTTGTTATTAAGGTTAAACTTGCCTCATACAATTAGTTGGGGAAAGAATCGTCTCTTCTGGGGCGCCTGAGTGGCTCAGTGGGTTAAAGCCTCTGACTTTGGCTCAGGTCATGATCTCAGGGTCCTGGGATCGAGCCCTGCGTCGGGCTCTCTGCTCAGCAGGGAGCCTACTTCCCCCTCTCTCTCTGCTTCTTGGGCATACAGTTCAACTATATTTGTAACATCTGACTGAAAATTGGACGATGGAATGTGAAGTGACTTAAGCTATCTCCAGGACTGGTTCATAAAAATCTCCCATGCATAATCCACCATTCTTTTTTTTCCCTAACTATGTTCACTTAAAAGCTGAACGTGATGGTGGTACAAAAATAGAAGAACCCCGAGTCTCTGAACAATTGAAGGAACAGAGAGCACACTCCAACCCCTAGATAAACACATAAAATGAATAGCCAACCAAAAACTTCCATTGTGTGTCACTAATAAAGAACTTGGCACATTGAAATGGACTGCAATTTTGATAAAATCCCAAGATATGTCATATTAGTTTAGTCATTCGCGGGGTAGGTGAAGAAACTGATAACAGAAACTGATTAGATGGTAGCCCATGTTATACATGGGCAAAACAATTGGGAAAACTGTGATTGACGATATTTAAGTACTAGCTGAGTTTTAGGAGGAGAGGTTGGAAAACTGTGACTTGTCATGTATGTTGATTGTCACTAACTACATTTGGCGAAGTGTGATAGGGAAAAACGGACCTGTTTGTAGGAAACAATGGAAAGTCACAGAGAGTCTAAAAATGCAAGGTACCATATGATTGAAAATCTGACAGCCTCTAGATCCCACATAGTAAGAATAACTCAGTCTTATTAAGAACAGATCAAGAATGCTATCTTCCCACTCAGTTCTACCATTTAATTGAGAGAAAGGCACAGGTGTAAAGTAAAGCTATAAAGCAGGTTTAAGAACTATGCCTAGGAACAAGTAAGTTGGATGTAGTGATTGGCAAATGGGACTGTCAGCAAATGTATCAGAAACCTACTAAGTTTTTGAAGAAATCTATTGTCAAAGAAACCCAGTGTTTACCCTTACCCCCTCCCCCCTCCCAAAAAAAACCCCACCTTGTGACTCTTTAATGTGCCTTAAAGCAGCCCTTGGTCGGGCAGGAAGCTGATGGCAAAATTTCTCACCCCCAAGATGTTGTAACTATTGGAATGTGAACAGAAGTCAAAGATGCTACTTCCAGAACTGGCCCATAAAAATCCCCATGGGTGACCTTCCATTCTCTTTTCCTTCTTCATGGTGACTTAGAGGTTATGTGCTGTATGTGGCAGTGGCACCAGATAACACCTACGTCAAATGTGGCCT
>CM052898.1:179292601-179331008 GCA_028534135.1 Potos flavus | reverse complement strand
CCACTTTTCACCTAGCACTGCTTTCTCATTTGCAGAATGCAGGTATTTCCCTGTCTTTAATTGCTGTCATTAGTCTGCTAGGGCCACTATAACAAATACCACAGGCTGGGTGGCTTCAACAACATGAATTTACTTTCTCACAATTCTGGAGGCTGAGGTCCAAGTGCAAAGTGTCAGCAGGCAGGATTTCATCTGCAGTCTCTCCCCCTGGCTTGCAGAGGGCTGCCTTCCCAGGGTCGAAGGTGCACTTGACCCTCCTCCTTCCCCCACACCCCCAAGGCCTCTCCCTCCTCCTTCCCTACTCATCCTTTGTTTAGCACTTAACCCCTGCCAAGCCCAGTGACAAGTGCTTTGTGAGGGTTTTCTCACTTACTGGTCTCCCCGGTGAGTACTGTGAGGAGGCTCCTTTTTACAGGTAAGGAAACCCGGCCACAGAGGCTGGGTCATTTTCTGATGTCACACAGCCAACACAGGGTGCAGCTGGTATTTTAGCACTGGAAATGCATGAGCAGGCACAGCACACATCCACCTTCTGCACGCTGGCAGAAGGTAATGTAACATAAAGCAGATACATACATCAAGGAAGGCTCTGATGCTAACTCCGAAATCACATCACGGAGGGAAATAGGCCATGCAGAAAGGCGTCTCATGTGGTTTTTTTCTGTGTGCAGGCATCCGTGGTGTCTCCGTATATCCTCCTCTCTTCTTGAAAGGAGGCCAGTCAGACTGGATCAGGGCCCACCCCATGGCCTCCTTTAACCTTAATTACTTCCTTGAGGCTCATCTCCAAATACACTCACGTTCTGAGGTTTTGGAGGTTAGCACCTCAACATATGAATTTGGGGGGGATACAATTTAGTCCATTAACAGCTATGCATGTGAAGTTTGGGGGTCATTTATGTAGCATTTCTCTGTTTTTAATCTCCTATGTTGATAGAAGTCTTCTCTATAGGAATTTTCAAGTGTTTCAAACATTATCTGAAAATACTCAAGACCCCATTCTCCAAAATTATAACTAAAAACCCACAATAAAGTTCTAAGTTTTTTTAACCTATTTTTTTTTAATTGTAACATTTCAGATAACTATTTCTGAGAAGGGGTATATATTTACAGATATTAGATTGAAGTAAATACTAATTTTGATATCTTTACTGCTAAAAGCAGTATAAGCAAATTGAAAGAAAGCATTTGAGAGTCAGATCTGTGTCTGACTGCTGCCATACTGGCTTAACCCTATAACTACTGTGCTTCTTTAAATAAGTTATCTGACCCTTCTGAACATCAAAGGAGAGTAATTCCACTTTCTGTGCATTGTCCTAAGCATTAAATAAGAATGCGATTTAGGGCGCCTGGGTAGCTTGGTGGGTTAATGCCTCTGCCTTTGGCTCAGGTCATGATCTCAGAGTCCTGGGATCAAGCCCTGCATTGGGCTCTCTGCTCAGCAGGGAGCCTACTTCCCCCTCTCTCTCTGCCTGCCTCTCTGCCTACTTGTGATCTCTCTCTCTGTCAAATAAATAAATAAAATCTTTAAAAAAAAAAAAAGAATGAGATTTAAAACAACAGTTCTAAAATTTGGTGCACTACCTTAAGGAACACTGGGAAGCACATTTGAAAAGATGCCATTTTTAGGTCTGTTCAGCAGAGGAGTCCATGGGTCTATGGTCAGGCTTAGGAATTTATAATTTTAAAAAGCTTCTCCAGTTGATTCTGTGGCCCAGTTATTATTGTTATTTATTTTTTTAGATTTTATTTATTTATTTGACAGAGAGAGAGACACTGAGAGAGGGAACACAAGCAGGGGGAGTGGGAGAGGGAGAAGCAGGCTGTCTGCCGAGCAGAGAGCCTGATATGGGGGATATGGGGCTCGATCCCAGGACCCTAGGATCATGACCCGAGCCCAGGGCAGACACTCAATGACTGAGCCACCCAGGCGCCCCTAACCAAGTTAAAAATAAATTCTAGATTCCACTCACTTGGACCCTACACATATAGGCAAAAAGAAAACAGAAATATATGATAAAAGATAAAAGGTAGGAAAAATCTGACCAGGGAGACACAGGGAGGCAGAAAGCATTCTAAATAATAGAAATAGAATGGAGACAATGAGTAAGTGAAAGTAAATTTAAAAAAAAGTTTTAAAAGAAAACATTTTTACAGGGGTGCCTGGGTGGCTCAGTGGGTTTAAGCCTCTGCCTCTGGCTCAGGTCATGATCTCAGGGTCCTGGGATCGAGCCCTGCATTGGGCTCTCTGCTCAGCAGGGAGCCTACTTCCCCCTCTCTCTCTGCCTGCCTCTCTGCCTACTTGTGATCTCTCTCTCTGTCAAATAAATAAATAAAATCTTAAAAAAAAAAAAAGAAAACCTTTTTACAATTAAACAAGTCATATGTTATCATTGCGCAAATGCTACCATAAAAGAGCAAAGTCCCCTGTTCCCTCCTGCCATGTATCTTCTGAGATGTCCCTATGTTCACATACACACATACCCTCTCTTCTGGGTTTCAAAATTATACATACAGGTTAATACTGTTTTGCAATTTTTTTTTTTCACTCAGTGGTATATTAGGAACACCTTCAGACCTGACTCATGTTTAGTGGCTGGATACATTACTCATGTTCAGATTATATATATAAACTGCAAATAATATATATTATATATGCATTTACTAGCACTTATGCAACTATTTCCATAGGCGTGATTACCTACCTACCTATGCTGTGTTCTTCCCACATTTTTCTATATAACCTGACAATTTTGCTTGTTAACCAAGAAATGACTTCAGTTTCAAAATATGCCAAATACATTCAGCTTTTCTCTCTCTCTCTCTATATATATATTCATATATATATTATCAATATATACACATGCAGCATAATACACAGCACACACTGTAGGTCAGGACTTGGTGAACTTCAGGACTGAGAGGAGTTCCTGGCCTGCTTGCCTGGAAAGTGCAATAGTTCCTTGTAGACCTCTTGTTGTCATTGCTTTCAAAATTTCTTCTAGAATAAAAATTAATACAAAAGGTAAAATCAAATTAAAATCATCTGGTGAAGAGTGTATGATCATTAAAGGTTCAGTAAGATGATAAACGCAAACTATTTACAAATTCTATTCATCTGAGAAAATAACGTATACCAAGTAAATTTCTACTTAAACAGACTTCGGTCAAATGGTAGCGCCTGCATTTTCCAGGTGTCACGGAAAACTCTAATCAGACTGAACAGCCTTGCTTTGCAGTGGTGGCTACTCTGGACTCAAACATTAATTACATTTGTCATTATAGTAAGTCATCAGTTTAGTTGCTTGGCTCTCATCCTGGCCTTCCACACTTCCTTTGGGATGAAAAAGTCAATGAAAGTAGGGCAAACTGTACAGTGACATTAAACAATGCAAGTAAATGAAGTAGCTTATTTCTTTCAGGCAACACCTTCCCTTTTGTTAATAAGTAATACTAAAAAGACTGAATTAAGAAAATGGAGTTACAAACAAAGGAAAACTTAGTAATCATGATGTGATTTGAGGGGCTAAGGATATAAGGTATAAGATGAAAATCAAACTTGTGTACTGAAAGAGAAGAAAGATTATGGTCAGTTTAGTTATGGAGTCATCTGAAAACCAAGATCTAAAAATCCATATCATGAGCTATATCCATAACAAAACTTCACGTGAACTAAAGTACACAGCAGAATTGTCAAGGGCATGAAGACTGCAATATGGAGGGAGAAGACTACAATGTGGAGAGAAAATTCGTAATATTCAGGGTGAGGTGTTAAAAGAAGACATTACAGATTTTGTGCTTGAATTATTAGTTTATCGATTAGGGGAAAAACTGTCCTTCCCCCCTAAAAAAATTACACTTTCTAGAACCAGAAAAAACTACATTTTAAAAATCTCTCTCTTCTTTCAATATGTTATGTCTGTGTGAGCTGTTGTCAGTGATTCTATTTATAGTATTTCAGGTTACTTTATAGTCTTTAACATTATTAACTTTTGATTTCAGCAAAGTAAGTGGTTAAAAGATAAACTAGTCTGGATTACCTGGATTGTTTTCTTTAACGGTAACTAGATAGAATAATCCTCTTGGTGACAGAAGATCTGCAGCCAGTGGGAAGAATCGGTCCATGACTTCCCGACCATTTCTGCCACCAGCCCAAGCTGCTTCTACTCCATGACTTCCTACCTGTGACCGTTTAGAAAAGACTGTTTTGTTTTGATTCAAGTTACATTAAGAATCACACACAGAATCTTTTTGACAAGTAACATTCACCAAATAAGTATATACTTTGTATTTTACTGCTATCCAGGAGGCAGAAAAGTTGAATCTGAGCCCCACCACTTCCTAGCCCTGTGACCTTATGTAAGTTTGTCATTTTTGTGAATTAGTTTTCTCCCTTATCTGTAAAATCAGAAAAACAATAGTTTCAACTGTAAAAGTAGAAAATAACTGATTTTTTCCATTTCTAGGAATAATGGAGTAAATATATTTGAAGTTTGAAAACACTGCTCTGCACATATCAAGTGCTTAGTAATAGTTGTTACTATTTATGCAGTGTTTATATTGATAAACATAAGTGATTCTTATACTTAATACAGAACAATCAGGAAGAAACTAAAAGGGAGATCCTACATTATAAGAAATCTACTTTGCAGGAAGTGAGTTTCAACATGTCCAGTTCAATCTGGCTCTCTTCTAGGTTAAAGTATGAATCGTATAGACCTTTTTAAGGAACCCATTTAATACATAAAGGCTCACCAAAGCATTTCTTCGTGTAACAATCTAATTATATCGTAGAAACGAAACCGATGAGAGTTCATAAGGTCTTAAAAATCTTTAGATTTTTATCATTGTATATTGTTTTCAAAACTAAAGAATATTTTGAAGAAATTATTCAAAAACTATTTTAACCCTAACAATTATTTTTCTATATCCTTCACTGGTCTTGTCCATATTTTAAATTGTATACAATCATGCTTACTGTTTTTATTCATTTAAAAGGTATACATTTTTTCATTAATGTATAAAGAAATATACGTATAACTTTATATACTATTTTATAAATAAGAGAAATACATTCATATACTTGCTTTAAAAAAAATTGCACTTTCCCTTTTTACCGTTTTGCTTGTCTGCTCCTTCCCTATCTTACACACACACACACACACACACACACACGTTTTTTCTTTTTTTGTCCATGTTTTACAAAGACAGGATTATATTCTATATTTTTACCCCATTATCTTGCTTTTCTCACTCAACAATATCTTCAGATGAGCTTTTCATATGATCAGGTATGGTTCTGATTTACTCTTTTAATGGCTGCCTAAGATTTTATAATGCAAAAGTATCCTATCTTATGTAGCTATTGATGAGCACCCAATGCATTCATTTGCTAAAATTTTTTTGTATCTAAATTTTTTAAAAAGATTTATTTATTTGTTTTGGAGAGAGAGAGCGAGCAAAGGAGCAGAGAAGGGGCAGAGGGAGATAACATCCAAGCAGCTTCCTGCTGAGCGCAGAGTCCCACGTGGGCTCGATCGCTCCACCCAGGACATCAGGACCTGAGCCAAAACCAAGAGTTGGACGCTTAACCAACTGAGCCACCTAGGCGCCCTTTTTTAAATCTCATTTAAATTATTCCCCTATCTATCATAAACGTCCTGATAGAGTTTTCCACAAAGTAAATTGTATTAGGAAACTTATCGGTTCCTCTGTTTTCTGTCAAGACTTTCCTCCTAGAGACTTCTCTTTCCTGGCATTCCTAGAATTACTTCTTTCTCTGAGGCTCTTGTCTTCCTCTTCCTTGGTTAACCCTCTTATTTTGGTGGAACCCATTCTGTGGATGTTTCATCACGTAAAATAGTCTGTGGACAGAGTGCATGGGGATAAGCCTGTTTCTTGTTATTCTCTTCCAGAATGGACTAGGAACCCTCTGTGCTAGACCCTGTTTATATGCCTCCCCAGGGAAGCTCAGCCAGGTTTATCTGCTTACATTAGAAATGCCCCTACGGAGAAAAAAAAAAAAAAAAAGAAATGCCCCTACGGGAAGATCTGGCACCAAGCACATTCTTATAGACCGCACAGGGAGTGTTTCCATCTTTACAGGGAGGAGTCATGTTTGGTGGTCTGCTGTTTGCCTGATACCTGAGCCTTGCTGGGCCTGCTCTTGATCCCTCATAGCTCACGGGCACAGGCCACAAGTACCTAAGCTCATGTTTCTAGATATACTATTCAGTATAGCCACAATTTTTTATACGCACTCTCATTGTTTTTATATTATGTCTCCTGGATCTAAACTCTAAACTCTAAGTCTCTTATCTTTTGCCTTCATGATTTCCGTTTTTTTTTGTTTTTTTTTTGACAGAGAGAGATCACAAGTAGGCAGAGAGGCAGGCAGAAAGAGGGGGAAGCAGGCTCCCCGCTGAGCAGAGAGCCTGATGCAGAGCTAGATCCCAGGACCCTGAGATCATGACCTGAGCTGAAGGCAGAGGCTTAACCCACTGAGCCACCCAGGAGCCCCGATTTCCTTCTTTTTATCTTTATGGTCTGTGCACTGAAATCTTTCATTTGGTTTCCAGAACACTGGAAGAGTTCTTGACAGAGACCAGATTCTCTTTTAATTCATTTCCTAATGTTTTATTTTGTAAATTATGGGTTTTTTTCCCCCAAATACTTTTATTTTTTCAGTGTTACAAGATTCATTGTTCATGTACCACATGTAAAACATGTTTTTAAGCTCAAGGAAATTTTCGTTGTCCTACACTTTGATTCTGCCATCCAGCTAACTGCTCAGCTCATGGGAATTATGACACTAGCTCTCGCTGTTGGGACTGTGAAACAGTAGAGGTCCTGCCTCCTCTCAATCATCTCCATGTTCCAGCGGCTCAGGAGAAGCAAGTACGTAGCTTCGTCATGGAAATGTGGGAAAAAGGAAGCCCATTCATGTCCCCATGTTCCCAGAATCTCCTCTTCATTTACTAGTCTTGCCAGAAGTTTGTAGACGTGATAGACCATGATTTACTTAACTGCATTTCCTCTGTTACATATATAGGTTCATATTATTTGCAATCATAAATAAACATGCAATAAACATATTTTTGTGAATGTCAACTTTTATTCTACTGTTGGATGATTTTTTTTTTTTTTTTAAAGATTTATTTATTTATTTATTTGACAGAGAGAGAGAGATCACAAGTAGGCAGAGAGGCAGGCAGAGAGAGGGGGAAGCAGGCTCACCGCTGAGCAGAGAGCCCGATGCAGGGCTCGATCCCAGGACCCTGAGATCATGACCTGAGCCGAAGGCAGAGGCTTTAATCCACTGAGCCACCCAGGCGTCCCTCTTTTTTTTAAAGATTTATTTATTTATTTATCAGAGAGAGAGACACAGCAAGAGAGAGAGCACACAAGCAGGGGAAGCGGCAGGCAGAGGGAGAAGCAGGCTCACCACCGAGCAAGGAGCCTGATGCAGGACTCAATCCCAGGGTCCTGGGATCACTACCTGGGAAGGCAGAGGCTCAACCGACCGAGCTACCCAGGCGTCCCTTGAATGATTTTCTTAAATTGTATCTCAAGGACTGAAATTATTGTACTGAAACCTTTTTATCACTCTTGATATTTATTCACATAGTTCTTTCCTAAAGAGTTGTATTAAGTTGCATTGGCCTCAACCTCTGTTCACCTTGTAACAATGACTTTCCTTCTCATATTAGTTCGTGGTCAGAGAGGAGCAACAAGTTCTCAGTTGCTTAGCTGCCCTTAGTAGTAATAGCAGCTACATAGACTTTGCCATCTTGGTAGAGGAAAATGTAATGTTTATCGGCCTTGCCATGATTCATTGATGAATAAAACAGGATCATGAATAATTCAAGGAAAGCTAGCCTTAGTTCACTATTAAACTTTGTCTGCCTTGACCATTCTCTCTTTAAATTCGGATATGATTCACCTCTTCATTATTGAGATTTTCCAAATCATATATTTCAAGATGTTTCTTTTCCCTACCTGAAATAAGAATCAGCGCCCCCACATCTGTGAAAGGAGGAAATCGTTGACTTTCAGAAAGAATTCCTATGATGAATTTAAGGATGATTAAACATATTGTTTTGTGAATTTGCCATTCATGATAAAGGGGACATACACACAAATTTAGGCCTATGGCTCGATTTTGATAGGAATTTTAAGGATGAATATGGGTCACTGTATTTCCACTAGTTTGAGATTCCTTTCCTACATCTACCAACATACTTAACTATTGACAATTATGAGTAATATCAGACCGGTTTGTGTTAATTAGCAGCTGACTAATGTCATATAATGAAGTTCATTTGATTTTATAAAGAAAAGAGCCAAAAATATTAATAATTAAATCTTGTTACCCGTCTTACCTCTTCAGGTGGAGTCACTACATAGGGGGGATTAAACACCAGAAGATCAACTTTTTCCTTCAATCTTGGTAATAAGCCTTTGACCTAAATGTTTCAATAGTCAGAATTTTAAACTGGACTCAGAATTAAAATAGATAAATACATAAATCTTTAAAAAATACTTTCTTCCCATGTTTTTAGAGAAAAATGTGTTAGAGGGCTAAAATTGTAGACAGAGATAAATATTTTTACATTTTCATTCAGATACAGATTATATGCATTTACCTAAAAACAGGAAATTAAACTATTTACTAGAATGAACATAAAATGTACAAAACGCCTCTGCTTTCCGACAGCTCATATGTTTACACTCTGGGTTCACTTTTAGAAGATTAAATAAGGAAGCAAGCTTTCCTATGTTCTATATAGATATACATATGCTTTAAACCTATCGCTCTAACTTAAACATTTTCTGTAACCAAGAGAAATGTTTTATGAGATAACAAAAAACATCAGAAGATACATATATATAAAAATATACATATATATGTCTATATATATTTGCTTCCTACTTTACTCATAAATTATTGGCTGGAATTAGATATCAAAGAAAGGACTAAAAAAAGTGGAAGAGACACTGAAAATCTCAGTTGTTAGGCATTTTGTAAATCTTTAAACTACTGGGTGCAATTGTCTGTGAATCGCAACAAAAATGTCTTTTTAAACAAAGTGCTTTTAGGGCACAATGCCATTTAAAGTATTGCTTTGATCCCTCTGATGACTGAATTACATATATACTCAAAAACCACATCTGGTCAAGCCATCCTGCACTGTCACAGGCAGAGTAAAGTAAAAACACTATCTGGATGGGTTCTCACCCCTAAAGCCATTTCCTTCAATTACCACTTTGTACAGACTGTCGCCCATGAATTCTGAGGCTCTTTTTCTTTTCTTTAAAGATTTATTTACTTATTTGAGAGAGAGAGACAGAGAGAGAGCACAAGTGCACACATGCTGGAACATGGCAGAGGAAGAGGAAGCAGACTCCCCACTGAGCACGAAGCTTGCCGTGGAGCTGGATCCCACAAACCCTGAGATCACGACCTGAGTCAAAATCAAGAGTCGGACACCTAGGGACTGTGCTTAACCAACTGTGCCAACCAGGTGCTCCCTGAGGCTGTTTCTTGAGATGGAATAGCTGAAGTACTTCAAGGCAGGGTCCAAAGTGTCAGGTATTTCATTAACATTCTTACAATTCTCCCATATATGCACAGGGACCTACAATTATTTACTAAATATTTTCCTTTAAATGGACCTTTTTTTGGTTAAATAAATTTGCTCTAAAGGGAAATCAATATTACTTCCTGGAAACAGAAATAACTACAAGGATAAATGGGATATAAATAATAAATGTTATGGCTACATATGCTACCAGTCTAAGAGTGATGCAGGCCTTCTGTCTCTTTGTTAAAGAGACATTTGCAGGGGAGCCTTGGTGGCTTCGTCGGTTAAGCATCTGCCTTGAGCTCAGGTCATGATCCCAGAGTCGTGGGATCGAGTCGTGGGATCGAGCCCCGGGATCGAGCCCCGCATGGAGTGCCACACGGAGCCCCCACACTGGGCTCCCTGCTTGTCCCTCTCCTTCTCCTTCTGTCCTGCTCGTGGTCTGTCTCTCACATTCTCTCTGTCTCTCAAATAAATAAATAAATAAATAAATCTTTAAGAGGAAAAAAAGACATTTGCAAGTGTTTAAAAGGTTAGTTAAAACTGAGACCTTCTCCCAGATGTAATCAAAATGGCGGAAGGAGAATTCGAGAGGAAAGAGCTTTTACATGATGTGATTCAAAGTTATTTAACACTCAGTCATACCATCTCAGTACTGGGTACATCAGTGGGCTATTTACACACAGTGTGAAACACTGCCGGACAACTTCCATTTTATCCAGGTTTCTAAAAGCCATTCTGTTTGTCATCTTAATAAGCCTGTTAACTACACAGTTCAAAGAGAACACATGAATAGTATCTTTGAGGAGATGTTACAGAGGTAACTTTTCTTTCTCTATTCCTTTAAAAAGCGAAAAGTAACATTTTTGAGGAAAGTGATTCAGGTGTACCTTTGTCTGCAAGTAGGAAGATGACTAGTTATCTGCTGTTCCTTTTGGTAGTGATACTGAAGCGTGAGGAAATATATTTGAAATAACCAAAAGCTTTATTTTCAATTACATAAAGAAATTAAGTTTCTCACATTGTAAAAAAAAAAGTCCAGAAGGTAATTTTCCAGAAATGTTGAGAAAGGAAACTAAAATATAATTTGCTTTGTAATTGTTTATAATGGCTCTGAGGTACTATATAATAATAATTATTGCAGTACTTGATTTTAAATAAAGGAAAAAATTGATATTAAAACACGAAAATTATGTAGTTTAAAAAGGAAACGGATTTAAATAAGAAAGTCACTGTAGACTGGATGTAAGGTCTAATCACACACATCCCTCATCCATCCACATTCAGCTTTTGGGTGGTCTCAGAGCATTAGAACAGATCTAAAAACGGGGAAGTAAGCAAAAAAGGCCTCTGACAAGAAGTTTTAAATCCATATAGCAAAATGTACTTTATTCATACAAGAGGCTCTTATTCAGAGCCCCTGAACCCTTAGTTTAAATACAAGTTTAACTAAATCATTTGTTTGTTATTCTAGCAAACAGCACATGGAAAAAGAGAGTGGAAATGCCACCAACAGGTAACAGTAGAATAAGACAACATAAAGCAAGTGAAAAGAGAGACAAAGAGGAGAGGAAATGGAAACTCAAAATCACTGCAAGCTCTAACTACTCAGTGTAAGGCAGAAAGCCCTGAGTAATCCTCATCACAGCTAGCACGGAATAGTAACTAATGTTCATATTAATGACCCTGAATCAATCAAAGGTAAAGTTAAGTTTAGTTTGTTTTAGGAATGTAAGGAAAGGCATATGACATATCTGAAAAAGTTCTTTTTTCTAAAACTAAAAAAGAAGCAAAATAAAAGTACTACTTTGTAAACAGGTAAGCTTAGTTATCCAAAACAATGATTTTGTATCATGGCTGTGATAATCTATGCCCAGTGTTCTGAATATTAAACAAACATAGAGTTTTGTAAGTGGATCGTAATACCTATGCTAATGCCTCCTTCTTCCTTCTTTCTTTGTCAGCATTCAGGGTCACCGTCACCTCCAACCACCGAAAGAGCTGACTCTGGCATTGACTAAACACCTGTGAGACTTCTAGATTTAGATTCCATGGTCTGGGCTTAAATTCTGTAATTATCACTCTATCAGTTACGTGACTTTAAAAAATGAACCTCACCTCAGTTTCTACCTTTGTTAAAAAAAGATATTCTGAATTTCTTATATCTCTAAAGTTTTATTATTATATCAAAAACATATATTTAACACTAATCACGGACACATTAAAGAAACAAGTTAAAATTTTAAAGGGCAAAATCTTCACAGTGATCCCATGTAAATCACCTGAGTATCTTTCTTGATAATCTAGTTTTTAAAAGCAGTAACGAGTTCTAATAGGTAAGAATTTCTTACACATTTGGCTTAATCCTTCTAAGCTAAAAAATCATTTGTGAGTTTAAAAAAGCAGAAAAGCTAAAGACTCTTACCACTGTAAGAATACAGGTCAAGAAGCACAGAAAGCATTTTTATTTCTTATCCCTACCAGGAAATGCTGTTATGATTTTTTGCTTACAAAAAAGCACTTATAACAACAACAAAAATCCAAAATTATCCAAGCCTTACTAATTAAAATACTAAAGGAAAACTGCGACTGGAAAATATATGTGTAACTTAAAATAAAATGATGGTTCTGTAATTGTGATGTGTTGTTTTTACCTGTCCAGGCCTCATTCCCCTCTTTCTTCTGATTTTACCTCCTTGATCTCTGTTGGGTAAGCTCTTTATCTTCTCATTCTCAATCCATGTGGCTTGGGTAGGGCTTATCCCAATGCAGCTGCCGGGGTGAGACTATGACTCAGGCCTGTGACTATATTTCAATCCCCTTTGGCCATGGTGAGAGATTGAGAGATGGCATATGATCCAAGATGATCCAAGCAATACTTTCTGGGGCTTGTTAGACTAACTGAATAGAAAGAGTTTCTTTCCATGGAAGGGTGAGGGAGGTATTTGCTGAGAAATAAGATATAGACATGCAAGTATCTTCTTACCATGAAGGAAGAAAGACTACCTAGAAATAAAGCCAACAGAGAAGTTCAGAGCTGAGAAAAAGATGCCTGTCATATCATTTGAGTTCCTGGAGCCAGCTGTGCCTGAAGCCACACACTTAAGCCAGTTTGAACTGGATTCTCTGTCACTTCTGACCAAAACTGATGACTAATCCTTCCAAGACAGTAGAAATTTCCTTTGAATTTTGGACAAGATGAATTACATCAGTTAAGAATTTACTTTGTAAATTATGGGGTATACTATTTAGTCGATTAAAAGTTAATTAATCACTCAAGCTTCTTTGACCTAATCATTTTAACCTTAGCTTATTTGAAAAGGAAATTAACTATTATTGGACAGGGATGAACAGCTCACCAAGTCTGTGATTACTGGTTGAATGTGGACTTTGTTACAGTGTGCTGTCTCCAGAGTGCAAGCTGCTGCATCAGGGTTGATGTCAGTGCACCTAGAAACAGAAAAGAAAGCAAGCCATATCTTACTACCATTAGGCAAACCTATTACTGAAAAATTTTAAAATGTTCCACTGCTTTTATACAAAGCAGATTTAGAAAAAATTAAAATGCTTTAATAATGGTGAAGGAAAAAGAAAAAAGATGTTATATTAATGAAAAAGACTTATATTGAAATAATGTGCACGAGTAGAAAATACACATACATGTATACATATCTGAAGGACTTTATTAAATTATGAATCCAGTGAATACTATGCTACCACAAAAATGAAATTTAAAAGGAATTTTTGAAAAATAGTCATGATACAATATTAAAAACAGGAAATGGGAAAAAAGAAACACACTTGGACCATGTGTGGTAGAATTGGAAGTGATTTTTATTTTCTTCTTTAAACTTTCCATATTCTTAAATTTTCTTAAAAAGTTTAAGTAATTTTCAATTTCTTCTGGTAATCAGACTATATACCTAAAAAACTTCAAAATTAGAAATACCCTAAGATTATTTTGTTGCTTCTATAATTATGTAGTATGATGGCCAGTTTTGGACATGCAGTTAAAACGTTTAGGGAAGAATAATTTACAATCTGAGTCCTTACTACACTTAAGTAGACCCTTTCAGATAAATACCATTGATTTACAAAAATGATTTCATTCAAGCAGTCATGCCTCTAGTGCATTTCTTAGTGGAAGATGTGGATGAATTTGATATACTTACACTTACATGTACAAAGCTTGAGGACCTATCATAGAGGCCAGGAATGCAGAGACCACTCCAGACCCTGACCCTACTTCAAGGCATATTTCCACTCTAAAAAAAGCAAAATAAAGTAAATATGAGTATAGCAGAATAAAAATATACATCACAGAAAATGACTCTCAATCTACTTTTGATGTGTATTTCTCCAGCATTACTCATCTGCAAATATATGGAAATACAAAAGAAATTGATAAACACACTAATTTCTGACAACCACTTTGTGCTCATTTAATACTGTTTAACTCAGAATTGTTTGGGGTGTGTAATTTAAGTCCATAAAATAGATGCCTTCCAATTAATTTCTTAATTACATGAAACTATGGAATAAGGTTGAGGGTTGAAAATATTAATATGAAAAACATCAACTCTTCTCACAAGGAGTTCCTAGTTTAGTATTTCCCCAAAATGATAGGGTTAGTATTATTACATTACTTACTTATGAAAGATGTTTTCTCTATCATTTAAAAGTATGGAGCATTTGGGGCACCTGGGTGGCTCAGTGGGTTAAAGCCTCTGCCTTCAGGCTCAGGTCATGATCTCAGGGTCCTGGGATTGAGCCCCGCATTGGGTTCTCTGCTCAGCAGGGAGCCTGCTTCCCCCTCTCTGTCTGCCTCTCTGCCTACTTGTGATCTCTCTTTCTGAGAAATAAATAAATAAATAAATAAATAAATAAATAAATAAATACCTTAAAAAAAAAGTACATAACATTCACAAATCCATTAGCATATCCTAGGGGAAAAAAATCCCCCTTTCTCTTAATAGATTTAGAGCAGCAAAGAAATTCCTTATTTGTACAGTAGTACACTGAACTGGGAAAATTGATCAGAGAATCTGATCTTAGAATATTAGTATAATTTTAAAATGCTTTTGAATAAATTCTTCATTACACTGTATTTTATCCTTCAATTAAATTTATTTCTCTGCCTATAATCTACATATGCATCAAAAGCACCAGTTATCTCCATCACAGAAATGGGTTTGATGGGATTGATGTCTTGCTGGCAACTAACGCCTCAAACAACTATCCAACCAACAAACTCTAGCAGCTTCTAACTTTTGGAATCAGTCCACATTATCTGACAAGATTTTATTATTCTGTGGGAAGGTCTGTTGAATCTTACCAGGCGGCTTTTATTTGAAAATAACTATCATGCTTTCATAAACAGAATTCCAAGAACAGAAATAATCTGACTTTATAACAAAATCAGCTCCTTTCACAGCATACTTTGCAATGCAATTTGTGCTTGTAAATCTTTCTGGGATATCTTGAGACTAAAACACAAATCATAAAAATCAGTACTGTACCATTCTACATTCCAGTAAATCCCAAAGTTCCATCGTTTACAATGAAAAGCTGGTTTAATAAGAGTTGGGGCATTTTATATATGGAAAAATCTGACCACGTTTGAGAGAGAGAAACACAATATAGAAATATAGATTATGAAGCCTGACTGCTGTTTCATCATGAGAAAACCAATTTCAAGTCTTGATCTTTATATAAATCTAATTACTCAAATTCCTTTCATTAAAAAAACAATGCAGGTATTCATTCTTTTAATGTCATTTAAATTTTATGGTGGCACTTCAATAAGTCAATTTTATTATTTATAAAGTGATAGGGAAAATTCCATAGGCTGCTAGCTACGTAGCTATTTAAAATTTTAAGTTACATGAAATATTACGTTCTGCAGTCGCACTAGCCACATTTCAAGGGTTCGGTAGCCACACGTGGCTAACTGGCTATTTGTACAAGGCAGAATATGCTGTTCAGTGGGTTTAAAAATACTTATCCACGCCACGATCTCACAACCTCATTTCATTTTTGTGCCCTTCCCTTACTAATAGGGTGCTTCTGTATACTGAGTAAATTAAATGCCACGCAACTTTTAATATTTACTAACAAATAATATTAATAAGCAACGTTTTCGGAATATTTGGTTTTTGAACGTGTTATAACATCACTGCTCTCGGGGGCTTGTGTTCTTCAGACTAAGAGCTGAAAGGAAAAGATACACACTGGCGTGGTAAGGAGCTACGGAGCTCCTGAGACCAAAACAACACCTTGGCAAAAGTAGAGAGATCCCTGGCCCGCTCGTTACAGGTATCTAAAGGAAAATCGTCTGTAACGGTGTTCTGGTATCAGTGTTCGCCAAGTATGCGGACACCGTCTCCTTTCCTTGGCTCTCCTTCGCCGCCGCCTCTCCAGGACGCCCGAGCCCTCTCCCTCGGGGACCCTCGCCCTCCTCGCACCCCGTCAGCTCAGCCGCTGCTGCCTCGAGCGCGTCCAGCAGCAGGAACGTATCCTCCGCGGGCTCGTACACATTGGTAAAGGCGCCGCGGCCCACGTGCCCATGCAGCGGTGTAGGGAAGCTCGGAGCCGCCATCTTCCTTCTCTCCGTCCCACGCGCATGCGCCCAAATTCCGCGTGCGCAGGTCCGGCAGAGGAGGGCGGGGCAGTGGGGGGCGGAGCAGTGGGGGCGGGGGGGGCGGAGCAGTGGGGGCGGGGCGCCGGAGGCGGAGAGACGAATCCGGGCTTGTTATTTCTAACAGTTTGTCCGTAAATGTTCTCGGAATGTCTAAGTAAACAGTTATATAATCTGCAACTGCTGACATTTGCTTTCTTATTTAGAATATTTAAATTTATTTTATTTTATGGGTTAGCCCTTGACGCAGAGCATCCTCGATTGTTTTTGACTAAGGGGAGTGTTTTTTCCTTTATTCTATATTTAAAAGTTTTCTTCTGTTTCTTGTTTGCAAAGAATTGAAAAAATACATAATGGTTACTAAAGTTTACTTTTTTTTTATATCAACTGAACTTTAAGCTTTGAACTTTAAGATTAAGATTTTTTCTCACTTAATTTTTTACTGTAGTATAGTATAAAAATTATCTTCCTAATGTTAAATCGTGAAGGCACTCTTTATAAGCCTCATTCAAGCAAGATGGTTTTTCTTTTAATATCCTGCTGAATTTGGAATGCTAATAATCTAGCTCTGTTTTGATTATACTATTCTCACAGGATGAGTTAGGACATTGTTTCTGGAACATTTGGTAGAACTCACCCATAAAATTGGATGGATTTAGTGCTTTTTTTTTAGTGGATGGTTCTCTGCTGTTTTGGGGCATCTTCTATAGGTTATTAAACTATTCAGGCATTTGCATTCTTTTTGAGTCAGTTTTTGCAATTTCCCAAGGAAACATTTTTACATCTAAAATTTGAGTAATAAAAATACAGAAAAGTACCTAGATACCATTTTTTAAAGCCCTGAGTACCAAGGTGCCTCATTAGTGCAGTAGGTAGCGCGTCAGTCTCATAACGCTCTGAGTACCTACCACCCAGAATTGATAATTAATAGTATTTTCTCATATTTCCTTGAGTGTTTATTTTATTTTTAAAATACATATTATACTATATATTATTTAATATGTGTGTTAAATATAATATAATATTTATTATGACAAATTAGCTCACATGATTATGGAGACTCACAAACCCAAAATCTGCAGAGCCAATTTTCCATCCTTAAAAGAGTTTTTAAACATAAGAACTAACATATTACAGATGAAGTGGATGTTCTTTCTGTATTCACCTTCAGTTCCATTTTGTAAACCTCTCTCCAACCTGACTTCTCTCATGAATTTAGCGTGTATCCCTCCAATCAATGTTTTTATGCTTTTATATTCAGATATTCATGAGCAGAATATGGTTAGTATGTTTTCAAATTTGTTTCACTGGTAATAGTTTGGACAAACTGTTCTTCCCATTTCTTTTTCACTGAAAATTCTCACTTTGTGTTTTCATATATATAAAGTTAGTTTATTCCTTTTCATTCTTTTTCATTGCCAGATAGTATTATATGTAAATATAAGATATTCTATCTGGAATGGATAAATATCTATTGGTAAACATTTAATCCTCTCCAGATTTTCACTATTATAAACAACACTGTGATTAACTTTCTCAAACATGGTTTTTTCTGATCCTATACAAAAGTTTCCTGGGATTCAAGCCAGAATGGATTAGCAGTGTTGTATACACATTTTCAGTTTTACTAAACATTTTCAAATTTCCAAATTTCTTCCCAAACTAATTGTACTTGGTTGGTGGGAGACTTAATATTTGATTTAATATTATTAGACTTATTTTTAAAATTTATTTTAAACTGAATTGGCCTGATTGTGATTCAGTTTAGGCATGCGTTCATATGTTCTTCATTTGAATTTCTTCCTTTGTGAGCTGTCTGTTCATTTTTGGTTATTTTTTCCTTTTTAATTTTGTTTTTATTTTCATTAAAGTTGATACATGCATAATTTAATAGGCCAAATAGTGCTACATGAGTTATTATGAAAAGCAGTCCAGTCTAGTACACCATCTAATTTCTCATGTTTCATTCTCCAGAGATGACCACTTACAACTTTCAGCTGTTTCTTTGGCCATTTATCCATATCTCTATGTACGAAGCTTATCACAATATTACTTCATTTCTCAATTTTCACATTATCTGTTGAGTTCTTATGATAGAAGGTAAAGTTCACGTGATAGAAGGCAAGAATTTGATTCTCCTGCTGCCAGGAGAATGCAATTGCCAGGCGCCCTCTCCCTATCTTCCCAATATGGTTATATAGTGATTGATTGATTGATTTTTACATTATTCTGTCTATAGAAATACTATCTGGAACTGATTTCTGTATTATACCTGTTACTTCCTTGCACAACTGTTTGCTTTTCCTTAAAGTTAATAATCCTCTGGTGTATTACTTTCCTAGGTCTCCCATAACAAATTACTACAAACTACAACAGAAATTTATCCTCTCCGTTCTGGAAGTGTGAAATCAAGGTGGTAGAAGGGCCATGCTCCCTATGAAGTCTCTGGGGAAGAATCCTTCTTTACCTCTTTGGTGGTTGACAGCAATCTCTGGCTTCCTTGGCTTGCATCAGCAGCATAACTCCCATTTCTGCCCTGGTCTTCATGTGGACTTCTTTCCCATGTGTCTTTTCTTCCTCCAAACTCTTTCCTTATAAGGACACCAGTCATGGGGTTTGAGCCCCACCTAATCCAGTATGACCTCATTTTAACTTGATTACATTTGCAAAGACACTTTGCAAATAAGACACATGTATGTGTATGTGTGTATATATATATATATACACACACACACACATATATATTTACATATATATATATATATATATATATATATATATATATGCATGGAGTGGGGTGGGGAGAGTTTAGGATTTCAGCATATCTTTTTGGGGAATGTGATTGAACTCACAACACCTAGTAATAACTGCTCTTTGATTTGCATAGTTATCTATATATCGCAATTCAGCCTCAAAGTCTTTTCTAATTGCTTACCCTCTGCCTGACTCTACCCCATCCCAATACATTTAAAGACATTGAGCATCCTGGTTATTTCTGTCTAATTTATTTAGGCACCACTATATGTCTCTGGGATTCATCCCTGGGTTCTGTTTCTTCAGCTCTATCCTCAGGCTAGCCCTCGCTCTGGTACCAGGATGGCTGGATCTTACAGCTTCACACCATAAATTCAGTGGCAGAGTCTTTTTCAGTCACTTGCACTAAAGTCCTATCATTTACTCCTTCTTATTGGCCCAAAATGGGTCCTATGCTCATGCTTGAATTGATCCTGTGGCCAGGTATATGATGAAGTGATTTCCTCACACCTGTCTTGGGGCCTGGAGGGAAGCCTCATCACCACCAGACAGGCAGAATGGTACCCCAAGAGCAAAATCAGAGTGCTGATATGGGTGCTGGACAAAAACACAAAAAGCATACTACACTGAAGCATCTCACAGATGGTTACCGGTGATTACTTTCCTCTGGTTTGCTATTGCCTTTTTGTTTTGTTTAGAATATTTTTTACTCTGCAGATATTTAAAAACGATTAAATCTATTTTTTTAGGTTTCTGATTTATGTGCTGTGCTAAGAAAACACTCTCGAAAAAAAGTTTATTTTCTGGTTTCAAAGTATAGACTTCACTATATTAATTGGATCTACCTTATTAACTAGGTCGTTAGATCTTTTTTTTAAAGATTTTATTTATTCATTTGTCAGAGACACAAGCAGGGGGGAGCTGCAGGCAGAGGGAGAAGCAGGCTTCCCACCGAGCAAGGAGTCTGATGTAGGACTTCATCCCAGGACCCTTGGATCATGACCTGAGCCGAAGGCAGATGCTTAACTGACTGAGCCATCAAGGCATCCCCATGCAAGTCAATTTATTATATATTTATTATGTATATTTAATATATATTATATTTATTTATTACATATTTTATATATTTATTTAATTATTATATATTTAATATATATTATAAATAAATAAATATATAAATTTTACTTTTCGTCTTGTTGAATACTTGGTGGACTTTTTCAATATGATCAGTATCTTTCTTTCATCAATTCTGGGAAATCTATTTATATGTTCTTTGTTTTTTCCTTCCCTTCCATTCTCTGTTCTTGTCTGCTGGAATTCCAATCGTATAGGTGGAGACGCACTCGGTATCTTCAGGTCTTTTTGTTTTTATTCTTTCTATCTGCCTTAGATTGGGCTACCTGGAAATGGATGCTGAGATGGAGATCTGCAGATAGAAGGCTTATTGCTAAAGTTCTCTAGGAGACAATATCTGGGAGGGAAAGATAAGGAGGGTAGAGTAAAGGGAGAAGTTGAGCTGTGTTGCAGTTGTAAGAAAGGCCTCACCTGACTGTTCAGGGAGCTTTGGGGCTAGGATGACTCTTCAGATTGTCCTGAATCCAAGCAAGGGGACCTCTGTGCGTTTGGAGAAAGGACATAAACCTGGGCAAAGCAATTCTCTTTCTCAAGGGTAGTTCCTGGAGAGAGACTTGGCTGTGAGCTGCCAGCAGCCAACAGGTGGCAGAACGTGTGGGTCCCGGGCTGGGATCTGGGTGGTGGACCACAGCTCCTCTTACACCATCTCTGTCATTCTGAGCAAAATTTAGGTTTCCAGTTAGCATATCCTCTCTTCAGTTGAATATATTCTGCTTTCTGGCTTATCTATTAAGATTTTTATTTGGCAAGCATTTTTTTTTTTTTTTCTAATCTGAGGTTCTTAAAAATAATGTCCTGTTTCATGGATGCAGTATCCATTCTCATCTCTCTGTGGTTTTCAATTATACTGTTTTCGGAGTTTCCATTTGTTTGCTGCATAAATTCTCCTTTAGTGACGCTTCCTTTGTTCATTAGCTGGTATGTTTGCTTACTTTACATGTTTACTTTCTGCTTGCATGGCTATCTTTGTAGTTGAGGTTGGGTCAGCCTGCATTTGAAGGTAGTATGCACACCATAGTCAGCCACAGAGATTGTAGAAGAGGGAGTGTTTAGCTGCCAGATGGGGCATCCCAGTAAGCTTCTCTTAGGGAAATAGAGCTCCCTCCTCCTCCTGAGCTTGGCCTCTGGCCCCACATGTACACCCAATGCTCCAGCCTGTCTCTGTTCTCTACTCCAGCTGATGAAATCAGCCACTCTGGTGGTTGCTCCATGATTCCTTCCAAAAACTTGTGTCCACAGCCTCAACACTTGTGCTTCTGGAATTGCTCCTGGCTTTCCTTTGACAATTATATGCTTTCTACTCTCTTTTCAGGACGGGTGGGACAGTGTATCACCTCACTGAGTATCCTTTCCATCTTTCTTCTAGAATGCCTTCCTGAAACACTGAGGCTGGAACCCTCAAAACTACGTCGTTTTATTTTTTAAAGATTATTTATTTATTTATTTGACAGAGAGGAGAGAGATCACAAGCAGGCAGAGAGGCAGGCAGAGAGGGAGGGGGAAGCAGGCTCCCCCTGAGCAGAGAGCCCGATGTGGGGCTTGATCCCAGGATTCTGAGATCATGACCTGAGCCGAAGGCAGAGGCTTTAACCCACTGAGCCACCCAGGTGCCCTAAAACTCCATTTTTTAGATTCTTTTGAAGCTCTACTTTCGGACGTGACTTAGGTTCCACTGATCACTTGCAACAGTGAGCTTTAGAAGGCACGAGTGGAACACTTTGAAGCAGAGGCTGACTTCTGTTGTCTCTGTTTCGGCTGGCAAGCTGAGTTGTAGGGGAGCTTGATCTTCTGCAACAGTCGTGGCAGGGGTCTCAGCCCTAGGGCTCTAGCTGTGTAGGTGTTGAGAGGCAGGGCACATCTTTATTTTGCTGCTGTGGATGGTGGCAAAGGTGGTCTGGGTCTGGAGCCAGCCGCCGCCGCCAATTCCTTCTGGCAGGTCCAGAAGCTCAGTTCTATAATGTGGCTTTAAGATGTGTTCCCGGAAGTCCAGCCCAGAGCTGATTTTCTTCAGACCTCCCAACCTCTATGACACCCACTAGATATCCTATAATAAATTCCCTTTAGCTTACCCAAACTAGAGTGAATTTTGTATGCAGTAAAACCCTCACTGATTCACGGGGATTCCTGGCATATTCTGGTATATTACAGTACTGCTTTCTTATTTCAGAGGTGTTTTAGATTTGTTATTTTAGGGGTAGTGCTAATGGTTTTGGTGGTATGGTAGTAGGATCAAATGCTTAGACATTTTGATTTCATCTTCCTAGTGAGAATTAATTTTTCTCAGAGACAACAGAGTTTAATAGCATACTGTAACACGAGATATGTTTACTCTTAAAAAGGCTTTGGCCCAAGTCTCTTGCACTATAAAAGATAATATCCTTCCTTTTTTTTTTTTTTTTTTTTGCAAAATATTTAACAGGTTCTTGTCCCACCCAAGCCTAGGTGCGTTTTAACAGAACCACAAGTTGCAGCTGATGCTATCTATGAATCCAAGACTGGCACCAATCTTGACTAGATTCCAAATCTCCTCTTGATATAAGGGGACTCTTTGGGAGATTTTAGTTAATTCCACCATAGTTTAGTAGTTAATGAGATAGTTCATGAACCTAACATAGTTCATTTTCAGTGCATCTTTAAAAATGAGTCTAAATTTTTACAACCTAAGAATTCTTTCTAAATGTTTTTTGTTTCCATAAAACATCTGTCTTTCAAGGTTGATCATTACACTTAAAACATCATAACACAAGCTGGGAGATTTGCAAAAGACATCTATCTGATAAAGGATTGTTATCCAACATATACGAAGAACTCTCAAAACTCAAAAAGAAGAAAAAAAAAACAGATTTAAAAATTTGGCAAAAGATCTGAACAGACACCTCACCAAAGAAATAATACAGATTGCAAATAAGCATATGAAAATATGCTCAACATTATATGTCATTAGGAAATCTCAAATTAAAACAATATGATATGACTGTTTACCTATTAGAATGGCTCAAATCCAAAACACTGACAATACCAAATGTTGGTGAGCATGTAGGCAATAGGAACTCTCACAGACTGCTTTGGAAATGCAAAGTGGAATAGCCGTTTTAGAAGACAGTATAGTGGTTTCTTACAAAATTAAATATACTCTTACCATACAACCCAATAATTACGCTCCTTGGTATTTACTTAAATGAGTTGAAAAGTTATGTCCATGTAAAAACCGGCACAAAGATGTTTGTAGCAGTTTTATTCATAATTGCCAAAACTTGGAAACAACCAAGATTATTTGGCCCTTTAGTAGGTGAATGGATAAATAAAACAGTGTGATACATCCAGACAATAGAAGATATCCTTTTAAAGATTTTATTTATTTATTTGAGAGAGAGAAAATGAGTGAGGGAAGGGGCAGAGGGAGAAGCAGACTCCCACTGAACAGGGAACTCAAAGTGGGGCTTGATCCCAGAACCCTGGGATTATGACCTGAGCCCAAGGCAGATGCTTTAACTGACTGAGCCACACAGGTGCCCCAGACAATAGAATATTTTTGAGGCCTAGAAGGAAATGAACTATCAAGCCATGAAAAGATATGGAGGAGACTTGGATATATATTATTAAGTGAAAGAAGCCAATCTGAAAAGGCTATATATGTTATGATTCTAATTATATGACATTGTTGAAAAGGCAAAACTATAGAGATAGGAAAAAGATAAGTAGCTGCCAGGGGTTAGTGAGGAGGAAGGGATGAATAGGTGAAGCGCAGAAGATTTTAGGGCAGTGAAATTATCCCATATAATACTGTTATGGTGGAGATATATATATGTCTCCACCATATATGTGTATTTGTATATATATATGTTTGACAAAACCTTTAGAATGTACAACACCAGGTGTGAACCTTAACTGTAACCAATGGACTTCAGGTGGTAATAATGTGTCAGTGTGGGTTCACTGATAGTAACAAATGTGTCTTTAGTGTGTGTGTAATGTTGATAGTGGGAGACCCTTGGTGTGTGTATGTGTGTAGGAGGTATATGAGCACTTTTGACTTTCCACTCAGTTTTGCTGTAAATCTAAAACTGCTTCAAAAAATAAAGTCTCTTTAAAGGAAACTTTATGTGCGGCGCCTGGGTGGCTCAGTCGGTTATGTGTCTGCCTTCGGCTCAGGTCATGATCTCGGGGTCCTGGGATCAAGCCCCACATCGGGCTCCTTGCTCAGTGGGAGCCTTCTTCTCCCTCTGCCCCTTATGACACATTAAAAAATATATTTTTAGGGACACGTGGCTTATTCAGGAGTGCATGCAGCTATTGATCTTGGGGTTGTGAGCTAGCCCCACATTGGGTGTAGAGGTTACGTAAAGATAAAAGCTTTAAAAATAATATATTTTTGTTATTTGGTTAGACTTAGAAGGTAATTTTAAGTACTTTTACTAAAGTAGAGTTAAAAGATAAGCATGTTTTAGTTAACAAAATGCCTCCTATTATTATCATCATAATCATTATTATTTGACTTCAAAAATCCTCAGTAGGCTTTAGAAATTTAGTGATCAGTGATGTTCATATTGAGAAAAAACATATCTACACAATATTGCTTTTGTGCTTCTGATGTTGCTATTGCTTTTTTTTTTTTTTTAAGATTTTATTTATTTATTTGACAGAGTGAGAGAGAGCACAAGTAGGGCAGCAGAGGGAGAGGGAGAAGCAGGCTCCCTGCTGAGCAAGGAACCCAATGTGGGGCTTGATCCCAGGACCCGGAGATCATGACCTGAGCCAAAGGCAGATGCTTAACTGACTGAGACACCCAGGCGCCCCTGATGTTGCTATTGTTTATATTCTCATGCTATAATGATCTCAGTTAAAAACATAGGAAAGATTCCCTCTAATACAGCATGGCCAGTACAGTAAGCTGGATGCTTCCTAACCAGACAGCTTTGCTTGCATCAGCCGGTTGAATTGTCAAGATGGTTACTCATCCGCTGGATGATTTCACAACCCTCTTCTTAAATTTGGTTACTTTGGACACATTTTATCCTGGAAACAAAATCTAGGCTCCATAATACATTCAGAAATAGTAGATTCCTGTCTTATTTCCAGCTGGTACTGGGAGGGTTTACACATTTACTCCTGCACCATAGGAACAGCTGTTTGAAAAGCTGAGGGTGCGTTCAATTCCATTACTTTGGCACAATAGAAGGTCACGTAAAAGAGGGAGACTCTCTCAGCCTGTCTGTAGTTGGAAAATTAATTCTTTTAAGTGCTTTAAAAAAATCTCTACAGGTGGTCAGATCTTATGAACTTAGGACCAGCAATGACCTCATCACCTTCAGCTGGTCTAAAAGTTATCTTTGGCTGCTGAGTACTTTATGAAATCTTGTTAATTATGATTGTTTTTCCTAGTTATAAGTCCTTCTGGATAAATTTTTATAAAACATTTATTTTTATTGCTTACATAACTACATAAAATATTTTCATTGGTGTCAAAATGTCATGTTATTGCCAAACAGATTCCATTTCAATTTCTAGAAATTATTGGAAAGTTAATATTCACATTTTTAATGGCACCCTTGCTGTAGTATTAAATCATGCTTTACTGAAATTTACAACAGAAGTCATAATTACATTGCATTTTATACAGAATAAAGCACAGAATAGACACCTTTTCCAGTTAAGCTCTATAGTTAATAATTATATTTTTCCTTTCTTTTAAAGATAAATCATGAATGAAATTCAGTGTCTTTTTGAAACCGAGTTTTCACAGAAATGATTTGCATGGATACTCACCATTCACTTCTCTTTTCAGCACAGTGGCATTTTACTTTAGGAATCATAAATTGAATCGTTCTCCAGGTTTGTGAAACTTTACCCTATCCATTTCTAAGTCAAGAAAAATAAAAATATTTTAAAAAGCAAGATTAGAAAAGAAAGTCATAGTCCTACCTAGGCATGTGGTTTCTCCTTAGAGATGTCATTTCAAGGAAACTCACTCTCCATAGGCACCATTTCGAGGATGTAATTTTTTTTTTTAAAGATTTTATTTATTTATTTGACAGACAGAGATCACGTAGGCAGAGAGGCAGGCAGAGGGAGAGGGGGAAGCAGGCTCCCTGCCAAGCAGAGAGCCCGAT
Organism: Potos flavus; assembly: GCA_028534135.1. Taxonomy (NCBI): domain Eukaryota; kingdom Metazoa; phylum Chordata; class Mammalia; order Carnivora; family Procyonidae; genus Potos; species Potos flavus. Next base: position 179,304,789 of record CM052898.1, on the reverse strand, counting down.
GCGGGGCTCGATTCCAGGACCCTGAGACCATGACCTGAGCTGAAGGCAGAGGCTTTAACCTACTGAGCCACCCAGGCGCCCCTCAAGGATGTAATTGTTTAAGTGCAAAGTTACACTTTGGGGTAGAAAACATCCTTTGGGGTTACACATTGAGGTTCATTTAGTGATCCTGAGAAATGAGCTTTCAGTCATTTTCACATTTACTCTTTGTTCCCAGCCTGGGAGAAGCGGCAGGAGAGCTGGAGGATAACCGCAGACCTGACTGTAATCAGGTCTCCTAGAACATGTACCATCACTCGGAGGCTCTTCTTTGCCTGGATCTTGCATCTCCCCTCCAATGGACTGAATTGTGCAGCCTCCTCACCCTCTCCCCCTTCTTTTGGAGGTGTGGCCTTTGGGAGATTAAGTAGGTATACATTATGTCATGAGAGGGCAGGCCTTCATGATGGGATTAGTGTCTGGCTAGAAGAGACATCAGAGAGCTTATTTTCTCTCTCTTTCTGCCATGGGAGCACACAGTGAGAAGTCAGTCATCTGCATGCCAGGAGGAAAGCTCTCCACAGAACTCAACCATGCTGGTACCCTGATCTTGGACTTCTAGCTTCCCGAACTGTGAGAAATAAATGTCTGTTGCTTAAACCACTCAGTTTCTGGTGTTTTGTTATGGAAGCAGCTGACTAATACATCCTCCGAGAGATCCGGAGCCTGAGCACATGTGAAAGTGCAGTGGGGAATTCAGATGGTGGTCTAGGCAGTTCAGGAACAGTGTTATAAACTTTCATTGATTGGCTCAATACTCTCTTTTAGCGTATAAATAGAACTACAAAAGAAGATTAAGTTGAAGAGATGGCATAAAAAGGACAGCATTCTGGCGGGTTCAATTAAAAGTTTTTAAGTCAATTACCATTTTGCCTGTACTGATTTTTCAGTGAAAGGAAATTTAAAAAGTAGAGGTTATTTTTTTTAATCTTTTTTAAAAATTTTTTAATTTATTTTTATTGTCAGAGAGAGAGAGCACAAACAGTCAGAGTGGCAGGCAGACGCAGAGGGAGAAGCAGGCTCCCTGCCAAGCAAGGAGCCTGATGTGGGACTTGATCCCAGGACCCTGGGAGCATGACCTGAGCTGAAAGCAGCCACTTAACCAACTGAGCCACCCAGGCGTCCCAGTAGAGGTTATTTTTAAGAAAGTTGAATTTATAGTTTAAGCAATTGAATATTCCACCATAATATTCTCATTAAATATTTGTCGATTTGACTTAAATATTTGTTGATCTACTTTATAGCACGAATTTAGCAAAGAATAGGATTCCTATCAAAATCTTTATTATATTTTTTGTGGAAAAGTATATATATGAGCATAAATACCTTTATGCTCACTCATGCTAGATGTGACACTAATTACTTGGGGGTAAGAGTGAAGATTTGCCCCAGCAAATTTGGAAAAACATCATAAAAATAATTAATACAAACCTGGAGACCCTTTCTCGTTAGCCTGAACTCAGGCACCTACTTATCTTGTCTTTCCCTAAGTCATCAGAGCATATATTGAAGTTGCTTCCATCCCCTTCTCATTTTATTGAAATGTAATGGCCTTATAACCTTGCAATGATCATCGCAGCAAGTTTTTAGTGAATGTCCATCACCTCACATAGTCACAATTTTAAAAATCTACTCTTCTAACAAATTCCAAATATACACTTCAGTATTTTAACTATACTCATTATATTATGTGTTATATTCCCAGAACACATTTATCTTACAAATAAAAGTGTATCTTTTGACATTTTTGCACCTTTTGAATTGGTGGAAGATCGTCAAAAGGTACAAACTTCCATCTTAAATTACTTCTAGAAACTGCCAAATCCTACTTAAGGGATTCATCTAGGGTATAGCTAGTTTTGGTCACATGTAGATCTCTGTCATAACTAAATGTTACTAAATGTGACAGTATTCTACCTGTAGACCTGAGTAGGGCAAATTCCACTGTGATAGACAGAATAATGGTCCCCAAAGATGTCCACATCCTAATCCCCAGAATTTGTGACTATGTTACCTTATCTTGCAAAAGGGACATTGCATATGTGATTAAATTAATGATTTTGATAGGGGAAGATTATCCTGGATCCTCCACAATGCTCCTTCTAAGAGAGAGTAAGCAGTGTAAGGGTAGGAGATGTGATGGAAATAGAAGTCAGATTGGCGGCGGGGGGGGTGGTGGAGAGAGAGAGAAAGAGAGTAAGGAGAGAAACAGAGACAAAGGTACTGAGATTTGAAGATGCTCTGCTGCTGTTTTTGAAGCTGGAAAAAGAGTACAAGTCAAGGAATGTAAATGGCCTCTAGAAGCTGGAAAAGGCAAGGAAATGGATTCTTCCCGAGAGCCTTCAGAAGGAATAAAACCCTGCTAACCCATTTTAGACTTCTGATTTCTTGAATTATAAGAAAATAAGTTTGTGGTTTCCTCCCTCCCTCCCTCCCTCCCTTCCTTCCTTCCTTCCTTCCTTCCTTCCTTCTTTCCAGTAATCTTTACACCAAATGTGGGGCTTGAACTCACCACCCCAAGATCAAGAGTCACATGCTCTATCAACTAAGCCAGCCAGGCACCCCTGTTTTGTTTCAAGCCACTTTCAAGTTCGTGGTAATTTGTTAGAGTAGCAATAGGGAAATAGCACATCAATAGTCATTGATTCTCCTTTCTTAACATGGTACACTAACATCAATAAAAAGCAATTTAAACCTTAGACTCTACTTTTCGAATCTCTAAGGAAACAAGCATGGTGGGTATTAGACTGGCTAATTTACACTTCTGACATATACTGGAACTTCAAAAGCTGGGAGAGCTGGTAGTGAGCATCGCATGCGTGTCCATTACTACTCAGCACGCTGTGGACTTGCATGGTTCACACACCTGGGACTATTGAGCCCTGGAAATGGGGCCAGTGAGAGGTGTGCTGCAAGTGTAAAATACAACATGAATTTTATAAAGAAGAATGTAAAGTATCTCATTAATAATTTTTTAATATTGATCACATTGTCATTGAAACGTTACTATTTTGGAGAAATTGGGTTAAATAAAATTCATTACTAAATTGCAATTTCTTCTTACTTTTTTAATGTGAAATTAAAAAATTTAAATTACATTTGTGCATCATGTTATGTTTCTGTTGGACAGTGCTGCTCTAAACAGATAATTCTATGTAATGATGTAATTAACATACTATAGATTTACCATGCTAATTAATATATTGTTGAGTAAGGAATATAGCAGTGCAGCTGAGAGAGTGGATGGGTTTATTTTCATCCATTTTACACATTTTAAAACTAATATCTCCATTTTTTGTAGTCCTATGCCCCTGAGCACCACAATCTCCAGTTAAATTGTGGTGAGTTCAGTTGGGCTTTATTATTTATTTTATTTTTTAGGATTTTATTTATTTATTTGCGAGAAAGACAGAAATAGCAACAGAGACCGTGAGCCTGGGAGGAGAGAGAGAGAAGCAGACTCCCCGCTGAGCAGGGAGCCAGACCGGAGGCTGGATTCCAAGACCCCTAGGCCATGACCTGAGCGGAAGGCAGACTGTTAACTGACTAAGGTACTCAGGAGCCCCTCAGTCAGGCTTTTTTTTTTAAAAAGATTTTATTTATTTATTTGACAGAGTTATTTATTTATTTATTTATTTTATAAAAAATAAAATTTATTTATTTTATTTATTTATTTGAGAGAGAGAGAGATCACAAGTAGACAGAGAGCAGGCAGAGGGAGAGGGGGAAGCAGGCTCCCTGTCAGGACCATGAGATCATGACCTGAGCTGAAGGCAGAGGCTTAACCCACTGAGCCACTCAGTCAGACTTTTAAAAAAATCTAGAGGGAAAGCCTAAGGGATGTGGGAAATACTATTAGCAGCTCAAAGGTAGCATTTTTGCATGAGGAAATGTGGGGTTTTCTGTGCACACATTTTTTGTTTTCCAAGAAAGGAAAGGTGCTCTGTGGACATGAAGATACTGTTACCAGGAAAGACTTAATTTTAGGTAATGTTTCTTTGTAACATCAAAAACATGGTTTTCCTCGTGTATAGGAGTACTCACAGTGAAGATTTAGAAATAGAAAGACGAGGCAGCTTGCCTGGATGAAATAATCCAATTGAAGCCATTAGGAAAAACCTAAAACTTCCCGGCTCATGAACAGAGATGTGTCTGGAAGAAAACAGAATGTGCTATCAAATGAATGATTAGGTTAGAGATGTCTAGATCACTTGTGAGTTTCTGTACGGTTTAGGAATACGGAAAGAGCTAGTATGACAGCTTCAACCTTTGGGATACATATGCCCTTTTACCTGCAGATAGTGAGAGTATTTTTGTCTTCTTCCAAAGACCTCATGGACATCACATCTTTCTTTTCCTGAAGAAATATAATTTCTTTTGAAATCCAGTTAATGTTTCATAAAGGCATCTAGCCAGTGTAATTTCCTGGATCAGATTAATGTTTGTAGGATCAAGAAATCTTAGGAAACTAAACAGAATCTGTAAGCAATTATATTTTGGGTGATGATTATCTTAGAGTTCAGTGAGGAAAAAACTATATATGTGTATTAGGAATATATATATATATATATATATATATATGTATATATGGAATATATATGTTTGCATATATAGAATATGTGTGTGTTTTAGGATTAAATATACTTATATATCAATACATATAGGGGTGCCTGGGTGGCTCAGTCAGTGAAGCATCCGACTCTTGATTTTGGCTCAGGTCATGATCTCAGGGTTGTCAGATTGAGCCCCATGTCAGGCTCTGCACTCAGCAGGGAATCTGCTTGGGATTCTCTCTCTCCCTCTCCCCTCCCCATGCTCTATCTCTCTCTCTCTAAAATAAATAAATAAATAAGTAAAACATGTTATGTATATATTATATATGTATATGTATATCTGTGTATATAAAATATATAAATTATATGTATTTTCCTAATATACACACATGTACAGTTATATGAATGCCAAAGCAAAGTGATGAATATTTGGTAAAAGACAAAAATAGACTTTGCCTCCTGGGTCCTCCATGGCATTTTGGGAATGCCAAATATCATATAGGACGTGAGGATCATGGTTCGACCTTCAGCATGAGCAAATCTATATATTAAGGAAATTATTCAAACTGTAAAATTTCAGTAAGTGAATAGACACTATAAACCATTCTCTGTGGGAGGATTTCTCTGTAATTTTTTTGGATCATCCTCCCTCAACCTCAGTTCTCCACTTTATTTTGTAGGGGTGGCCACACCCAGCATCTCCCACTTGGTGTGAATATCAACCATCTCAAATGGTCTATAATGAAATGAGAACCTTTCAAAAGGTTTCTCTATTTCCTGATAATACCCCTGTGTATATATATGTCATTGTGACACATATACAGGGAAGTTCTCAGGGAATAGGAAAAGCTTTCCAAAGAGTACTTGCATTGGATGGAAGTGAGCTATCAGAGGCTAATATCCAACTGGACTTCCATTGGCAAATGTCCTCATTTTTTTCCAATGGGGAGTGGAGTGTAAATTTCTTGGCTTGCCAAGGATATGAAAACAGCCCATTCATTAAAATAACTTAGCTTTCATACTTCAAATAAATAATTTCTCCGATTTCTTAGATAAGATACCATCTAGGTACAAATGCTTTAGGCAGGACCTACTGCAAATTGTTATGTCAAATCCAGAACTGTTTTTGTGTTTGCAAAACAGGCACTTCAAATCTAAGTACTCTGGGTTAAAACTGTCAAGGCATGAGGCTGAGTGAGGACATACCGGCTTTACCTGCCTTGGGGCACTACTAAGACTGGTTGGCTCTTTCGGAGCCATAAAACTTTTTATTATTTTTCTGCATATATTATGCCATGGAACCGTGTAGCCTTGTCGGACTTCTGCTGCTTGTAAAATGGCTCAACATTTTTGTTGGCTGGAGTGCAGGGTGAGAATTGCTCATCACCCTTGCAGAGCAACAGGAGACCTCTTTCAGGGTTCATTGGTTAACCTGCACCGGAGAGCAGCTAATAAGCCAATGAAGGAAATGTTAACATTAAATTAAAATATGTGAAGGCGGATTCTTATGAGCATCGGATAAGCTACATGCAGTAGATGCGTTGAAAATCAGAATTCAGGGAAAAAACCAAGTGCTTTGTTCTTTTCTGAGGCATGCAGAACTCATTATTGTTGATGGAAATGAAATCCACAGGGCTGAGTGCCTCAAATAAGTCAAGGGTTGGAAACACTTTGGCTCAACTTTATTGGCCAAAGAGTTTCTCTAAAGAGAAGCTTGCTTACCCTAGTGGGACAACATTCATTATAAATCATACATAAATAAATAATAGTTCATAAATATTATTGTAATTATTTCATAATCACCATACATATTTCTATATATAGTTTCATCACATTTTTTAGAATTTAGCTTCTTAATGGTGTAGAAGTTATGGATGGATTAAAATCAAATGTTAAAAATTCACTCCCAGAGACTATGGAATTGGTCTTAGAAGAAAGTGATCTTTGGGCTGATAGGTAGGTCATGGTACTAGATGTCTCCTCTTGGTAGGTCCTACTGAATTCTTAAAATTCTCAATGATTATAATTGAACCAGTTGGAGTAGCCAAAAGAGTAACAGAAGTATATGTAGTGTTGATAAATCAGGCCTTGGAATTTGCAGACAAGGTGCAAAATCCTTATTAATTTCAGTCTTATTTGACATAGTAGAATTTAGTAGTATATAGTATAACAAAAAGATTGTGCAGAGTTTTATTTAGCTCTTTGTGTTGTAAAGACTACAACACTAGTAGTAGACTAGTAGGTGACTCTAGTCACCTACTCCAAACAATTAAAGAAATGTTTAATGTAGCAGTATACATATATTGCTTGGGAAGCTAGAGTCTCAGAAACCCAAGAACAGGGTGCAGAGTAGAACAATCCCTGTGGAAAATGGCACAGGAACTGGAAAATACTTTGGGATCCAAGACAAGTCTGAGATCCTCAAAAGTAGGAGCCTATTAATTTCACTGGGTGTCCAACATTAAGGTGAAGACAATATGCATACAGTGTCTGCTCTATGGCTATCACATGGCCTGCTTTTTCTGTATTTCACTATTCAGATTCCTGGAAGAGGCATTCTTGTCTCTTTAGGTAAGCATTTATTGGCCAGGCCAATAAGTCTGCTAGTCCCTGGGAATTTGTTGTGGTTGGGTTTGATCTATATGCCATCTTATTTTCTGATTACATCTCTCCATAATCACTGAGGCAAAGGTAGAAAGAGGACAAAGACCGTCTCTATTTGAGACCACATCTTTTGAATGTCTGCGAATGTCAATGAAGCTTGAGATACCTTTTCCAGGTAGGGCTCAACCTATCAACCTATCTACCTTACAGTTGTAAACCATAGATGTCCTACAAGTAAGTGACAGAACAGAACCCATCTTATGCGCAAAGGGTCAAGCAGGTGATGAGGTTTTGTTGTCGGGGTTATTATTTCTTCTCAAACCCAGAGCTGTTTTATATCCCAGTAAATTAAAGGCAGGTGTAGCTGGCGAGGAAGAGGATGTGACTTAGTGTGAGGAGATACCCTTAAATCACACCCATATCTGCCCATATCTTTGGTAGCCTTGGGTAAATTAATGAGCTTCTCTGAGCTTTAGTTTCCTCCTTATAAAATGTAACTATCGTACAAGGCTGTTTTAAATACTGTATGGAAGAGATGGGCATATGGCAGATCATTATTTAATAAATACTTACAAAAAACCCAGAAGGAGCCCCTAAGTGTTCCCTTTTCCAGATGTGGAAACTGGGTCCAGACATGTGATTTCACTTGTTTAAGTCCAAGCAACCACTTGATTGTAGTCAACACTGAAAACCAAGTCTCCTGACTTCCCAGACCAATGCCTCTGCAAGTTCCCTCTTGGTTTCTACACAATTCTATTTAGAAAGAATGTGTGTATGTGTGTAAAGTTACAGCTTCTAGTTTCTTTCAAAGTTTCGTTCAATGAGCAAGACATATTTTTATAATTAGACCAAGAATTCCTTATGTTCTTTAAAAAAAAAAGTGGTTCTTTTTCACTGTGAACAGTGAATAAAAATTAAATAGTCTAGAGGTGCCTGGGTAGCTCAGTTGGTTAAGCATCTGACTCTTGATTTCGGCTCAGGTCATGATCTCAGTGTTGTGGGATTGATTCCTGCATCAGGCCCTGTGCTTAGCGTACTCTGCTTATCCCTCTCCCTCTGCTCCTCCCCTGCTTGTGCTCTCTCTTTCTCAAAAAAATAAACACAAATAAATAAGTAAGTCTTAATTACTAACTGTCCTTGAGGAACATGTGTTTGAATAGTAACTCCAGTCTTATAGGAGTGAAACTCTTCAGCTAGGTGTCCCTGGGCCTTCTGCAGTCACTCTGGCCACATTTTTTTGCCTCCTGTGGCTCTAAGGTCAAGAGCAAAGCCAAGACTCTAATTGGCAGCCAGATGATGCAGACTGAATGGCCATGAAACCCAAGGTGATCTGGGCTCACCTGGCTGAACACCACAATCCAGAAGTTTGCTCCATGCCACACATTCCTCTGCCTCGTGAGTAAAACATGGCATGATACAGTGGAAACTTCATGTAACCCACATTATGTTTTCAAATACCAAGGAGCTGACTTTTAAGAAATGTTAAAGCACTAGATTCCAGATCTCCTTAGCTAAATACAATTGGTTTGTCCACATAATTACTTTCTTTGCCCAGGAGTACACGATTTTCAAAGCATGTCTTCTTCTTCTTCCACTCATTATGATTTCCTCATAAACACCTATTGTCTGTTTTGTGCAAAGCACTCTGGGAGATACAAAATGGCTTCTGATGCACTCTTTCCTAATGGGACCCATTTTCTTATTGAGATGAGAATGGAGGCTCCTTGAGGTCTGGGATCTTGCCAATCTTATTCACTGTTAGGGTTCAGAGTCTAGAACAGCATCTGGCATGGAAGAGGCGGTCAGGAAATACTTGTGGAATGCAGTAATGGGTATACCTAAATGAGACATTAATCACAGCTAACATTTATGTTTACTAGTTTTCTCAACGCTGTCTCATTGAGCCTCAAAACTCTTGAGGTAGGAAGTATTAATATTCCCATTTTGGAGATGGGGAAACCGAGGCTTAGGGAATTAGGTAACTTTCCCATTGGTGACCCAAGGCTTTGTACCAAAGTCATCTGGCTCTGAAGTCCAGGCTCTTGGCCACTCTTTTGCCCCACATGTTATGCTGCCATCTTGCTTGGGGCAAAAGGTACTCCTTCCATGGTTTTAGAACTATAATCAAGGAATGTTTACAATGGGATTCCACTTGTGGTATAAACGATAAGCACATTAGAAAGTTTTGTAGAGTCTGAAACAGATGTGGAACCAAAACTCCCTGGGAGGGATAGGAAGGATTTAAAAGGTGAGAAGTAAAGTTCTTCTCCCTTTGACTTCTGGAAGATGACCTTGAATGTCCTCTTTATAGTATGATTATACTATAAACGTATACAACATTAAAATATTATTTTTCTTCTTTAATCCCATTTCATCATGTTAGACAGTTCATGTGGGGGAGAATTCAGTCTTGTTTTTTATTTCTATTTACACTCAGTACTAGCATGGCACCTTTCCTTTTTTGAAAGGAATTGAATTTTTTCTAGGATGGTAAGCTTGATGGACTGGGGAAGGCTAACTACACCAACATGCCCTAGACAAATTTGAATTCTGATAAGCTTATCTCTTTCATGCTTTTCTCCAATCCATCCCCTTCTTTTTAAGAAGTCCCAAAGAAGAAAAAACCCCCACAATTATTCATATAAAATCATTTTTGACATCTTCAGAGATTTCTCTAAGTTCTGGTCCAAGCCTGATTATTGTTCAATTCTATCTACGTTCTTCCTACACTTGAGGGATTTCAAAAAATGTACTTAATGATTTGGACTTGTTTTAATTTTCTCTAACTTATTTTCTCTTGAGGTTAAAAATGTTTTGTAAATTTGCAAATACCAAAAGTATTTTGCACACAATGGATAGGTTTAAAAAAAAATCAGATCAGAATCAGAACATTTCCCCAAGGAAAGGAAGTGCACAAAATAGTCAAATGACTAATTGAAAAACAAAGCAAAGGGACTAAAATATCTCCCTGAACTAGTTCCTAAGGTATGCTCTTTTTCCATTATGAAACACTGACTAGTCTGCAGTTTGTTTTTTGAAGTAAAACTTTGATGGGAAAATTAATAACTGAATCCACTGTGTATTTCGCACTAACATTAACATTCCTTTTCTTGCCAAACATTTTGCTATGAGCTTAGGCATTCATGCTCAATACGTTTTCCAGCCTGTTCAGGTTTCCATTTTTCTTGTTCCCATAAATATTCTACTAAATTTTCAAGTGAAACTCCTGGAAAGGTAGAACATCACCATATCTTTGTAGAGATTGATAATAAAAGCAAATTTTCTTTTGTTGTCCTTAGAAATACACAAACTCCTGGCTTGAATTTCACAACATCAAGATCTGATGTTGATAAACTAATCATTTTTGAAAATCCTTGGGATCTGAAGAAGAGTGACAAACAATGCATGACCTAATTGACAAGTTGATAAACTGACTGAAATTGCTAAATTGACCAAATGATTAAAGTTGATAAATTGATAAATAAATGTTTCTTGAGCAATGACTATCTGCAAAGCCAACTTCAAATTGGGACTTGCTACCTATTAGACAGAGGCAAGGATGTAAGGTCTTGGAGTACAGACCTAGTTAGGGATGTGCTTCCTGATACCTTACCAGCAAATCTTGGACAAGAGTCAGCTCTTCTTAGCTTGTTGCTCTTTCTAACTTACAGTAACTGGGCAGGAATTTGACTTTCACACCCAAATCAGTTCCTCAGCATAACTAACACTTTCTAATACGTTCTCCTCCTTAGCAAGCCGTGCCACCATATAATATTACTCTTGGCTTACATTGGAGTTAACACAAGCTTTTCTTTCTCTAGATCTCATCTTGCTAAGAAACATTCCCCATGCCTGCAAGATCTAATTATATCTATTTGCATAAATCAAACTCAAAAATGTTGATAGACTTATTGAGTCCCTTATGTCAGGGACTTAGGAGACTATAAAGAGACATGAATAATAGTAGCAGAAACAGCAGTAACAATAGTAGTAAAAGTAGTAAGAATGATAAAAGTTAACATTTACTGAAGCCTTCTATGGGGCACTGTGCTAAGCACTTTACGTGCAATCATGACTTCATTGTATAGAACAAACCAAAACTCAGAGAGGTGAAATAACCTGCCCTAAAACTCACACAGTCCTGTGGTCGTCCTGGGAAACAATTCTTCTGTAAAGTTTAGCAGAACTCACCATCTGAGAATGTTTTTTTAAAGGAGAAATTTTTTACTATTATTTTAATTTCCCACTATTTTTTGGATAGGTTTTCTTCTCTGGGTTTAGAAGAGATACATTCACTTTTCATTCTTATGGTGGTTGCTCCTCACTTAAGCGCATTGTATTTTTCTATTGAGTTCTGAAATTTTTTAATGTCCATGTTTTCCCTGAACCAAACAACTAATTTAGTATGTTCTCATGTCACTTTGCTTTCTTCACCTTCCACAACCCCACATCTTACGCCGATATTTTCTAGAATAATTCTGGGTCACTGAGGACATATATTATCTTTTTCTTTGCTTTCACCTTACCCTTTTAATTAATTAATTAATTAATTATTATTTTTTAAAGTAGGCTCTATGCCTAGCTCCAAGCCCGATGCAAGGCTTGAACTCACAACCCCAAGATCTAGACCTGAACTGAGATCAAGAGTCAGACACTTAACTGACTGAGCCACCCAGGTGCTCCATATCTTACCCTTTTAAAGACCCCTTTCATGATGTTTAAGTCCTCTCTGCCTTTACTGATTTACTTTTGTCTTCTTGCTCTATCAGACAGAAAGAGATGTACTAAATTGTCCCACTAGTATTGTTTTTTTCTTTTAAACTTTTCAATTTTTGCATTATAGATTTTGAGCCTCTTTTAACAGATGATCACATTTGCAATAAATATGTATTCCTGGTGAATTGAATCTTTATCATTGTGAAATGTTTCATTTTTAGTAAAGCTTCTTATCTGAAAGTGTATTTTGTGTGATACTAGTATAACTAAACTAGG
>CM052898.1:179250605-179292101 GCA_028534135.1 Potos flavus | reverse complement strand
TTTGTTTGATTGATGTGTAGCATGTCTTGGTTTTGTCCATCATTTTACTTTGAATCTTTTTGTATTTTTTTTTAGCTTAGGTATATATTGTGAATTGGATGTTTCTGTCCCCCGCCCAATACATATATTAAAGTCCTAACCCCCAATGTGGCTGTGTCTGAGACAGGGCCTCTAAGGAAGTAATATAGGTCAAATGAGGTCATAAGGGTGGGATTCTGATTGGATAGGATGAGGGTTCTTATAAGAGACATCAGAGATTGTTCCCTCTCTCCGCATGTACTGGATAAAAGGGCCATATGACTATACAGCAAGAAGGTGACTATAAGCCAGGAAGAGAGTGATGACCTCCATCTTGCACTTCCCAGCCTCTAGAACTGTGAAAAACTAAATTTCTATTGTTGCAGTCACCCAGCCTGTGGTATTTTGTTATGGCAGCTGAAGCAGATAACATTTTGGTGCCAAGAAGGGGGTGCTGGTGTATAAATACCTCCACATGTGGAGGTGGCTTTAAGACAGTAATAGGCAGAGAGAGGCTGGGAGAGTTTTGAAGGACATGCTGGAAAGTCTCAATTGCCCCAAAGGTAGTGTTGGTAGAAATATGGACATTAAAGGTAATTTTGGTAAGGTCTCAGGTGGAAATGAGGAATAAGTTAATAGGAACCGGAAGCAAGGCGATCTTCATTACAAAGTGGCAAAGAACATGGCAGAACGATGTTCCATGTTCTGGGGAAGGCAGAGCTTGTGAGCAGTGAAATGGGATATTTAGGGAGGGGGTGTCTAAGCAAAGTGCTGAAGGAGCAGCGTGGTTTCTCTTTACTGCTTATAATACAATTCGAGAGGAGAGAGATACATTGAAGGATTTGTTAAGCAAAAAGGAACCAGAACTTGAAGATCTGGGATGTTTTCAGTCTATCCATATTGCAAAAATGAGGGACTGCTGCAAGAATGAGGGACCGTGTACGAAAAAGAGTAAGAAGGGTGTGACTGAACAACCATTTCATAAAGAAATCGAGCGTGCCTCTTGGATTTAACCGACCTTCTCAGGAGAAGCCAGGGGTAAAAACGGGATTATACCGGTAAGACGCTGCCAGTCTGAAGTAAAGCAGACAGAGAAAGTGGGAAGGATTTAAGAAAAGCTGCCCGAATTCTGCAAGCCCGTAGATACAGCTATTCAGTGGCAAGCATGGTTTACTCTTCAAGAGAAGTATAATCCTGAAGGCGAGTAGAGATTTCAGGGCTGCCAATCTCATCACAGGCCCAGGGTGAGGCTACTTCCTCCTTGATTTCAGAGGCTTGGTCCCCCTCCTTGGTTTTGGCAGGCCGGTGGTGTGCGGCCTTAAATCCAATGACAAATGTTCTTATAATAGTGAGGCAGCAGGAGGTTAGAGGGAAAGTAGCCGCAGCACCAGAGGTTGGACTGATGCTGCCACAGGCCAAAGATTGTCTGCAGCCTTCAGAAGCTGGAAAAGGCAAAGAATGGATTCTCCACTCGAGCCCTCAGAGGCAGCATGGCCCTACTGTCATCTCGATTTTGAACCTCTAGCCTCTAGAACTGTGAGAGAATAGGTTTTGTTTTTTAATGCCATAAAGAGTTTGGCCGTTTGTTGTCAGAACACACAGGAGACTAATATGACCCACAATTCTTTCTAAAGTGAGTCGCCCCTGGCCACTTTGTGATTCCAGTATCTTGTTGTTTCGTTTTGTTTTTTTGCTTTTTCTTCCCATTAATTTTTGCATGTACTTATTTTATTTTATCTTTTCACCATGATAAGTGTCCTCTTAATCCTCATCTCCTATTTCACCCTTCCCCCCATCTCCCCTCTGGTAGCAATCTGTTCTCTCCCATCCAAGTACTAACCAGGCCCGACCCTGCTTAGCTTCCGAGATCAGACGGGATCCGGCGCGTTCAGGGTGGTATGGCGTAGACAGCAATCTGTTCTCTCTAGTAAGAGGTTGGCTTCTTGGTTTGTCTCTCTCTCCCTTTTTTCCCTTTGTTTGTTTTGTTTCTTAAATTCCACCTATGAGTGAGATCATATGGTACTTGTCTTTCTCTGACTGACCTATTTTGCTTAAGCATGATATTCTCTAGTTCAGTCCGTGTTGGTGCAAATCCATTATCTTTTATCTTGTTTATTTCACCTTGAGCATGACTGACTCCTCTGGGTCTTAGCGTCCTCATTTATAAAGTGAGGTGGCTGACTTAGATGCAGCGCAATCATAATTTGCCTCTTAGAAGACATAAGCCCAAATAAATGACCCCTTCAAACTCTTTCTATTTTATCGAGTATTCTACCCCCAAATTCTAACAACTTTAAGATAGCCTATTAATGTCACATCAGGCAGGTTTTTTTGTTTCTAATTTACACCGAGATAAATGTTAGTGAACAGCACTTTTCATAAGAAAGTGCAGCTGACCTTTGAACAATGTGTTAGGGGCACTGACCCCCCTATACAGTTAAAGATCCACATGTTAACTTTTGATTCCTCAAGAACTTAACTATACTAATAGCCCACTGTCGAAGCCTTACCGATAACATGAATAGTTGATTAACACATATTTTGTATATCATATGCGATGAGGGAGCATAAGGCAAGCTGAAGACAAAGCACAAGCTGACACCCCCCCTTCCCCCCATGGGATATGTGACATTCCTTCTGGAAACTTCCAACTATCTTAATATCAATGCTTGGCTAGGGGGAAAAACAACCTTAGCTTGACAGTGTCAAGGCCTCCAGAATCCTGAAGGTCTTCTTTAGCAGATGAAAGTCCTTTTGGACACCTCCCTTTGTCCTTACCTCCCCCAACTCTCACGTCTATAATCGGCCATTCCTCACAACCCCAGTGCAGCTCTTTCTGCCCAGGGGTCCCGTCCCCGTGCTTTAATAAAACCAACTTTTTACACCAAAGACATCTCAAGAATTCTTTCTTGGCTGTTGGCTCCAGACCTCACCTACACTGAAGAACTACATCAATATGTACTAATACAGTATTCTTACAATAAGGTAAGCTAGAGAAAAGAAAATGTTATTAAGAAAATCATGAGAAAATACATGTACAGTACTGTATATACTGAAAAAAATGTGCATGTAACTAGACCCATGCAGTTCAAATCGTTACTGTTCAAGGGTCAGCAGTAGTAGGAAAAACAGTTCTGTGTTCTTAGCTTCTGTTTCTAGTCTCCAATTTTTGGCTGAAGGACCATCAGCCTCTAAAGCCCCAAGGGTCACCTTTTAGGAGTTTTTTGGTATTGCTAAATGCTCCTCGTGAGCTTATCATACAGACCAGGATAATGGGAGAAGATTTAAGAAAATAGAAATTGGCAAAATGAAGGAATAATTGAGGGGCACCTAGGTGGCTCACAGTCTTAAGCGTCTGCCTCTGGCTCAGGTCTAGATCTCAGGCTCTGCATTGGTTTCCCTGCTCAGCATGGAGTCTGCCCCCCTTCCTGTGTGCGTGTGCTCTCTCTCAAATAAATAAATGAAATATTAAAAAAAAAAAGGAAGGAATAATTGATAAAAGAGATAAAGGAGAGAGAAATAAACCAGTATGGGAGGAGAAAGAGATTGGAAGGTAGTGTTTTGTAGAAAAAAACACGTGATGACCCCACCTCAGGTGTGCGGATTACCCCATTAAAAACAGCACCATTGTATTAAATTAAAAAGGACATTTTGGGAATATCAGGTTGTTGAATTATGAGAGGTACAAACAGTTTAACTCTAAGGGCATGGGTTGGATGAGAATCCACTTCTTCCTGGCTCTGTGACCTTAATTTCTTTAAATTGTCATTTCCTCACCTGTAAAAAAGCCTTAATGAGAGGCTGCCTCATAAGGTTGTTCTGGGGATTAAATATTCACAGTTCAGATTTTGGCACATTGTAAGTCCTCAGTAAGTGTTACCTACTTTCAATGTTATTATTATTGTTATAATTATTATTGTTGGCATCTTAGGTCAGCAAAAGAAAGTTATAAGCCTCATGTTTTAATTTAGCCCTAACTAGAGATTATAATTCACTCTAGCAGCCACGAGTGTCAATCAGCTGTTTCATGAAGAACTAGCTGTCATAAAAAATTATGTCTATTTGCATCTAGTTTCTTCTTATAATAAAATCGAGTTTTTTTCCTGTCTGCTAAGAATGGAAAAGAGCTTTCCTGAAATAAGTTTCTTTAATAGTTTTAAGGACCATTGATTTCTAACTTGGAGATGTTCTAACTTTATTTTTTATTTTATTTTTTTAAAAGATTTTATTTATTTATTTGACAGAGAGAGAGAGAGAGAGAGATCAAAGTAGGCAGAGAGGCAGGCAGAGAGAGAGGGGGAAGCAGGCTCCCTGCTGAGCAGAGAGCCCGACGTGGGGCTCAATCCCAGCACCCTGAGATCATGACCTGAGCCGAAGGCAGAGGCTTTAACCCACTGAGCCACCCAAGCACCCCAGATGTTCTAACTTTAAATGTGGTTAAAGAATGTAAGGATGGAATGGCATGTAGAATGTAACCACGTGTAGGATGTACTGTGGGTCTGCTATCATTGCTCCTTATGTGACGTTGCATTTGCTAATTATATGATGGTTAAAGTAAATTATATTTATTAGAATATGTTTGCTGTAGGAATTACATTTACTCACCAAGCCTTATAATGTACACACCAGCACTATAATCTTAAACTCACTATCTACAATTTCTGACTCGAATCTGTGACTTCATTAGAATATCAGTGACCTTTGTCTCTACAGGCATTTCTGTGATAAATTTATCTGTGGTTTTGCTTTCTGTGGCCAGCTGTGGTCTGGAAGCTGATGATCCTCCTTCTGACATGTGGTCAGAAGGTTAGAGTGGCCCAATACTATGTCACAAAGCCTGGGGCATTTACTTCCCCTCATCTAATCATGTAAGCATTTTATCATTTCATCTCATGACAAGATGAAGGGTGAGTACAGTATAAGAACATATCTTGAGAGGCCATAGTCTCATCATCTTTATTACAATATACTGTTATAATTGTCCTATTATTAATCGTTGTTAATCTTTATGGTGCATAATTTATAAATTAAAATTTATCATAGTATGTGTGTATAGGAAAAAACAGAGTACATATAGGGTTCGATGCAGTCTGTGGTTTCAGGCATCTGCTGGGGATCTTGGAACATATTCCCTGTGGATAAGGAGGAACCACTACGTTTTAACAGATTTAGTGAGTAAAGCAAATACAAGGGTTTCTCTCACTAGAAATACAGCATTCTAGAAATAACATTATGTCTTTATGAGATGTTTTCTGAGGAAGATAATTCTCTAAAAATTCCTTATGTCATCAGAGTTTATACTATTTTCTAGAGTGGAAAGTTATTATTCCTATTTTGCCAAAGAGTACGTGGGAATTGGGGGCTTCATAAATGCCAACAGAAGCTCTCCAGTGTGACCAAGACCATAACCTGAATCCTTTATTATAGATTCTCTTTTCAGTCTATACCATTGCTGTACAAAATTAAAATACCTATGTAACACCAAAAAAAAAAAAAAAACCCCAACCTAGTAAGTCCTAAATTAGATGTAAACCCTTTAAATAGTCTCTGGATATGAAACTAATAAAGATTATTTGCCCTATTGGATGGAATGCTAAGAAGCTATTTTTGTTGAATCGTGAAAATTCATTAAAGTCTCTACATGAACAGCAATAAAAGTGTACTGTCTATTAAAAGGTACCTATTAGCTGATTTTGCCCATAGTTTTCAGGTATGAGCCTTGGCATTTCAACAAAATTAATGACCATCTTATTGTGGGTCACCAATTCCTTGCAGTTGATTATAATTCCCCAGGAATTTCCCTGGTCCAAGCCAGACTAATTCTTTAAGAAAAATTAATAATTGTGAATAGGTTTAGTAACTCCATAAAGTCATATGAAATAGATGAAGCTGCCAGTGTTTGATAAATTAAGAGAATAAATGAATGATTTATACGTGAAAGAGTAAATGAACGTCAGTAAAAAGTAGTACCTTCACCCTTTCACTTGCCAGAAATATCACCTTTGTGGTTGTGGGTAATGCCAATTATTGAAATAATTAAGTGAATATGGGAGAAATCCATAGACTAAAATATCGAATGACCAATGTGTTAATGTCTATTCTGTGTGTGACATTTCCACAGATTCTGTGGGAGGTAAAGAGATGTTTAAGGCACAGCTACTATTTCTAAAGATTTCATAATTTGACTCATAAAGCAATATTTGTTTCAGAAAAATAGAATTTTAGATCATGAATCAAATAGAGAAAGTTTTATAACTGGAAGAGAGCTTAGAGATCACCTAGCCTAATCTACATGATTAAAAATTTAGTGAGATTTTAAAATTAGTGGGTTCCTTATAATTATCACTGACATGACAGGCTCAGTCTTCTATTTTTTTTTCTCCCTTCATACTGAGTGCTATGGTCTCAGCTGACTATATACGTTGAGTTATGAATTCAATTCATAATTGAGTTATGAATAAGAATTGAGTTTTCAGTACATATGTTGAAATCCTCAGCCATAGGGCAAAAGCATCAGGAGGTGGGGCTTTTGGGAGGTGATTGGGTTATGAGGGTGTGGTTCTCAAGAATGGGGTGATTGCCCTTACAAAAGGGATCTCACAGAGCTCCCTTGTCTTTAGTCATATAAAAGTGTCCCTTTACTATGGAAGGCTTTTGGGTTTAGATCTTTCTAGAAACTTACAAGGGGTGTGAGTGGGTAAAGTTCAAGTGTCAAGTGCTAGCTCTTTTGTTGCCATAGCTTATAACCCCTTCATTAAGCCAAAGGAAGGGTTCTACTCAGTGGAATGGTTAAGACTGTTTCTAGGACAGAGCAGCAAATGCTCAAGAAGGCCAAGGTTTAAGAGCAGTTTCAATGATCCTGCTGTTTGTAGTCTGAAAAGCAGAGGAATGATAGAACTGTTGCTCTTTGGAGATCTCCTAACTTGAAGTTCATGGACTTCAGAGACCTGGCAACTCTCTGAAGACACATGAGAGTATCTTCTGTCTAGAGAAAGAGTGTCTAGCTTTGTTCAGTTTCTCACCCATGTCTGTTACCCCCAAAAGTTAAGAACCGCTTATTTCCCGAAGGCCTGGAAACATGATAAAGTGGAACCTCAATTTATCTTGCTACAAAAGATAAAGCTCAAACAGTTCATTTATTCGCTCACTAAAAACAAACAGTGAGGAAAAGGATGGATAGCAATAGGGCTCGGGGGAAAATGGTTACCTGATTTTGGTTCCTTTTCTCTTTACAGGGAGGGCCTACGGGGGTTTCCAGACTCACAGGCCTACCAGGCAGAAGCTGGTTCTCCTTCCTGCACCCAGGAGAGTCTAGCCATTCAGAGCTCTCCACACCATGACCTGGTCCCAATAAGCTGTCAAAGATAAGTAACAAATCTAAGGGTCTCATAAGTGAGGGGGAAAAATAGAAAAAAACTACAGCACAAGTCCAGTACAAAAGAATTGTTAGAAGAACAGAAGAATGATTAAAACAAAAACAAAAACAAAAACAAAAGAACTGCAGTTACAAGCTGCAGATACAAGCCTTCTTTGAACTGGACAGCATGATTTCTGAATTAAACTATGCAGGTAAATTGAAGATAAGGATGGTTGTTATTGATGCTTCCATGGTCAGCTGCAAGGACAACCTCAAAGCACGAAGAGAAACCCTGACTGTAGGCAGCTTGGGGGCAGCCGGAGCCCCCGGGCACAGGGTGAGGCCGGGAGGGCGCGGGGAACCACACAAGCGCGTGCGCACAAGGAAGGCGGTGCTCGTGGTGCTCCCTCCGCGGCCCTGGTTGTGGTGGTGGCTCTTCTTGCGGGATTGTCATGTGTTCCGCTGCCTCTCACCCCACCAGATGGTACGGTATGGCCTCCTCACCTGTGCCTGGAAGGGGAGCGTCGCCAGGTGGTCTTCAGTGACCAACGTGTGCAAGCGCGTTCCACCAAGGAGGCCTTCGGCTTCAAGGTGACCATGGTCGCCTCCACCGTCCGTCCGTCAGCCTGCTCACGTCCATGGCCTTCTTCACCTGCTGCCTCACCCGCTGCGTGAAAAGGAGCGAGCAGCGACGGACAGGGCCACCCCGCTGTGGCTCCAGCTAAGAACCGGGCACTTGGAGACGGTGCAGGCCGCCTACCTCCGCCGTTGTCACGGGCCTGAAGAGCAGGGGGGCGGCGGGGAGGCGGGAGCAGGCCCGGCCGCCGCCCGACCACCGCAGCTTCCCTGCAGGCCCGGGCGAGGACTCCGGAGGGCTGGCTGGCGCAGCCCGCGCCGTGGCTAGGATCCCTGGGCTGGCTGTCCCGGCGGCTCGCCCCGTGCGCAGGAGATGCTTCCCAGGAGGAGAACCTGGCGCACTCCGCCTGCCCCCCTGGCCCACCGTGGGGATGTCCCCACAGCGCGCGGCCTGCGTCCCCGGGGTGACGGAGGGCCAGGCCAACGGCATCGCCCGGCCGCCTGCACCTGGACGTGTGTCCAGCCTGAGATGGTGAGTGAAATCAGCTTCCGGGCTTGGGGATCCCGCCGGGAGCTGTGCTGGGGACTCCAGCGGGGTGTCCTGTCTCAGCGGAGCTCAGCTGGAGCAGCTTTTCCAGAAGCTTCCTTAAACTGTAGCTGAGGTTCTGGAACCAGCTGGGGCCTCCGTCTAGCCGGGCTCCTTCAGAATAAACAAATACTAGAAAGACATTTATCCGAAGTAAATAAATTCTTGAGATTGTGAATTCTAAGGACTGCCCGAATTACAGGCTTTACTAATGAGAAAAGACCTGCGCATGTACTCGTAAAATCCTGGAACTTTAAATAAGGAAGAGAATATTATGAACCTCTAGGCAGGAAGAAAAACCAACCAACCAAAGCAAGTATCAGTGAAGCATTGGACCATGGCATCCTGTCTAATTCTTTAAATTATTGTCCTGAAACCTGACAGATCGTGGAATAGCATCAGAGAACTGCAAGCTAAGGTATTCTGAGGTAAGATATCATTGGCCTGAATGATAGAGCGAGATACAGATAGGTGAGCATAAATAAGAATGCAGAGAGTATATCAACTATGCACCTTAAAAAAATTCCTTGTGAAAATGGCTGAACAATAATTGAACCAGAATGGAAATCTTAAGATGGAGAAAATAAAGAGGCAAGGCAACAGTGGTGAGCAGCAATATATGTCCCTCCCTCCCTTCCTCCCTTCTTCCTTTCTTCTTAACGGCTTTTATGTTTCCATCTACACATCTATCTGAATAGAATTTATTATCTTGAAATGTGATCTGTAAGTATTATGCATGGTTTTTGAAATAGGAAGAATATGCTTTAAGGAAATTTCTTTTCCTCCCTCCTTCCTCCTTCTTTCCTTCCTCCTTCCTTCCTTTCCTTCCTTTTTCCTCCTTCCTTCCCTCTCTCTCCCTCTCCCTCGTTTTCTCCCTCTCTCTCTTTTTCTCTTCCCTCTCCTCCCCTCCCCTTCCCTTCCCTTTCCTTCTCTTTTATGGTTTTTCTAACCAATAAGTCTTAAGAGCAAGGAATAAACCTCACACTGAAGAATTCTACCTTTGTGAACATGGGTTTTTCTTCTGCCCTGTAAGTGCTTCTTTTCTTTGTTTTAAAACCACTTTATTGAGTATAAATATTTAATGTATACGACTTGATGGATTTTGAGGTACACACCTGTGAAACCATCACCATAATCAATACCATAAACATATCCATCACCTCCAAAAGTTTCCTCCTGCCCTTTTTATTTTTAGTTTTTATATTTGTGATTTGGGGACCATGTAGTATTTGTTCTTTTGTGTCTGGCTTATTTCACTAATATCCTCTAGGTTCATCCATGGTATCACATATGACAGGATTTCCTTCTTTTTTTAAAGGCTGCATGATATTCCATTGTATATATATACACCATATTTTCTTTATCCATTCATATGTCATTGGACATTGGGTTGCTTCCATGTCTTGACTATTTTGAATAATGGTGCAATGAACATGGAAATACAGATTATCTCTTTGAGATCCCAATTTTGATTCTTCTGGCTATATGCCCAAACATGAGATTGCTGGATCATATGGTAAATCTATTTTTAATTTTTTGAAGAATTCCTGTACTGTTTTCCACAGAGGCTGCATCAATTTACATTCCCACCCATAGTATATAAAGATTCCATTTTCTCCACATCCTCATCAACAGTGTTATCTTTTGTTTTATTGATAATAGACATCCTAACAGGCATAAGGTGATATCTCCTTGCCATTTTGATTTGCATTTCTCTGATGATTAGTGCTGTTGAAGTACTAGTACATAGTACATTAGTACATTTTCATATGCCTCTTGACCATTTGCATGTCTTTTTTGGAGAACTGTCTATTCAGATCCTTTGCCCATTTTTAAATTGGGCCATTTGAGCTTTTTATGTTGTGTTTGTTTTTCTTTCTTATTGAGTGCTTTGAGTTCCTTAGATAGTTTGGATATTAACCCTTTATCAGATATATGGTTTGCAAATATTTCCTTCCATTCTGTAGGTTGCTTTTTCACTTTGTAGGTTTTTTTTCTTTGCTGTACATAAGTATTTTAGTTTGAAATTTTTAATATTTACTATACTAACTCAGAAAAGCCTAGGAATTGGTGATTGTGGAGAGTGGTGGGAAGTAGAAACATCCCATGGTTCTCATTGGGGGCAGAAGGTTAAGGAGGGAAGGAGAGAGGGGAATGAAGATATTCTATGGGCCTCATCTTATTAGCATTGAGGGAAAAGTAGAGGTGAAGCAACTTGGTAGGGGAAAGAGTAGCTAGGGACATAGTTGACCAAGAGTGTAGACTGAGCTACAAATAAAATGCAGCTACATACTATTTGCAAGAAAATAAAACCCATTTAGGCGATGTTAACAACTAAAATGAAAGATTGAACAGAGAGATATGAGATGATTTCAAATTTAAAAAAGAGGAGTGTGTAGTGGATCTTTGCAGCTGTTATGTGGTCCAGTCACATAAAGATAAGAACAGGATAGAAGGTCTTAACAGTGGGATTACAGACTGCATTGGGTCAGCATGACCTCTGAAACAAGAATCTGTTATTGTCTAAAAGTAAAAACCAACTATAATACCTGCTGTGGTCTGGATAGTATTTAAATGAACATCTGACCACTCAAGAACACCGTTCCTAGAACCTAAATAGCTTTATGACATAAATGCATGCTAGTTAAACAGCATAAAGACTTATATGGAGAGTAACTCATAGAATGCCATTCCCAAAAGGAGGACATTCTTTGGCCATTCTATGTAAGACCTGGAACATCTATTTTCTGATAAACGCATGCAATTTGTTTTATGCAACAAATGACAATATTAATAACAGACAAGGTCAAATTTAAAGTTAAATGCATTAAAGAGTTACATTATGTAATAATGAAAGGAAGAGTTCATGAAGACTATATTACATTTCTAAATTTGTTTGCACCAAATAACATACCAGCTAAGTATACAAATCAAAATATTTTAGGAATGGAGGCAAAACTTGAAAAAAATAAAATTAATGTGGAATATAAAATATTCCTCTTCCAGAATTGGACAAGTCTAGTTAAAAGCAGAAAAAAACTTATAGGAAGGAATGATATAATCAATAAACTTTATTTAATAGATGTATGTTAAACCTACATCCTTCTTAAGGGAGAATAAACATTTCTTTGCATAGATTCACAGAACACTTACAAAATAGGTCTTGTTCTTTTACTGTACTTGGTCTCAGAAAACCTTAATAGTTTATAAAGTATAAATTCTGTAGTTCAAAATCTCTGACCAAATTCAGTAAAATTGAAAAAAAAAAGTTGGCCTAAAATGTTAATCTCTTTGAAAATGAATAAACATGCTTGTAGATAAACTTTGGATCAAATAAAATATTAAAAAGGAAACTAAAAATTATATTGAAAACAATGAAAAGGAAGACATCTCACATCTAACTAAACTTTTGGAAGTCATCAAAATATGATCAGAAGAAAATATTTTCAGGAGAAAATTTTAGTAAAAGAAGAACACCAAATAGATGGAATAATGAATCCACTTAAGAAATTAGAAAATGAAAAACAAAGTGTAACAAAGTCATTTTATAGTACATAAAATCTAAAATTAATGAATAACAAATAAACAAAACTAAAGGAAAAAGATAAACAAATCCAAAAGTAATTTTTAATATACCCATAAAATAGATGAGCACTTTACAACCCTGATTAAGGAAAAGAGAAAAAGGGTAAATATTAATCATAAGAAAATAAAAATCAAAGAGAAAAATTTAAAATAATTCTAATATAAAGGTACTTGTAACTCTAGGATAATAAATTTGAAAAACCCAGAAACAAATAATTTCCTAGCAAAATAAAACAGTAGATTTAAAGTGATCTAAGAGTAAATTAAATCTTAGAGGTAATATAAGAAAGGTGATTATAACTTTAACATTGAGAAAGGCACCATGATCAGATGTTTTCATAGCTAAGATTTAGCTAATCTTCAAAGATTGGATAACTGTACAATGTTATTTGAACTATTGAAGGAAATCTTTCAAATTAATTTTACCAAACTAAAATAACTTTAAAACAAAACCTGTGAAAGATGACCAACAAATAAAACCATGTGTCATTCTTTCTGAGGAATGTAAGGCATAATTCTTAATAAATTTTATCAAATAACATCCGCAGTGAATTTTACAGAACAAATTTCACCTCCCAGATTTTTAGGAGTTGTTAACTATCAGGAAATCCATCAACATAATCTATTGTGTCAACACATTGAAGAAAAAAATTGTAATTATATCAGTAGATGCTTAAAAGTCTTTTAGTAGAAAACATTAATCATTTCTAATAAAATTACTGGATAAAATAGAATATAATGAATATGAATCTATAAAGCCACTCAGCAAATACTTTGAATTTAAAAACATGAAAACTATTCTAATTAAATTAATTACTAGATAGGGATATTCACTATACAGATATAAACTTTGAGAAAAAAACATTTAAAATTATCTTTTTTTGCTGATGATATTATTATACAGCTAGAAAAGTCAAGATACCCTAGTAAATATTACTGTATTTAAAAAGCAGAATTTGTTAAGGGCATGGATACAAGATAAATTTTTTAAAAAGTAAGAGATTTTATCTACTTTAACAAAATACATAGAAAGGGGAAAATTTTCCTACTTACAGTCACTGAAAAATATAAAATATTTAAGAATAAATTTAGTAAGAAAGACAAAGTGTCTCTATAAAAACTATAAAATTTTACTGAAAAGGGCTCCTGGGTGGCTCAGTTGATTAAGCGTCCAACTCTTGATTTCTGCTCAGGTTGTGACTTCAGGGATATGAGATCAAGCCCGGTATCAGGTTCCATGCTGGGTGTGGAGCCTGCTTAAGATTCTCTCTCTCCCCTCCCTACCCCCCCTATTTAGTAAATTATTTTTAATTAATTTTTAAGAAATTAAATAAGATTCAAACAAATGGAAAGGCATACGTGTTGGATAGGAATACTTAATACAACAGACATTAAGGACATATACCTAATGAATGTACAAACATAACATACTAAATTAGAATTAGCGTTCTTTGGGGGGATTTTTAAAAGGAGGTTAAAGTCCCTACTGAAGAATAACTGCCCCAGGAAAGCTAAGAAAATACGCAAAGAAAGAATAGTGAGAGGTCTTATCTTACCAGTTATTAGTATGTATAATAAAGCTATTGTGTCTCAGTCATATGGTATTGGTAAAGGAATAGAATAAAGAGTGAAAGGAATAGAATAAAGAAAGGAATAGAATAAAGAATAAAAATATAGGGGCGCCTGGTGGCTCAGTGGGTTAAAGCCTCTGCCTTTGGCCCAGGTCATGATCTCAGGGTCCTGGGATCGAGCCCCTCATCGGGGTCTCTGCTCAGCGGGGAGCCTGCTTCCTCCTCTCTCTCTGCCTACCTCTCTGCCAACTTGTGATCTCTCTCTCTCTGTCAAATAAATAAATAAAATCTTTAAAAAAAAAGAATAAAAATATAAATATAATAGAATTTATTAATAAGAAATTAATATAAGAATATAAATTAATATAAGAAATTAATAAGAAAGAGACCAGTGTAGATGGTAGTTTAATATATTTTTTTAGTGGTAGCTCATTTTAGTGGGAAATAGATTGATAAGTTAATAAATGGTATTTGGATGGCCAACTGTACATCTGGAAGAAAAGAAAAGTGGATCCTTATTCTACATATAAATTCTAGATGACTGAAAAGCTTACATAGTAAAAATAAAATTGCATAAGTCTTGTAAGAAAATCTAAAAACTAAATGTATAAAATCTATAGACCGAGAAACATTTCTTCCAAAAGCTATGGAAATCCAGAAGCTTATAAAAGAAGAGAAAGACAGGGGTGCCTGGGTGGCTTAGTTGTGTAGCCTGCTTCTCTCTCTGCCCTTCTCCCTCCCCCTATTCGTATTCTCTCACTCTTTCTCTCTTTCTCTCTCAAATAAATAAAATCCTAAAAAAAAAAAAAGAGAAAAGAGAGACATATTTAAATTTATATTATAAAAGCTAAGAATCTTAATATGACAAAAGATCTCATAAATAAAACAATAGACAAACATTCAATTTAGAACTAAATACTTGTAACTGATTTGTTCAAATAGCTAAACATTTGACAAAAAAAGAAAGAACTCAGTTGAAAAATGGGAAAAAAAAACAGTGAATCCAAATGGCCAACAAATTTATAAAAAGATTCTCAAATTCATTATTAGTAAGGGAAATTCAAATTAATGTAAAAATAAAATGTCACTTTACACCTGACTGACAAAAATGGAAAAGAACTATGATAACTGGTGGGGATTACTGGTGGGAATTGAGGGACAGGATTACTCTCATGGCTGGGAGAAATATGAGGTGTTATAGGTTTTGGTAAATCCATCTGCCAACATCTATTAAATTTTTAAAAATATGTATATTTTTTGGCCCAGCAATTCCAGTCTTTGGACTCTTTCCCATAAAAAGGAAGGCATCCAGTATGTAAGGCCATGTGTTCGTAATGGCAAAAACTTCATTAGAAATAATGAATCAGTGCGGCATCTCTTGACTTGTAGTGATTTCCACAAAATATTTTTGAGAGAGAAGAGCAAGACATGGAAAGTCTAAGATCCTCTTTTGTAAAATTACCAATAATACTCACATATGTAAACATATTTACATGTACATTTCTATACAGGATCACATGGCCAGGGATTATGTGGAAAGTTAGGCTAATGTGGGGAATGTAGAGAAAGAAGATGGGTAGCTAAAGAAAACAATCCCTTTTCCACTTATAAAGGTTGAATACTAGCCATAGCTGAGGATATAAAATTCCATGATATTAATTGTGAATAAAATTCCCGATGGCAAATTCAAACAACTAGAGCCTGTCAAATCACCCACTTTGGAGGATATAGACTTTTGGTATTTGTGTATGTGTGAAAGTATATGATTTTTGGTTATGTAGTCTCACATTTTTGAAAGTAGGTGTTATAAAACCCATATATAAGCAATAGATTTTTAAACCCTTTTTTTTTTAAAGATTTTATTTATTTATTTGACAGCAAGAGAGAGAGCATAAGCAAAGAGAGCAGTAGAGGGAGAGGGAGAAGCAGGCTCCCTGCTGAGCAGAAAGCCCTGTCCTAGGACCCTGGGATCATGACCTGAGCTGAAGGCAGATGCTTAACCTACTGAGCCACTCAGGTGCCCCTAAAATCTTTTTTCTAAAACAGTCATAGCTATAATAGCATTTATAAACATATGTCTATAAACATATGTCTAAATAGCATTTATAAACATATGTCTTATATTTCATTTTAATATTTTTTAATGGCTTCATAGTAGGGAGAGCTTTCTTTTTTTTTTTAATTTTAATTATTTATTTGACAGAGAGAGAGAGAGAGATCATAAGTAGGCAGAGAGGCAGGCAGAGAGGAGGAAGCAGGCTCCCTGCCAAGCAGAGAGCCTGATGCAGGGCTCGATCCCAGGACCCTGAGATCATGACCTGAGCCGAAGGCAGAGGCTTTAACCCACTGAGTCACCCAGGTGCCCCTTATATTTCCTTTTAAATAGCTCATGGAAAAGTAAAAGTAAAGGATTTACTTTTGATATTAGAAGACAGTCTGTTTCAGATTGATGGAAATAAAATAAAATTTTTCTTCTTCTATTTATATAGTGATTATCTGCTTCATGTTCTTTTACTACTTTCAACTGAGGGAAAGCCCTCTGTTGAAAATTTAAATTGAATGATAGAATGCTTCTGAAGGAATATGGAGAATGAAAGCCAGACATTTTCTAGGCATCAGCATCAGTTTTATATGATCTTCTTTAGAAGAAAAATTAAGGATGTTCTTTTGCTGTCTGCTAATTATCTGAGGTATTTGAAAACTCAGCATTGTTCAGAGAGGTTTCAGCATTTAGATGTGTCAACTCTTAAATTCGTGTTCCAATTTCAGAAGTATTTTTAACTCTAGTTTTGGACCAAGGTATGGGATGTAGAATTTCTGTTCATAGTTTTCAAATCAAAATCTTGTCAAACCTCATTTGAGGCAATATGACATAGGTGTGGACTTCTCTCACCTCACTTCCAACTCCTTACCACAGTAATGAAAAATGTAGGCACTGATACATTTTTCTTTGATAAACACCTTGACTTTTATGCTCAGCTGTATTGAATTTCAAAGAAGCATATATTGGCAATTTCAACTATTGCAGAATAATCTACAGGAGAACCAAGCATAAGCCTTCAGAAACAATTCAAATAGCAGTAACCATCTTTGGAGCAGATGACCTAAAACCAACTTTGAAAAGGAAATTAAAATATTTAAACATTGGAGGTGTACCTAATGTACTCACAGGATAAATACAAATTCAAATTACAGTAAGATATTATTCTCCTACTAGTTTGGCACTGAAAAGTGCATATTGACAAAGGTATGGATAAGCAAGAACGCTCATGTGTTACTGGTGGAAATATACCCTTCCAACTTTTTTGAAAAGTAGTTGCCAATATCTGTAATAATTTAAAATAAACAGAATATTCAACCCAAAATTCACTCTTCTGGGATTTTTCTACAGGTGAACTTTTTATGTGTATGCACAAAGATGTTCATTGTAACATTTATTTGAAGTAGCAAAATATTGGAAACAACCTGGATGTCAGCCAGTAGGGATCTGGTTAAATAAGTTACGGTGTAACTATGAAATGAAATATTATGTATAATTTATAGAGGAAAGTGTCAAATCTACATGTGTCAATATAGAAATATCTACAAAATATTTTATGTATTTAATTAATTTTTTAATTTTTAAAAAAGATTTTATTTATTTGAGAGAGAGAGCATGAGCAGGGAGAGGAGCAGGGAGAGGAGCAGGGAGAGGGAGCAGGGAGAGGGGCAGGGAGAGGAGCAGGGAGAGGGAGAGAGAATCTCAAGCAAACTCCACACTTGAGGGTGGACCCTGAAGCAGGGCTCGATCGTATGACCCTGAGGTCATGACCTGAACCAAAATCAAGAGTTGGACACTTAACCGACTGAGCCACCCGGCACCCCTCCCAAATATTTCAAAGGAGAAAGCAATGTGTTTAGGGTGTGTTTACATTTGTGAAAAAAGGAAAACATGCATACATATTATGTAAATGTGTACTTAAGTACGCGTGTGTGTCTGTATATACCTAGAATATATATACATAGAATATATGAACTGATACTAAGGATTATCCCTGGGAAGGGGAACTGGAAAACTGGAGGTCATGGATGGGTTTA
The DNA here is from genome assembly GCA_028534135.1 of Potos flavus. Lineage (NCBI taxonomy): Eukaryota > Metazoa > Chordata > Mammalia > Carnivora > Procyonidae > Potos > Potos flavus. The sequence continues at coordinate 179,274,331 of CM052898.1, read as the reverse complement.
ATTGTTTATTCTTTTATACTATCTGAATTTAAAGAAAGATAAGCATTTATTTATCACTTAGTTTATTCCAGATTTTATGCTTATTTTATGGATGAGGAAACTGAAGGCCAGTAAAGCAAAATGCTTGTGTTTCCATAGCTGATAAGTAATGGAACCAGTGTTTGCACAAAGGCAGTGTAAGTTAAGAGCTTACACTCTTACCTAAACATGTATATATGACCTCTTTCCACAAGTTAAAACAAAACAAAACAAAACAAAAAAACTGAAGTTCATTCACCAAGTTAGAAAATCCACAATAGTGGAGCCAATTTAAGAGGTATCATTTAATTTATGCTTGTTTAGTTGGGAAATGGTTTCTTTTTGGTTAAAGTGCTGGGTTGCGCCTAGTAAATCCTTCTCAGTCTTGGACATGTTGTAAGAGTCATTTAGAAAAATCTCAAAACTATGTAGCTGCTACCACTGGACTAGGTCACATCCGTCTGTTTATGTGTCTCTACACTAAAGTCGTAAGTAATAGCCTTTGGGCACTATGGTCCCAGGAGCTGAAAAGATTTGATATCATGTGCCACATCTTTAAAGTTTACATTTGTTTGACATGGTGTGAACTAATCTATCAGCCCATGGGCAAAACTAATTCCAGGTGTCTGTAGTTTCATTTCTGTCTGATTAATCTAGAAGTGGTTTTGCTTCTTCCTGATGAGACACTCTTTTACATAGAGCAGGGAGGTTAAGGCATGAACATGAGACAGAAAATATTACCAATTGGAAAGAGCCAGAGGACTTAGGACCAAAAGACCAATTTTAAATCTTGGCTGATTAGATGGCTTTGGACAAATCGCTTAACTTTTCTGAGTCTCAGTTTACTATCTATATAATTAAAAATGCTAATACCTACCACAGAGGTTGTTATGAAGATCAAGTGAGGTAACCTGTTAAAGTAACTAGCTCAATACCTAGTAATGATCAATGCCTATGTAAATTAGAGTGTTCAGCTAATACCTAGTGCATGGTTGCTTCTCCAAATAATGAGCTAAATCTGAATTTGAGTTCCTTGAGAGTAGGCACTCATAGTTGTTACTTGAATGTATGAATCAGTGAACAAATGATTATGATTATCATAGTTGTGTGCAACCTGTATGTTGCAACTTCACCTTCTAATGATGGATAGTAAGCCAGGCTGAAGGCCCAGAGTGTGAATATTTGTCATGGAGGTATGAGAATGGGGGAGTTAATAGTTCTTAGAGGAAGTGCAATTTTATTTATTTATTTTTATTTATTTATTTATTTATTTATTTATTTATTTATTTATTTGTCAGAGAGAGAGTGAGAGAGAGATCACAAGTAGGCAGAGAGGCAGGCAGAGGCAGAGGGAGAAGCAGGCTCCCTGCCGAGCAAGGAGCCCGATGTGGGACTCGATCCCAGGACCCTGGGATCATGACCTGAGCTGAAGGCAGCCGCTCAACCAACTGAGCCACCCAGGCGTCCCAGAAGTGCAATTTAAAAAAAAAAAAAAAGATTTTATTTATTTATTTGAGAGAGAGAGTGCAAGAGAGAGGGAGAACACGAGCAGGGGGAGAGGCAGAGGAGAGAGGGAGAAGCAGACTCCTTGCTGAGCAGAGAGCCAGATGCAGGACTGGATCCCAGGACCCTGGAATCATGACCTGAGCCCAAGGCAGACGCTTAACTGAGCCACGCAGGCACCTGAAGTGTGATGTTTTGAGAGTTTTAACTCACAGCATACAGTTTAGAACAATTTTCTTAATTAACATCACAGTACAGTTTCTTTAGTTCAATAGAATCTGCCCTCAATTCAGTGATTCATTTGTTAGTTTACTACTGTTATTCTATTTGTGTTCAAAAAAACGTAAGTGTTCAAAAACCTTTGCTTCCAGCTCTTATTACTAATTATTTACATCAGTGATAACTGAGACTCTTGGAGAGTTAGAGAGGGAAAGAACAGGAAGACTCCAGGTAGTGGGAACACACTCAGGACAAGTCCCGATTGTCATTTCCTCTCTCAGCCCAGTTTTGTGATCATATCAACTTTGGCTGAAACCACACCCCGAAACATAACTGTGCCTCTTTGTCTTGGCTCAAGAGTGTTTGTCCTACAATGTGAGATTTTGTGCCCCTTCCAAGGAAGGATACTTAAGTCCAGTGCTGATAATAAGGCAGAGTGACTCCAGGGAGAAATGCCTACTGTCTGGGCCCTGCTCTATTTATTGGGTTTATGCTGAAAAACTGCAAATCAAAAACTCTTAAGCACAATAATTGTGCTTTCAAAGTCTGGAAACACTACATAAGTATATGAATACTGTTCAGAATGGTTTAATTAGTGAATTCCCCTTAGCAATTTGCTAATAACTTAAATCCTGTTGTCCCTAGTTTTTTTTTAGTAAACAATTATAACTATATATATTACATTAAAAAAAGAATCTGAACTAAACTGATGTTTTTGTTGTTGTTTTCTGTTAATTTGTGCACAAATAGTGAAAATGACAGAACGTAGATATTCATGGATATGGGTCTGACAATACTTGGCATATAGATGTCAGGAATCAGTCACTGTTTGAAAGGGGATAGTGTTATTTTCTTTAAATTTAAATTATCAAGCCGCTGCTGTTTTTGTAGCCATGGCATCCCATTGTATCTCTCTTGTCCCCACAAACTGACTTCTACTCATTTACTGACTACCAGTGATCCTTGGCTCATAGACCCATAAAGTGAGTCCAAAAGAAATCATAATGGAAGATAATACACATTTTTCAAAGTTTTTTTCCCCCACTGATGGAGTTTTTCTCTTCCTTCCTTCCTTCTTTCCTCACCCCTTTCTATCTTCTACCTACCCATTAAAAAAACATTTTGAAGATATTTCCCGCTTCAAGTGTAAGGATGTACCATATCCAGGAGTCCTGGTTTCAAATAACGGGATTTGACTCTGGTTAAGTTAGGTTTAAAAAAAATTTAATGGACCTCCATGGCATAACTCACAGCCTGGAGGACAAAGGTCTGGAAAGAATTTGGGGAGGCAGAGCCTGGCTAAGATCTTGGTGGAAGAAAGACTCACTCTGTGGGAATAGGAAAGATCTTCTGCCTTTTAGGCTTTCATATTGGGAGGTGGGACCTTTTACCTGCCACCTTTTTAGAGATTTCCTCCAAATGAGCAGAACATTTCATGATACTTGGCCTAATGAAATACGTCTTACATTGGGTATCAATGAAACTTTCTCTTGGATGGGAACTGCGTCTCTGTTTTCCAAAGTTCTAGGAACAAGAAAAGAGCACAGGTTCTTGTCCTGATTGGTCTAAGGAAGATACCTCTTTGAGAGGACAAACTTAACTCTCCCTGCCCAGATGACTTAGCATTCATGGAACTGCTGTTGAGAATGGGACACCAAGGAGCAAATCACAACTAACAAGATTTGGGTGATGAGAGATGCCCAAGAACATATTGTATAATTAGAAATTTCACTGTTCTAAGGAAGGATTCCTCAAGAAGCCGCCACAGACCATCATTAAAATCCTTGCTAAAAATGAAAGTTCTTAAGGATCACTTCAGGCTTATAGAATTTGAAACTCTGGGAGCAGCTCTAGGGGTTGGCAATTTTTATAAACTCCTGCATGCACTTTAAGCCCACTAAGTTTGAGAAACACTAGGAATGTAATGGAATGTAGGTCCATCAAAAATTTGTTAAAGTTCTTATTACAATCACTCATTTTTGGCTTCTCATTTCCCCATTTACACTTATCTGTATATATACTTTTATTAAATATTACAGTTATACTTTATGCAGAAAGATACTGTTCTAAGGTTTAATGAGTTTTAAAGGTCAAAACAGGTTGTCACTGTTGAGTAAGGCTCTTTATTGGAAGATGGATATTTGTGAAGTTCTAGCTAACTATTTGGGTAAAAGGTTGGTGAGCCCAATGGAAACTCTTAGAAGGTGAGCAGGTATGGAGTTTCTGGAAGGAAAGGGCACATTTCCCTTTTCCTTTTTTTTTAAGATTTTTATCGGGGTGCCTGGGTGACTCAATCAGTTAAGCGTCTGCCTTCAGCTTAGGTCATGATCTCAGGGTCCTAGGATGGAGCCTCCTAGCAGGCTCTTTGCCCAGTGGGGAGCCTGCTTCTCCCTCTGCCCTCTGCCACTCCCTCTGCTTGTGCTCTCTCACTTTCGCTCTCTCGCAAATGCATAAATAAATAAATAAAGATCTTTAAAAAAAAGATATGTTTTCGTTATAAGTAAATAAAGATATTTATTTATTTATTTGTGCGAGAAAGAGAGAGAGCACAAGCAGGGGGAGCAGCAGGCAGAGGGAGAAGCAGGCTCCCCGATGCACAAGGAGCCCGATGTGGGACTCAATTCCAGGACCCTGGGATCATGACCTAAGGTGAAGGCAGACACTTAACTGACTGAGCCACCCAGGCATCCTGGAAAGGGCACATTTCTGACAGTGGTTGGTCGGTGGTCAACTTTTCTCCACTTACTTTGAGTTAGAGAAGATTGGCAGTCCAAGGTCTCCATAAACTCAGTGGCATAGAGTCAGTCTGTGTTTTTTTTTTTTTTTTTTTTACCTGTTTAGTGTCTAGTAGCTTCTCAATTAAAGAAAAAAACCTTGAAGCTTTAATTTTTTTCCCAAATTTGTTGAGAACTGGTACTGCTATCGTGAGTGGTCACCTAGTAGGTCTTAGAGCCAAGAATGTTAAAGGCACCTTACCCTCTACTTTTCAATGGTACATCAAGCATTAAAAGGGCACATTCAGGGTCTGGTGAATCTTCCTGGTTTGCAGATGGCTTCTTGCTGTATCCTCATGGGACAGAGAAAAAGAGCAAGCTCTCTCAGGTTTTTTCTGAGATCTATGAGATTGCCCCCTAAAGGCTTCATCTCCAAATATCACCACATTGGGGATGAGTTTTTCAACACATGAACTTGGGGGGCGGGGCACGAACATGTTCATAGCATATCAGATGTGGCATACTCATGGCTCCTAATTACTACTTGCTGAATGAATGATTACACGAGTGAGCCAACTTATGTTCCTTCTGGCATTCTCACTCAGATTTTCTGGGAAATTTTCCATTTTCTTCACTCTTCTCTGAACTCTCACGTAGGCTTGGAGACCTGTCCTTGTTGGATCCTTCTGTTGCAGCTTATTGGATGATGTGGCTCATTCAGGAAGGACACAGCTGTATTCTGAAGACCCTGGTTAGCTAAAGTTTTCTCCATCATGAAGACTTAGCATATTGGAGCACTCTTCTGTCTAACCCACTTTGGCTGAAGTTCATCACCATAAATGAGTATTTTAAGTGCGATCGAGGAGATTATTTCCATGTAAGCAGCATTTAGCAGATTACTTGTTGCTGGGAAGATGGTCCAGTTCAGGGTTTGGCTGCAAATTCTTTATGCTAGTTTAGTATTCTCCTTGGGGATGATCTTCATTACTGTTGGAAAGTTTTCCGTTATTAGTTTATTTTTATACAGTATGTGGGTGACCTTTATGAAGAGCACCTTAAACAGCTATCATTTTTGCAGGATGTGCTATTGTCGATAGAGGCTTCATAGTCCTCATTCTCGTGGAATCAATATTTAGTCATGGGGGAGATTTAAATGGCTCTGGCATGCTAGCTGATGGCACTAAGGATCTTACATATAATCCATGTTCCCACCAGAGAGATTTCCCCCCTGGATTTAAATGTTCTTTAGTGTTTCGATCATTGTAAATTGTGTTTATTCCACTTAGCTTTGAAAAAAAATTTTTATGGGGGGAACCGAAATAACATGGGATACTCTGCCAGTATTTATAATTTTTTTTTCCTATTGGGGTGTGTGTGTGTACATGTCAGAGCCCTTTAAGACTATACTTACAATGGGATCTTAAGTGTGTGTGATGATTTTCAGAAGGCAGCGTGGGTGACTTCCATCTACGGGGTGTCTGGGTTGCTCTGTTTGTGCTGAACTTTTCCACTTTGGTGAGTTTAGGAAAACTGCAGGCCTGTGAAGACCTTTTACGTTTTTTGACCATTTAAAGCAAATACATTTCATCCTTTATAGACTACTTTTCTGGGGTGCCCTTTCCCCCTCCTTTGAAGGTCGTAGGCTGAAATGGCCAATCTGGTGCTGTGCCCGCCTTTCCAGCTGGGCCTTTTTCTTTCCACTTGTTCTTCCTCTTCTGTGGCTGCAGCCACCTGACCAAGAGATGCAGGTGGATCTAGGCTCCAGTCTCCTGAGATTACTTTTAGGTAACCAACTGTCCTGAAACTGAGAAGTTTTTTAGGCCATGGCCTTATAGCGCTAAAAATCAGGAAAGACTGGGCAAACCAGGATGGTTAGTCACCCTTCTTTAATTCTTGTCAGAGGATCTTTAAGAATCCCTAATTCAGTAGCTCTAGTGACTGGACATTAAGTCTGTGACCTTGCATTGTTGCCCCGGCACTGAATTTTGCCTTGATCCAAGGTCTAGAGCCCACCTTGCACCTATACTGAATAGAACACTGTGGCCATATTTCTTTACAATGGAAGTCCTGTTTTGATTATCTGTCTTGTTCTGTGTAGCCTGGGTCATGCTTTGCTAGCTCCGATTTGCTTACGGTCTAGAGTCCTGTCCTTGGTCCCCAGCCTATATCTCCACCTAATGTGGCCTTTTCTAGCTCTTTAGCTCTTTGTTGCCAAGATACCCCCTGCACCACATGTTACTTATGTTACCTAACTGGAAGTCTACTTAGGACTTAGAGCAGTGGTTCTCAAAGTGTGACTTGGGACCAAGAACATCGGCACCACATGGGAATGTTTTAGGAATGCAAATACTCAGGCCCTACCCTAACTCTGCTGAATTAGGAACTCTGGGGGTGAGGCCCAGTGAGCTGTGTTTTAACTAGCCCTCTGGGTGGCTCTAATATACACTCAAATTTGAGAGCCACTGCCCTAGATTGTGCACTGTACCTTCCCAGCTAGACCTTGACGCCTAAAGGCAAGTATGCCTACTTTGATGAATATTTATTGTCTTACGCCCTGCCCATTGCTGGCATGGCCTATCTCTTTCCTGACTACCCTCCAGCTCTGATTCCTACATAGATTTTTTGAGCATTGTTACTTCCACTACTGAGGGGTTTACTGGTTTAGTTTTCTGGGTAAACTGGACAGATGAAAACCCTAACTAAACAACCCATTAACCTGAATAGACTTGCAGAGAGAGTAAAAATAGGGAAATAGAAGGAAGATTATTGATCCTTCAGGATATCCTCTCATTTACAACTAAAAAAGAAAGAATAATCAAAAGGAAGAACAGTCTATTATAGGGTATGAGTGTACTAATTGTGTATTGGAATAATTTTCAGACTCGAACAGGTTACATTTCAACCAGGACTGTTTAAAGAATCTTTTTTTCTTTTCCGGAGAGTAAATCCCGTGGAGTTAGGTTTTTAGAATGAACTTGCTGTGTTATCTCAGGCAAAGTAATGGTCTTCTTTATCTGTAATTGGGGCAGCAATAAATTTTTCTACTAATTGCTTTATGGGGGATGAATTGAGGATAAATGAGATTAAGTGGTGTCTATAAAAATACTGTTTCTTGGACGGATGCTATATAAATGTCATTTTGTTAGCAATAATAAACCCATATACAGACACTGTCCAAAGAGAACATAATGTCTTTTGCAAGATATGAAAAGAAACTAAAGGTAGCATCCGATCTCCCTAAATGGGAATTATTTCTCCCTCTTGTGAATTCCTGGAGGGCTTACTGTGCAGGCTGATTCTCATCCTTGACTGCACATCAGAATCACTTGGGGATCCCTTAGAAAACAAAAACAAAAACAAACTGATGCCAAGGTCCCCTTCCCTCCACAGGGCATGTCTGAACTGATCTGCTGTATTACCAGGTCACCTGTGGCTTTAAATTCACAGATAATTCAAATGTGCAACCAGGTTTGAGAGTCATGGGTCTAGAATAGTTCTCAAATATTAGTCATAAGAATCACTTGGGAGCACGTTAGAAATAAAGAATTAGCCCCTCCATTAACCTGGTTAAGTAGATCTAGGGTAGGATTCAGGATCTGCTCAGTACATAAACTTATCTGAGGGTTCTGATGGAGCTGGCTGGAGATCTGGTCATTTGCAGAAAACTTCCACTCTGAGGTGTGTTTTTTTATTTTGCCTAGTATGTAACGCATGGTTGGTAGAGTGCCTAATATGTGGCAGGTATCTAATAAATGTGTACTGAATGAGGCTTGCTGGTGTTTGTCCCCTGAGTGACAGTGATTTCAGCTCTTAGACTGTAGGGCACCAGGCCTTAGGACCTGGGGGCTCCTTTTAAAATGATCTGTGCCTTGGTTAAGCTTGACACAGATGAGATAATGTAAGACCTCAGTATACATCTCCATAGTGTTGAGAACCTTACCCAGCTGGAAAATGTCCCAACAGTAGAAAGATAACCCCACACTGTGTTGGTAACTCAGCCTTGTGATTCCGTTTCTGAGACGGTTCAGCGGAAACAGATCCGATGCACGCTCTAAAAAGGTACCAGCCAAAAGAAGTGAGCAGAGTGCACTGTGATATCCCAATTAATGATTTTATTCCATTATTATTATTTTTTTCTTTTAGAACCCATTTTTCTAAGCTTGGATTCAGCAAACAATGAATTATTGAGTTTGCAAGTGTTATCATGGCCTGAGAAATGACCTCCCTCTCTTCCACCCTGCTCCTGCCCCGGGCACTTTGAACTTCCCTGCTGAAAAATCACAATAGAAAAGCAAAGCCTTTAGATATAAAATTGTCAAAAGCCTTTGGATATAAAATTGTCGACTTGGCAGTTTAACAAGGCCCACCCTGTACGCGGCAAAGGCTAAAAGTCCAAGACAAGAGAAGGCCTATAGCAATCACTTAACAGAATTAGCCCTGCTTCCCTGTTCACATTACATTGCATTTGTCAAGCTTGATAGCGATCTCTCTCTTCTTGGATGAACTTTTTTTTTTTTTAAAGTTGACTTTTGTTTTCTGAGCCATGCCAACATTCCAGCCACATGAGAGAAAGCCTGAACAGATTTAAAGCCCGCTTTCAAAGTACTGTTTGTACTACAAACATGTTTCAGTTGTCAGTGTACAGTTCACAAACATATTGGGGAGCGGGGGATGGGAATTGAATGGACATTAATTTCTGGGGTTAGCTGCCAGGGGCAATGCTATATTTCAGAAGGTCTATCTATCCAAACTACAATAGCCTTCTCAGTGGTGTAGTTCAAGTCATTATGGGACAAAGCTTTGTTGATGTTAATTACAGCAGCTCAAATAGGTAATTAAATCAAACCTTCACCAACAATTGGGGAAAGGAAAGACTCCAGCTGGAGTTCCTCAGTTCTTTCATAGCAAAACTCCTCAGCTAACAATCCAACAATTAAGAGGGCCCAGGGACATTAGTATTTATAAAAGTGTGTTATAACCACTTTTATGGTGTGGCTCATTTTAAGGAAATAAACTAGAGAAATTCCCCACATATTTTATTCCACAAACGTTCTATAAAATTCTTGCTGCAATCAGCCCCTTTAAAATATCCTTTTAGAACATGGGCCAAGAAATTGAGCATTTTAAAAGAAAATTATTATTTCATATGATTTGTGATTTACATTGTGGGTATCTTAATATTGTCAATAAGACTTAAAACATAAATTTTCAAATGTTTAAAATAATTTTATTTTATTTTCTGCTTAATTTGGACTGATACCGTTAAGTAAATTTGTAACTGCTAAGGAAATGAAAAAATACCTTATTTTCTTTGTCCCAGATGGTATATAAGATACCTCTCCAAGGGCTTCTAAATCCATTGGCTCCACTATAATTTTGAGTGGGAAAATGACTTTTCAGAGTGTGGCTAAACTGTTGACTAGAATTTTGAAGGACAAAATGTCCATAAAAAGGGAACAGAGAATGCGATATTCCACAAGATAGAGTAACTCTTCTTTGCTGTTGCTTGCCCAAATTCCCTTATTCAATTACCCTAATATTTGTGTTTATGTCACTTTTTGGTCCTCCAGAATGTATTACTAGTGTAAGCTACTAATATCTTGCTCCAGAGAAGGAGACAGTGGAAACAACCAGGATAAACTACTAATGAATGTTCCCATCACCAAACAGAGGTAGGACAAAGTCTTGAAATACTTTCTGACTTGTAAACAAAATACTACATTATACTTTTTTTTTTTTAAAGTTGTCTCCAAACCCAGCATGGAGCCCAATGTGGGGCTTGAACTCCCGACCCTGAGATCAAGACCAGAGCTGAGATCAAGAGTCAGATGCTTAACCAACCAAGTTACCCAGGTGCCCCAGCAAAATACTACATTATCCTTTAATTGGAATATATTTGGTTATATTAAAATTTTATTGAAGACTGAACGACTACTGTATTTTAATAGTAAAAAATGTCAGGTCTGTTGGTCTTATCATTAGCAATTGGTGGAGTGATGGTGGAAATTCTTGGTAAGAGTATTCTGGGTTGTCTGAGACTATGCACTTGGCAAAGGATTTTAGTGATTTTTTTTCAGACAATCATTTTAGCCTCTTTTCTTTGGTACACTGCCCTTGAATTTGCATTGAGATTCTCAAGATAAAGTTTTGTGGAGGTCAAGTGATACGAGATTATAGACACAGATACTGTTCTTCCTTCCACAATCCTCAAACCAGGGAAGAGAAACCAGTGCTTATTAAGCATCTGTTTTGGGCCAGTTTCTTTCACATCGGTCTATTCATTTAGTCGTTTCAAGATGACCTTGTGCTATTGCCTCCATTTTTACAGGTAGGAAAACGGAGGCTCAGAGGATTTAAGACCTTGCATGATATCACACTACTACTTAGTAGGGTGGGAGAAATTCAGACTGAGTTTGCTGACTCCAGAGCCCACATCTGCTTCCACTCTGGTACACTGTGAGGCTATGTGTTTGGGTGGGTTTTGGGGGAGGTGGAGTGAGGATACTCAAGGAAAAGAGAACAACTGAATGAGTCCCAAATCAGACGAAAGCTACATTTCAGGCATCTCATGTCTGTAGCTTTACTCTGCCTGTTTCTTTGAGTTATAGCCTTTTTGGGGCACGTGGGTGGCTCAGTTGGTTAAGCTTCCTACTTTTCATTTCAGCTCAGGTCATGATCTCAGGATTATGGGACCAAGCCCCACTTGGCAGTGAGTCTACTTGGGATTCTTTCTCCCTCTCCCACTACTCCCAACTCACACACTCTTTCTCTCCAAAATAAATAAGTAAATAAATCTTTAAAGTACTAAGAACAGGGATATAGTGAATAAAAAAAAAAAAAAAGATTTACAGCCTTTTGGAGGCAGCTGGCTGGCTCAGTTGGTAGAGCATGAGACTCTTGATCTCAGGGTGGTGAGTTCAAGCCTCGCATTGGGTGTGGAGATGATTTAAAAATAAAATCTTAAAAAAAAGAAAAAGAATTACAGCCTTTTGAATACAAGGAATGAAAACATTTGGTTTGTAGAAACCTGAGAAGAAGAAACACCCTTGTTGCAGGCCGGAAGGGTTGAGACAACAGGACTACATTTGGAATTTATTCTCTGATACGTGAGGAAAAGCCACCTTACTTGGGTATTTTGTGTCGGAGGTCAAACCAAAGGATATAGGATAGCTTTAGATTCCCTGCATTTTAGGTTCCCCACATTTTATTAGATAAAGAAAATCCATTATTGTAAACATTAAAAAAAAAAAAAACTAGTGCCAGGAATACAGTCAATCAAACCTTAACATGCTTTAGAGCATTTGGACATCATGACAAAATCTAGAAATTTTTGTACACTTAACATTTTTATGAAAAGGAGGTAAAGTGCCAACACAAATTTTTCTGGGTTTTTAAAAGTCTGCATATGTCATCACCTGTGATGGACATGCTATCAGTCTAGCTTCCCATATTCTGTGCCTGCATTCATATTATTTACAATAAATTGAAAACCAGAATGACATTTCTGAGGATTTTTTTTTGTCAGTGAACCTATATTTATTCCTGTTTCACTGAGGTCAATATCTGCTCCTCACCAGACCACCCCCACTGGCCCCCAGGCTGCTGTTCTAATGCCAACTGATGAAGAGCTGAGCCAGCAGCTTTCCTCAGGATGGACAATGGTTTCATGAGATACAAACATATTTGCTATGAAATAAGGATTCTCTATCTTAATCAGAAAGGGGATGTACATGGTGGCATCTCAGGCACTGAAGCAGGCTAGGGGAGATGGGGTTTGGGGATTCAGGGTCTACCATGGTTGGGGGGACTGTCCTCCCCTCTATACATTGTTGCTTGATGTGAGGGGAGACATTCTTTGATCCCATGCCAGGCTGCTTCCCACCTCCACTTCTCTCAAAAAAAAACAACAACAAAAAAACCAGGGATGCAGGCAAACACATACTGTGCCCTGAAACCTCCTCAGAGAACCAAGAAGGTGGCCACAGGTATGACACACAGGCCTCAGATCCTGCTCTGCCTTTTATCCTATGGAGCATTAGTTGTCTGAAAGGAGCTAGGAAGGAAATACTAGTTGATGGCACAACACTAGAGCTGTGAATTTCAGTCCTGTCAGGTAGGCTGCTGGGGGGACGGGAGGACAAGGCCCCAGAAAGTGTCCATTTAAGCTGCTTTAAGTTGACCAGGATATTTGGGTGTAAAATCTTAATGGGACTGATCCCAGTGTCCTGACCTGAGGCCCCGTGTAAGGGGCTTGGGTCTCACCTCTGTATCTGAGTCTCTGCATACGCTTCAGGCTGAGGACCCGTGTCTCAGAACTTCCTCTCCACCTCCCAGCCATTGGAAGGGCCTTGTCTTCATCGAAGCTCTTACCTACAACTTGGCGATGTGGGAAGTGCAGAGGTGTAGGCCACCCTGCTCCAAGCCTCCTTCTCCTGCTCCTTTAGGTAGAGGATGTTATCTTCGGAAATAGCTTCCATTGAGTGTTTGTGGAGTGTGGGCTCCATCAGGTCTGAGGCATTTTAAAATAAGAAGTCATCGGTGAAAACAGTTGTGCTTCTTAACATGATGTTGAGTCAAGGACCTATTGAGTCAAGGATTCGATTTTTTAAAGAAATTATTGGAAATTAGAGGTGGAGAGCTGAAGGAATATGGGCTAAATCCTCCACTAACTAGGAATTCCATAAGCCAAAAAATTGCACAAATATTCTCATGTATTTGATTTTTAATTTTTGACTGTGACCTGTGATTAAATAAAAAAAGTTAAACGTCTTCACATATAAAGTATATAAAAATACTTATAAACACATGAGTGGCAAAAAAAAAAATAAATAAACAAACACATGAGTGGCATAGATTTAAATGACCATCATTTTTTATTTTTTTATTTTTTATTTATTTATTTTTGACCATCATTTTTTTAAAGCTAATACACTATATGGTTGTTATTCAGTTTAGAGGCACATTTTGACTCTGCAACACAAAAGACTTTGTGTATCCTTGTATCATGCGTACCCAACAATACCCATCTAGTTTTACTCGAGGCTTTTCTTTACCCTGTTATTTGTTGACTTCTTGAACAACTAACTACCAGAGCTTCAAAAATTCCCCAGTTTCTTCGAATGTTCACTGACTGAAGGCTACTAAAACATTAGTGACTGATTATAGATAACCTGGAGTTCTAAGGCTTAGGCTTGGTAAGGGAGTGGCAGATAAGGAGGAACATTTAAAACAAAACAACAAATACAGTGATCGTTCAACATACCCAAACAGCTTTTAAATCAGTAAGAACTGTTTTTCTGTTCTTACTGATTTAAGTAAGAACTTACTTCTGTTCTTTTTGGCATTAAAAAGAATTCTGTTTTTTAATGTAATTAATTCTGTTTTTTAGAATTAATTCTGTTCTAATTGGCATTAGAATTGTAATTCTGTTCCATTTGGCATTAAAAAATGGATCCCGATGCCTTTCTCTGTGGTCCTATCCCCTTCTTTCTTTGAATGATCCAACATGATTTGTGGATGATACGAAAACAGTAATTCTTCACCTCAATATGGTGGTGATCAGTGGTGAAACAAGTTGATGCTGTGAGAGCTTTACACCAAGCTCCCCTGGGCTGTGATGAAGATTCTGTGAGGTTCTGGGAAAGACACAATGGGTGCCAAGCTGCACAAGCTCACCATGACAAATTCTCTCCACAACTGTCCCAAAGTTTAGATTCGCTGAGAATTCCCCAGGGAAGGGTGAGAAAAGAAGAGGAAGAAGAGAAAAGCAGAAGGTAATTTGGGGGGGGAGGGTCCCAGGCTTTGTCCAGATGTCACTCTTATATGTCTGTCCAGAAGTAGAGATGATTGGTCAGCAAGGGAGGCTTACCTTATTTTGTTTATCTGCACAGGAATTTTACAAGGTGGTTAATTCCATTTAAACAATGAACAAACCACAGCTCCAAGACGGTAAGTATGGTGACGAATGTCACACAGCTAGCTAGTAAATGGAGAGCTGGAACTTAGTCTACAGTATTGATCACTGTTGTGTCTATTTCCCCGCACAAATGACTAGTGATGGAAGGGGTGACTGAGGAAGTTCATTGCTCTCTGCTCCTGTTATAAGCCCATTCTTTACTCCATGAGACATCTATTAGCAGCTATTTGGTACAATTACTAATTTTAATAAGATCCCTCATTTCCCTTAATGACTCCTGCAAGGTATGTATTTCTCAAAAATGAATACTTAGGAAATGAGCCATTTTAAGCTTATGTTTTTCTTTTTTTAAAAAGATTTTAGTTACTTTTTTAGAGAGGAGGAAGAGAGAGTGTGAGTGGGAGAAGGGCCAGAGGAAGAGGGAGAGAGAGAATCTTTAAGCCGACTCTGCGCTGAGTGCGAGCCTGACACGGGCTCAACCTCAGGACCCTGAGCTGAAATCAAGAACAGATGCTTAACTGACTGAGCCACCCAGGGACCCCTAGGCTTATGTTTTTCAGTTGGAATCTAGAGTTAGTAAGTATCTAAACATTACTCCCAAACAAGAAAGGTATGCTTTCACTTTCTTCCTTATTGATTAACCCCATACCTGCCATGTTGAAGTTATTTATGATTTTGGTTATAAATGATTATTTAAAAAATTAGAAAATGATTATTAAACCTAAAACATACATCAATAACTTTTGGAATAGCTACTGTTCTCTTTTACTTTCTACAATTTATTGTATTCTACATCTTCTTATATTTAATTTTTGGGGAGTACATCCCTAGAAAAATTATTTCAGAAAGGGTGAAAAATAAGTTTTCTGAGTCCTTCTGAGTCCTTGTGTTTCCCCTTGAAATTTGGTTGGCATAGGATTCAAGGTTCATGGTACTTATTTTTAGAATTTTGAGTATGGTACTCCAGCATCTTCTCAAATTCAGTGTTGGTGTTGAAATGATAGATAGTAATCTAATTCCCATTCCTCAGTTGATAATCTTTCTCCTTCTCTGGAAGTATTTAGGATTTTCTTTTTATCATTGGATTTTTGAAGTTTATGTGGACGTGACTTATTTTTTTATTCATCCTGATGGGGTTCTTTTATTCATCCTGTGGTTCTTTTATTCATCCTAATGGGGCACTTGATGGGGCATTTGAATGAAAAGACTCATGTGTTTCTTAATCTCTGGGGGAAGTTTCTTCAACAACTTCTGTGTTATCTCTTCTGTTATCTCTGTTTTCACCCTGGGATACCTATCTGACAGCTATCGAAACTCTTGGATCTGTTCTCCTTGTCTTCTAGCTCCTTCTTTGTGCTTTCTATCACATTTTTCTTTTGTGCAACATTTTGAGAGAATTGCTTAGTTTTCTCTTCCAGTTCACCAATTCATTCTTCAGCTATGTCCATTCTGTTTAGATAACTTAAAAAAAATTCAACACAACAATAACATTTTAAATTTCTAAACTCTTTAGTTTTTTCTTTTCATTTTTGTTTTTTTGGCAATATCCCCCAGATTTCTCTCCGAAAACGTCATTGTTGTTTTAGTGTGTGAGGGCTGCCATAGCAAAACCATAGAATAGACTTGGTGGCTTCAACAAAAGAAACTTATTTTCTCACAGTTCTAGAGGCTGGAAGTCCAAAATCAAGGTGCTGATAAGATTGGTTTCCTCTGAGGCTCTCCCTCTGTGCCTGTGCATAGCTGGTGTCCCTTGTATGTCCTAAGCCTCTCCCCTTCTTATAAGGACACCAGTCAGATTGGATTAGGGCCCATCCTGATGACCACATTTAACTTAATTACCTCTTTAAAAGCCCCTTCTCCAAATATAATCACATTCTAAGGTATTGGGATTTAGGGCTTCAACATATGAATTTTATTTTATTTTATTTTTTTTCCCCCAAATACTTTTATTTTATTTTTTCAGTGTTACAAGATTCATTGCTTATGTACCACACCCAGTGCTCGATGCAATACGTGCCCTCCTCAATACCCACCACCAGGCTCGCCCATCCCCCCACCCCCACCCCTCCAAAACTCTCAGTCCCTTGTTCTGAGTTCACAGTCTCTCATGGTTCTTCACCCCTCTGATTTCCTCCAATTCATCCCTCCCCTCCCTCTCACAATGTCCTCCATGTTTTTCCTTATGCTCCACATGTAAGTGAGACCATATGATAATTGACTTTCTCCGCTTGACTTATTTCACTCAACATAATCTCTTCCAGTCCAGTCCATCAACATATGAATTTTAAAGGGACACAATTCAGTCTATGTCAACTCTATATAAATTTTACTTAAAGTTCTTATCCTTGTGATTGTTCTATTATGTTGTCTCAGCTGTTAGTGACTTGGTTGGTTGGATTTGGTGCCATTCATTGATGGCGTTGCTTTTACTCAAATATTTGGTAATTTTTAGTGGTTTTACCATCTTTGTCCTCGTCACGTGTATGAGAATGCTGATTGTGGTAACTGTATCTCACTTTTAGCGATCGTGTAGGAGGGATGGAATGCTTAGCTGGCTGAGGGGCTGTGTAAGGAGATTCTCCTCCTTGGGTCAGTTTCCACCTGGATACCGCCTTAGTCTTGGACCCTGACATCACTGCTTTAGCCCAGTTGTTAATCTCTCTCCTGGCAGCTGTTTAGCAGAATGTGGGAATGACCGACTAGTTTTGTTATCTTCAAAGCAATCTTCAGACCCTTCCCTATTATTTTATTTATTGACTCCGGAACTTTCTGAATTGCATATAGCATTCTCCTGTATGTGTTTCACGCTGAGACTCTTTGCAGTTTTGTGACTCTAGAGATATGATTCTGTCAGCTTACCACCTTCCAGACAGTCCTCAAAATATCTTCAGATAGTACACTTTCTTTTCTTCTAACATGATGGTGGTGAATTTATCCTCATTTGTGTCTTTTTTTTTTTTTTTTTTTGCTTTTCATGAAATTTGGGGTAGAAGTGATAATATTTACAATTGTTTTTAAAATTTATTTTTTAAAAAGATTTTAGTTATTTATTCATGAGAGAGAGAGATAAAGGCAGAGGCAGAGGAGAAGCAGACTCCCCATGGAGCAGGGAGCCTGATGTGGGACTTGATCCCAGGACCCTGGGACCATGACCTGAGCAGAAGACAGACGCTCAACCAACTGAGCTACCTAGGCACCCTGTTCCTAAAATTTTACATCATTGTGGAGTAAACCTAGAAATGCCATTATTTAATAGCAATAGGTATTAAGACATTTTAAAAATGCCATCAGTACCTCTGGCTGGTTGTTAATCACAGTTAGTTGTTGCATAATGCCCAATAATTTTCATTTCTGTCTTCCCAGAAAGTTCGTTCTCTGTCCATTTTTGTTCCCACATCTCTTCTTAAGTGTCTTCAATAGCTATGTGGATCCATAAGACATCTTGATCTAAGGGTTTATCCATTTTTAAAAAAATTACTGTTAACTTGTTGAGAGAAAAAATATTTAAGAAATAAATATTTTATTTTGAAAAAAAATATTTTATTTTGAATATTTTGAATATTGAATTTAATTTGGATATATTGTGTTTGAAGTGACTAAGTGATTATACACAGGAACATTGAACAGCCAGTTGGAGATATGGTAGAAAACTTTTCAAGCTCCATCTTAGAATTCCATTTATTCATGGAAATCCTGCTATGGACTTGGTATCATATTATGCACCAGAGATACAAAGATGAGCAAACCATGATACTTGCACTCAAGTAGCTCACAACCCAGGGAGAAAGTCAGACACATGAGAGAGACACATATTGAATTACTATAAAAGATATGTGTGTGCAGTGCCTGGGTGGCTGATTTGGTTAAGCGTTGGACACTTGAAATCATGACTTTAGGTCATGATTTCTGGGTTGTGAGATCCAGCCCCAGATGGGGCTCTGTGCAAGGAGCCTGCTTAAGATTCTCATTCTTCCTCTCCCTCTGCCCCTCCCCCGCTGCCTCCCACTCACTTGCCTATGCTCTCTCTCTAAAAAATAAAAAGGAAATGTGTGCAGTGGGTATGGAGGGTGAGTGAAATAATGAGGATCAAACACATCAAATCTCTACCTACCCTGTAGATTCTTTTTTGATTGGAATATTCCGAACTAAAATAAAGTACACATTTCTTGATTTTTTGTATATACTTGGCTGACTAACTGGGCACTGTTTAGTATGTTTTGCACAACCTATTTTCTTCTTTCGAGGGTCTTCATCTTGGGTTTAGTGAAAGCCTCTCTACGCTACTCCTCCTCTACCTCTCCAAACATAATAGCCCACATGTTGTTATTTAAACTCTGGAAAAATGACTCTTTGGAAGATGAAGTATAGTTTCTATGGGGAAGTAGATATGGTTACAGAAGGACTGGAAGAATACAGCATAGGGAAGGAGGAACACTGAACTAAATCTCTGGAGGGAACTCACAATGAGAATATTGTGAAGGAATGAGTCTTGATTTCCTGGGAATGGCTTTAGCTATGGATGTGAAGAGGAAAAGGTGTGCTGGATATTGGTTTTTGACAATATCCTTGTCTCCCTAAGCTCCTTGCTACATTGCAGGGCTGGGATGCTAAAAATTACATTTCTCAGTTTACCTTGTCGGCGGATTCCCTCAGTGTGAGGAATGTGTGTGAGTTTGGGAAAGCAGAAAAGAAGGAGCCACTGATCCTTGGTTGCACTGGCAGACACATGACTGAGCACCAGCAGATGATGGAAGTGAGATTTTTGCAAATGGCTGGTGGGTATCCTGAGAATTACTCACTCTGATGCTAGTGGAAATTCCTTGGGGTTCCTGCACTTTCTGATTTACTGAATGTAAATAGAGGCTTCCGTGACTATTGTTCCTTTTGTCCTTTAGACAGTTTTTAAGATTTGGAATCCCTTTATTAAATCATTTCTTGGCTAAAATACTTAAGCGTGGCTTCTGTGTTTTTGGCCGAACCCTGATTGATCAAAGGGAAACGAATGCTGCTTAGCTGGCACAAAAGGGGTATGTGCCATTGGAGAGCCTAATTTAGGACTCTTTCCAAAGATAGTCTCCCCAGGAACCAGAGACATGGATGCTGCTGGGTAGAGAGGAGTGCATTTCTGGCCAGCACCGCACCCAGAGAATCTCTTTCTGCACCACAACCACAGTGGCTCCCGGCATTTAGATTTGTTGGGTTTTGTAATGTACCATTTCAGTAGTCTTGTAGACTATGAGACTCTGTGGGAGATCAAGCCAATGAGAGAATGCAAGGAAATTTATACCCAGATATTGATAAAACTACTCAAAACATTTCTCTGAGTGTCTCAGCCTTTTTTTTTGAATTTAAAGATGAAATTCTTTTTGGATGACACTCAATATATCCAACTCCTTATAAATTCTCTCTGAAAGTAGTAGCTTTAGAATGAGTTTTCAGCATAGCATATCAAAGCGTTTTACGAAAAACTGTAGAATGCAAGACTTTTTTTTTTTTTTTTCCTGAGCAATTTTATCCACATAGCAGAAAGTGCTTCATCTTTTCGGAATATTAAATGTATGTTAGCTTTATATTAAGTCATTCTTATAATACAGTATCTGATGTAGGGACTTCCAGCTGTGGCATTTAAAATGAAGTTATCAGAATGTCATCAGGAACATTAATTACTTATTTGGCTTTGCATAAATACAGGCACAGGAAAACTGTGTTCAACTCTTACGTGGACTGCCAGTGTTAGTGGTATTTGTATCCATGATCTCCTCTAAAAGTTGTAGTTTTCTTGGACTGTGGTCTAGTTGGGAGATTTCCTCTTGTCCTGCTTTGCTACTTAATA
Organism: Potos flavus; assembly: GCA_028534135.1. Taxonomy (NCBI): domain Eukaryota; kingdom Metazoa; phylum Chordata; class Mammalia; order Carnivora; family Procyonidae; genus Potos; species Potos flavus. Next base: position 179,254,128 of record CM052898.1, on the reverse strand, counting down.
ACCTTAAGTAAGTAGAACATGAAATTCAAACTTAGTAGCTAGTCATGTGAGACCTTCTGCCATTAGTTGTCAGTATTCCTTATAACAACTTGATTTGGTCTCTGTCTGCTTTTGGAAATGTTTTGTGTATTTCTCCCTCTGTACCTTTGTTTACTCTGTTTCTGTTATCTTTTCTACTATTAATCTGAATACTACTCAGTTTTCAAAGGCTAATTCAGATGTTTTGTTCTCCAAAAACATTTCTTTAGTTTACACCATTGACTAGCAATCCCTCCCACCTTTCCAAGTTACAATTTATGTATCACCTCTGTAGTGGGAGTGTGAATTCCTTTTGGACAATTCATCTAGGACAGAATTTTATTCTGCTTTATTACCACACTAGGAAAAGAGTACATAAAAATTTGCTGAATTCAATGACATTTTTAATCTGCTGTTCTTGAGATCTTTAAAAATTATATCTTGGTGAAAATACCATTCTCTTAAGTAAAACTATTAAATTGAATCAGTTAAGATGTATTTAAGTAAAATTCAAAGATCAGAAGAAAGAAGTAGAACTGTTTCTATTTGTAGATGATAAGATTATTTACATAGATAATCTTCAGGAATCTATAAAATGGCCATTAGTATACATGAATTTATTTATTTATTTATTTATTTATTTATTTATTTATTTTTAAAGATTTAATTTATTTATTTGACAGAAAGAGAGAGAGCACAGGCAGGGGGAGCAGCAGGCAGAGGGAGAGGGAGAAGCAGGCTCACCGAGCAGGGAGCCCAATGCGGGGCTTGATCCCAGGACCCCAGGATAATGACCTGAGCTGAAGGCAGACACTAATGACTGAGCCACCCAGATGCCCCTACATAAATGAATTTAGCAAGTTCACAGGATATAAGGTTAATGTTAAAAAATTAATTGTATTTCATATAATAGCAGTAAACAATTGGAAAATGAAATAGAAACAATTCTTTTTATAATAATACCAAAAAGTACAACATATTGAACAACTAACTGTATGCCAACAGATTGGATAACCAGATGAAATGGACAAATCCCTAGAAACACAAAGCCTACCAAGAGTGAATTATGGAGAAATAGAAAATCTGAATAGATCTATAGCTAGTAAGGAGATTGAAACAGCAATCAAAAAGCATCTAACAAGAAAAGTCTGATAACTTCATGGTGAATTCTATTAGACATTTAAAGAAGAATTAATGTCAGTCCTTCTCAAACACTTCCAAAAAATTGAGGAGGTGGGAATACTTCCTAACTCAGTCTGTGAGGCTAATATCACTCTGATACCAAAGCCAGAAAAAGACACTACAAGAAAACTACAAAGCAGTATCCCTCATGAAGACGTGAATATCCTCAACAAAATACTAGCAAACCAAATTCAACAGCACATTAAACGGATCACACAGGATCCAGTGGGATTTATTCCTCAAGTGCAAAGATGGTTCAATATATTACATATCCATGTAATACACTATGTCAGCTGAACGAAGGCAAAAAACATTATGATCTCAATTGAAGCAGAAAAAGCATTTGACAAAATTCAGCATGCTTTCATGATAGCATTCAACAAAATAGGTGTACAAAGAAACTACCTTAATATGATAAAAGCCAAATAGTAACAACCCACAGTGAACATAATACTCAATGAAAAGACTGAAAGCTTTTCCTTCAAGGTCAGGAACAAAGCACAGATGACTGCTTTCGCTTCTTCAGTTCAACAATCTTAGATGTAGAAAACCTTAAGGAATCCACGAAAAAGCAGTCATAACTAATAAGAGAATTCAGTGCTGTTATAGGATATGAAATCAGCATACAAAAATTAGTTTTGTTTTTATACACTCACAGTGGACAATCCAAGAAGGTAATAATAATGTCATTTACAACAGCATCAAAATAATAAAACACTAGGAATAAACTTAACTAAGGAGATGAAAAACTTGTACAGTGGAAACTGCAAAACGTTGTTGAAAAAAATTAAAGAAAACACAAATAAATGGAAAGACATCCCGTGTTCACTGCAAGACCTAATCTGATTAAGATGTCCATATTATCCAAAGCAATGTACACCTTCAGTGCAATCCCTATCACATTCCCAATGGCGTTTTTACTAAATTATTTTATTACAAACTTGCATCTCAGAGTGAGTGTCTCAGGGAACTGACCTGGGACATATTTTGGAGGTAGAAATTAAGAGGATACACAGATGGATGGCATATGGTAATAAGAGGTAGGAAGAAGACTCCAGGTTTTAGCTTGAATAGTTTAGTAGATGGTGATGTCACTTACTTAGCTGGACTAGAGTAGGGGAAGGTTGGGTGGGCATTGAATTCAAAGTCCTGCATTGGCCATGCTAATTTTGAATGTCATTAGACATTCAAGAGGAGCCATCCAGGGTGCAGTTGGAGATTTGATTCTTGAGCTCAGAGAGAGGTCATGAAAATAGATAATACCTTTGGAAGTCATAGGATATAAATGGCATTTAAACCTGTAAGCTGGATAAGTTTACTTAAAAAGGGACCTCAGTTTAATTCTGGCTCCCTCTGACATTTTCCAGCAGTCACAGATGCAAATACTGGCAAGTTCTCTGTATTAGTTTCCTAGGACTGTGGTAGTGAAGTACTACAAACTGGGTATCTTAGAACAGCAGAAATTTATTGTTTCACAGTTCTGGAGGCTAGAAATTCCAAATACAGCTGTCATCAGGGCCATGCCCGCTCTGAACCGTCTAGGGAAGGATCCTTCCTTGTCTCTTTCTAATTTCTGGTGGTCTCAGGCATTCTTTGGCTTGTGGCAGGGTAACTTTAACCTTTGCTTTCATCTTCACATGGTTGTCTTCTCCCTGTATGTCTCTTCACATAATCTTCCCTTTGTGCATGTCTGTGTCTAAATTTCCCCTTTTTATAAGTACACCAGTCATATTGGAGTAGAGTTCCACCTACTCCAGTATGACCTCATTGTAACTAATTATATTTTCAGTGACCCGGTTTCTAAGTAGTGTTGTATTCATTCTGAGTTACTGGGGTTTAGGAATTCTATACACACATATATATATTATATATATGTATATAATATATATATTTTGTCTTTTCTTTTTTTTCCCCAATTACTTTTATTTTATTTTTTCAGTGTTCCAAGATTCATTGTTCATGTACCACACCCAGTGCTCCATGCAATACGTGCCCTCCTCAATACCCACCACCAGGCTCGCCCAACCCCCCACCCCCTTCCCCTCCAAAATCTTCAGTTTGTTGCTCAGAGTCCACAGTCTCTCATGGTTCATCTCCCCCTCCGATTTCCCCCCATTCACCCTTCCTTTCCTTCTCACAATGTCCTCCATGTTTTTCCTTATGCTCCACACGTAAGTGAAACCATATCATAATTCACTCTCTCTGCTTGACTTATTTCACTCAGCATAATCTCTTTTAGTCCTGTCCATGTTGATAAAAAAGTTGGGTATTCATCCTTTCTGATGGAGGCATAATATTCCATTGTATATATGGACTATATCTT
>CM052898.1:179225733-179250105 GCA_028534135.1 Potos flavus | reverse complement strand
TCATTCGTCTGTTGAAGGGCATCTTGGCTCTTTCCACAGTTTGGTGATTGTGGCCATTGCTGCTATGAACATTGGGATACATGTGGCCCTTCTTTGTACTGCATCTGCATCTTTGGGGTAAATACCCAGTAGTGCAATTGCAGGATCTTTTCTTTTTTTTTATTGAAATATAATCAACATACAACATTATCTTATTTTCAGGTGTGCAACATACCATTTCTATACATTGCAAAATGATCACCATAATAAGTCTAGTTACCATCTGTCCCCATACAAAGTTACAAAATTTTTTTGTGATGAGAAGTTTTAATTTCTTAGCAACTTTCAAATTTGTAATGCAATATTATTGACTATAGTCACCATGCTATACATTACATTTCCATGACTTACTTATTTTATAACTGGAATTTTGTACCTTTTGATACCCTTTTCTCCATTTCGCCCACCCACCAACCCTGCTCCCCTCTGGCAGCCAACAGTCTAATCTCTGTGTCCATGAATTTTGTTTTGTTTGTTCATTTTTTTATGGATTCCATGAATCTGTGAAATCTTATGGTATTTGTCCTTTTCTGTCTGGCTTATTCATTTAGCACAATACCCCAAGATACATTCATGTTGTCATAGAAGGCAAGATCTCATTCTTTTTTATGACTGAAAAGTATTCCATTATATATATACCACATCTTCTTTATCCATTCATCTATTGATGGACACTTAGGTTGTTTCTATATCTTGGCTTTTGTAAATAATACTTCCATGAACATAGGACTGCATATATCTTTTTGAATTAGTGTTTTTGTTTTCTTTGAATAAGTACCCAGAAGTGGTATCTGGATTAGATAGATGGTAGTTCCATTTTTAATTTTTTGAGGAACCTCTGTACTGTTTTCCACAGTGGTTGCATCAATTTATGTTCTACCGACAGTGCACAAGGGTTCTCTTTTCTCCATATCCTTGCTAATACTTATGATTTTTGTCTTTTTGATAACTAGCCACTCTGACTGATGTGAGGTGATATCTCTTTGTGGTTTTGATCTACATTTCCCTGGTGATCAGTGATGTCGAGCATCTTTTTGTGTGTCTGTTGGCCATCTGTGTATGTCTTCTTTGGAATAATCTCTATTCAGATCCTCTGCCCATTGTTTTTTCCTCTTCCCATTTTTAGTTGTTTTTTTTTTTTTTTTTTTTTGTGATTGAGTTGTATGGGTTCTTTATATATTTTGGATATCAACCCCTTATCAGATACATGATTTGCAAATATCTTCTCCCATTCAGAAGGTGGTTGCCTTTTTATTTGTTTGTGTTTTCCTTCACTGTGCAGAAGCTTTTTAGTTTGATATAGTCCCATTGGTTTCTTTTAGCTTTTTTGTTGCCATTGCCTTTGGAGTCAAATTAAAAAAAAATACTGCCAAAAGCTATGTCAAGGAGCTTATGGTTTATGTTTTCTTCTAGGTAGTTTCTGGTTTCTGGTCTTACTTTCAAGTCTTTAGTTGATTTCGAGTTAATTTTTGTGTGTGGTGTTAAGTTAGTGGTCTGGTTTCATTCTTTTATATGTGGCTGTCCAATTTTCCCAACACCATTTCTTGAAGAGTGTATCCTTTCCCCATTGTATTTTTTCACCCCTTTTATTGTAAATGAATTGACCATATTTGCTTTGCTTTATTTCTGGGCTTTCTATTCAATTCCATTGAACTGCGTGTCTGTTTTTATGCCAATACCATACTTTTTTTTTTTTTTAAAGATTTATTTATTTCTTTATTAGAGAGAGAGAGAGAGTGCATGAGCAGGGGAAGGGCAGAGGAAGAAGCAGACTCTCTGCTGAGTGAGGAGACCCATATGGGGCTTGATCTCGGGACTCTGGGATTATGGCCTGAGCCAAAGACAGATGATTGACTGAGCCACCCAGGTGCCCCCAATACCATAGTGTTTTAATTAGTTTTAATTAATTACAAGGTATAGTTTTGTAGTATAGTTGGAAAGCATGGCACATGATACCTCCAGCTTGGTTTTTCTTCTTCAAAATTGCTTTGGTTATTTGGAATCTTTTGTGGTTCCATATACATTTTAGGACTGTTTGTTCTATTTCTATGAAAAGTGTCATTGGACTTTTGATAGGGATTGCATTGAAACTGTAGATTGCTTTGGGTAATGTGAACATTAAAAAATACTGCTTATTCCAATCCATGAGCATGGAATATTTTTCAATTTACCTGTGTTGTTTTCAATTTATTTCATCAATTTTATAGTTTTCAGGATTTGTCTTTTACCTCCTTCATTAAATTTATTCCTAGATAATTTATTCTTTTTGATGCAATTGTAAAAGGGATTGTTTTATTGATTTCTCTCCCTGATAGTGTATAACAATGCAACAGATTTTTGTATATTGATTTATCCTGCAACATTACTGAATTTGTTTATTAGTTCTAACAGTTCTTGGTGGAGTCTTTTTTTTTTTTAAGATTTTATTTATTTATTCGACAGAGAGAGAGAGATCACAAGTAGGCAGAGAGGCAGGCGGGGGGGAGGAAGCAGGCTCCCCGCCGAGCAGAGAGCCCGATGAGGGGCTTGAACCCAGGACCCTGAGATCATGACCTGAGCTGACGGTGACGCTTAACCATCTGAGCCACCCAGGTGCCCCTTGGTGGAGTCTTTAGGGTTTTCTATATATGAAATCATATCATTCACAAGTAGTGACAATTTTACTTCTTCCTTCCAAATTTGGATGACTTTTATTTCTTTTCCTTCCTAATTGCTCTGGCTAGAAATTCTAATTCTATGTTTTTTTTTGTTTTTGTTTTTTTTCTGATTCTATGTTGACTAAAAGTGGTGAGAATGGGTATCTTTGTCTTGTTTCTGATCATAAGGGAAAAACTTTCAGCTTTTTGCCAGTGAGTTTGATATTAACTATGGGGTTGTCATGTATACCTTTTATTATGTTGAAGTATGGCCTGTCTATGTCTCATTTTGTTGAGAGTTTTTATCATAAATGGATGTTGAATTTTGTCAAATGCTTTTTCTGCATCTATTGAGATGATCATATGATATTTATCCTTCATGTGGTGTATCACATTGATTGATTAGTGGCTATCGAACCATCCTTGCATCCCTGGAGTAAATGCCACTTGATTGTGGTATGGGAAACTTTTCATACATTGTTGAATTTGGTTTGCTAATATTTTGTTGGGGATTTTTGCGTCTATATTCATCAGGGATATTGGTGTATAATTTTCTTTTTTTGTGGGATTATTGTCTTGTTTTGGCATCAGGGTAATGCTGGCCTCATAAAATGAATGTGAGCATGGGAGAATTCCTTCTTCAGTTTTTTGTAGGATATACGTTCTTATTTTGAGATTTTGAGAAGGATATATGTTCTTATTTTATTTTCTTAGTTCCTTTAAGTGTAAAGTTAGATGGCTTATTTCAGATTTTTCTCGTTTCTTGAGATAGGTCTATATTGTAGGTGGGGGGTTGTGATAGGGGCATGGAGGGGCACAGCAGCAGCATGAGGTGGGGACAGGGTGCTCATCCATGGCCTAAGATAGTGCTACAGCCATGGTATGGGGCTGGGGAGCATGCAAGCAGGGTACGGAGTGCAAAAATGGTGTCTGCCAGCTCTGGGGCCAGCAAGGTAGAGGGAGAATATAAAAATGGTGACTGCCAATGTCTCCACCCCTGGAGAGATTCCCAGCAGGCTTTTGCTGAATCTTCAAAATTAGCAAATAAATTTCCTTTGCATATGGCGTAGGTTCTTTTCAAACTGCTACGTTTCCTCTGGGTTCTGGGGCAAATAAGTCTGCATGCGAGACTTTTAGGAGTGGAAACTTCTTTCTCTACAACTGTGTGGTCCTCCCAGTTTTCAAAGCCAGACGTTTTTGGAGCTTATCTCTCCAGTGAAAGTTACAAGGGCTGGGATGCCTGATGGGGATACAAACTTACTCTTCATGGAGAAGTTCCATATTTGTGAGATACCTCTTGCTTGTGGGTTCCTGTGCAAGGATGGGGTTTTTGGTAAAACCATACTTTTGCCTCGTTTTGCCTTGATGAAGCCTACTTACCTTTGCTGTGAAGTAGCTATTCAGCTGCTCAGGTTCTTTTCAGAGTGAATTGTTCTGTATGTGACTGTGGATTTCTTGTGTCTGTGGGAGGTGAGTTTAGGATTTTCCTATGATGCCATCTTGAACCATTTCCTGGCTTTTATTTTCTCAACATATCTTTCTTGAGGGGATACAATTCAAACCATCATAGGCTCCTACAAGGATTTTCTACCAAGTTTACAGAGTTTTAAGGATATTCTTAAGTTATCATCATGTTACACATGGTATATGGCATTTTAGATTAACAAGAATTTAAAATGTTTTAAGCCCTTGCATTGTACAACCATTGTGAATAAATCAGAGCCCATAATTAACTCTCTTGTCAGTTTCCTTTAGAAAATAAATGAAGAACACTTCAGAAGCATCACATGCCGACGAGGACAGTCAGTGTGGAGGCATGGAGATGCAATTCTTGGAAAACACACTTAGATTCCATGAATACAATACTTTACCAAATTTGTAGATGATAGTTAAACAGCTGACTCATGTTTCTGGATTTTTGGAAAGCAGACACTATGCCACAGTACATACTGATGTGTGTACTCAAAAACAAATGACAGAAAAGAGCTCACAAAACTGCAGATTCAGAGTGGGCAGAAACACTATGTACTGGCTGAGTTTTTGGACGACTTCACAGTTTCAACATTCTGACAAAGGTTTTGCTTGTTTCAGTGTCACATCATTTGTCATAGTTATGCACTTTTAAGGCATGTAGCACCTATAAATACTAGTTTCCGAGATAAGGAAGCAGAACTTTTAAATAAAACAATGTAAAGTCATGCAATGCATCTGTGGAGATACTACCCAGCTGAAAGGTTCAGAAACTTGAGACTGTGTTTTGTCTGAGAAGCAACTCAGCTAATGGAAGCCTCCAAATTCCTGACAAATTTGGTCTATTAGAAACTGCTAGTTGTAATTTCCAAATGTTTTGATTTTAACCAACTTTATTTTCCTTTAGAGATGTATAGTTAGAGACATGAGGAAATACCACATGGTACTCATCAGTCTGTCTTTCTGCTCAAGCTACGAAGCAGAATTCTACTCTTTAATAACATAACTTATTTCAAGAGCCTATGTAATGCTGGGTATTGGGCAGAGATGATGGGAAGGAAAAAAAGGCAGCAGGGAGCTAAAGCAGCTACGGTCATGCCACTGGAACTATTATTGCAGGCACAGAGTGCAAATGAAGTTTTGTTGGCCCATGCCATGCCTTAGGGATAAACTTGGCTTTGCAGCCAGCTTCCTTGAGACTGAACACATACCTGTGTCCCTTGGGTGTCCTAACAAATTGTTTAATTTCTCAGTGCTTCAATTTTCTTGCTTTTGTAAGATGGGAGTAATGAAAATCACTTCCCAGCATTGCAATCAAGAGTAAGTTTTGTTAAAAATACAGATTTTTTTTTTTTAAACATTGGTTCTTAGGGCCCAACCCAGTGCAACTGAACCAGACTTTCTGGGGCAATGCCTCGGAATCTGTATATTTAATGACATCCCTGGTTTCTGAAGGTGTTTTGGGAAACATGAATTATATATGATATGTAAAGTGTCTAGAATAGGGGATGTGGCTTGATGAATAGTTGTTTTCTTCCCACCTCTTCCCTTGTTAAGTATGCAGACATTAAGGGCAATGTGCTCAGGTGGTGTGGTCACAGTTGAACACAGAAGCAGTCATTCTTTCTGTGCCTCTCTAACTTATGATTATTAAGTATTCTGAGTGATTAAACTTTTGAATAGGTTTATTTGTTTATGATCCATCAGCCTACCAAGTGCCACAGTCTCTTCCCTACAGAGGGTATCATGTTGGGAGGAGTACATTTTAAAATGACTTAATATTTAAAAACATCTTCAACAGTTAAAAATGATTTCAACATTTAATTATATTACATATTTGAATTGATTACTAGAATTATTCTGTTGTGAGCTAAAAAAATATGGCTATCATCTTTATTTTGAATTATAAAATGTTTAAGGTTTTTTTTTTTTTGCCTTTATTTATTTATTTATTTAAGATTTATTTACTTATTTGAGAAAGAGAGTGTGTTTATGTGCATGAGTAGGGGGAGGGGCAGAGGGAGAGAATCTCAAGCAGACTCCCTGCTGAGCACGGAGCCCTATGTAGGTCTTGATCTCAGGATCCATGAGATCATGACCTGAGCTGAAACCAAGAATTGGATACTTAAATGACCAAGCCACCCAGGTGCCCCAATTTTTTGTACTTTTAAATTTAAAAAAAAATTTTTAAAAGCTTTTATTTATTTATTTGAGAGAGAAAGAGAGAGAGACAGAGCACACGAGAAAGGGGAAGGGCAGAGGGAGAAACAGACTCCCCGCGGAGCAGGGGATCCCAGAATTCCAAGATCATGACCTGAGCCAAAGGCAGATGCTTAATGGACTGAGCCATCCAGCACCTCTTTTGTACTTTTTTTTTTAAATGAAGCACCTTTACTTAAACTTAAGTGGTACCAGAGGGCTACATGGGAGCCCTTGGGCTTATCTGGGTTGCACAGAAGATGGAGTAAATTGATCAGAGCCTCTGATTCTGGAGGCTCTCTCATGCTTCATAAGACATTTCCTTTAGAATGTTGACTTCAGTCTTTAGACATTGATAGAACACTTGTTCTTTGTTACTCCATTACAAGACAATTTTCAGCTGTGACTCTTCCTGAGGAATATGCTGAGCTTATTTTGTGAGAATTTCTGTTAACGGCAGTGTTGATAACTGTAGCCATAACAGGGACAAAAATCGTGAGTATGCACTGCTTCTTTCCCTTCTCTTGTCCCTGAAAGAAAACTCTGCCTTGCAGTTCCTACTCCCTCGGTCCAGTCCTTCTTATTCAGATGTTATTATGGGGATGGATGCTTAAGAAATGAGCGTGGGTGATTCACACGTGAACATGTGAGAGGAGAGAAGAATAATGGAGATAAAAAAAAATGAGCTAGAGAAAGAAAATCCTATGTGGGTTGGGAATGAAGAGTAATGGAGAGGGAGAGAGTTTTGGGAAGAAGCCATCCCAGATGCTTGGAGGACTCTAGCAGAGGCAGTGATGAAAGGGGATTTTAAAGCCCTTTGGGAATTAAGAATGTATTTCCTTCTTTGGCATTTCCTTAGGAGGCTGAAAAAAAACACCACCAAAATCCTTCGAAGTTTTTTTCATTATGTTTTGGCTACCAAACTAAAATTCTTTGATTGTAACACTAGATTGAGCTTGGACAATGTTAGACTCTAAGGTTTATTTAGTTTCAGTAACTTAACCGAATGTAGTAAAATGAAAACTTTGATTATTTAAAAAAAAAGCTCTATGTCGGGGCGCCTGGGTGGCTCAGTGGGTTAAAGCCTCTGCCTTTGGCTCAGGTCATGATCTCAGGGTCCTGGGATCGAGCCCCGCATCGGGCTCTCTGCTCAGCAGGGAGCCTGCTTCCCTCTCTCTCTCTGCCTGCCTCTCTACCTACTTGTGATATCTCTCTCTCTGTCAAATAAATAAATAAAATCTTAAAAAAAAACTCAATGTCTACAATACCATTTATCAAGATTCTATCATTTTGGATGATAACAAATTTATGATCCAAGTTGATTAGGCTCTGAGTCTTGAGGTTTGAAGCTGTGTTTGATAATCCCATTAGATTAAAATCAATAGATATTCAGGTTAATTGCTTGGGAGTCAAGAAGACATGAAGTATGCGAGAAATCAAGGGAAATGAACTTTTCTTTTTTTTTTTTTGGGAAATGAACTTTCTAAGACTTCTGGTGCCTGGGACTTTTGAGAAGCACGTTGTTTTCCTGTGGGAACTACAACAGTTTTCTGAGTTTCTGCTGGCGAGCACAGTCATGTGTACAGCTAAGGCCAACATCATGGGTGTGTGACCTGTAGTCTCACAGGACCTGTGCTTAGGACAGTTCTGTGCTTGGTTTAATGCTTTGCTGCTGCCATCTTGAAATTCTTAAGAATTTTTTAACAAGTGGCCCCGTAGTTTCATTTTTCTCTAGGCCCCACAAATTGTGTAGATGAAGCGGTATATAACAATTATAAATAGACATCTATTCCGGAGTCTTTATTAATCAGTCACAAGACTTATTGACTGATTGGTTCTTATATTTTTTGAATAGGTAATGGATTCACCAGGTCCAGAATTATTAAAAGATTGACAGGAAAATGTCATCTCATCTCTGTCTCCAATCATCTGGGTCCACCCCCTTTCAACATAAATGGTGTTATTAATTTTTTATTTTTATATTGTATCCTTCCAGATTCTTATGCATAAAAGAATATGAACAAAGAGTTTTCTATTTCTTCCTTTTGTTTTATATAAAAGGTAACACACCATCCATAGTGTTCTGCATCATATTTTTCCCACTTTATATATATATATACATATATATATATATATATAAAAATTGATATATATCATCAATTTTTTTCCACTGAATATTTTTTGGAGATCTTACTATACCTGTATACAGGGAACTTCCTCTTTCATTTTTTATAAGCTACATAGAAGGTCACTATGTCAGTGAGCTATTGTTTATTTAACTGGCCCCTTTTTACTAGAAATTTGACTTATTCCCACTCTTTCACTGTTATAATCAAGGCTGAAATGAATAACAGTGTGCACTCATCATTTTACTCATGAGTAAGTACAGCCATAGCATAAATTCTCCAATATATAGTTGCTTAGGTAAAGGAGATATATATATATATATATAGTGGGATATATATATATATGTAAATTCAGTAGATACACCAAATTGGCCTCCAAGGATATATTTAAATACATTTAAATATAATATCAATGATGTGTGAGTGCATATTTCCCTAAAGTCTCACTAACATGGTGAGTTTCCAAACTTTTGAATTTTTTTGTTGCCAATACAATAATGATGTTTAAATTTGCACTTCTTATTATTAGTGAGATTGAACATCCTTTCATATGTTTTATAGCTGTTAGTTTGAACTATATGAAGTTGCCAATTTCCAAGCATTTTTGATATAATAGAAACAATTTCATATGATTTAACCTAATATTATACTTCTTTTTTCTGAACTGTTTGCTCATTTTCTTTGCTAATTTTTCTAGTGTGTTGGTCTTTTCCTTATTGATTTCTAGGTGATCTTTATGTATCCAGGAGCTTAGCCTTTTAGGATATGTTTCAAAAAAATTTTTTTTTTTTGCCAAAATTGCCTTTTGATTTGGTTTTGGTATTTCTATCCATGCAGAAGTTTATGTTATCAAATTATCATCTTTTTCTTTTTATAGGATATTGATTTTGAATCATAGAAAGATTGTCCACAGTCCAAAATTATAAAGGAATTTCTATATAACTCTAAGGTTTTAAAAATTATTTGTATTTTTATTTATATATTTATTTATTTAAAGCACACGTGGCGGGAGGGGCAGAGGGAGAGGGAGAGAGAGAATCCAAGCAGACTCCATGACCAGCACAGAGCCTGATGCGGGGCTGGATCTCACAATCCTGTGATCATGACCTGAGCCGAAATCAAAAGTCGGATGCTTAACCAACTGAGCCACCCAAGTGCCCCTCCAAGGTCTTTTTGAAAAAGAATATTTTTAGTTTTACTTTTTACTTTAGAAATATTTGATTCATTCATAATTTGTCCTGGTATAAGATGCGAGGTATGGATCCAATTTTGTTTTATTTTATTCTTTCTAGGTGATTACTCAGTTGTTCTAACCAGTTTATTGAATGGGACTTTTCTCCCAATTGGTTTGAAATGCCACCTTCATCGTATGCTAAATCCCTGTAAGCATTTGAGTTTATTTTGAGAGTTTCCATCTCTTCTATGAGTGTTTCTCTTCTATGGGTGTTCCTCTTTGTTTCTCTTCATGTGCTAGTACCTTACTTCTTTAATTGTTGTCAGCCCCATGACCTATAACAACATCGAGCAAGAGAGAAGAACCCGTGCTAATAAGGACAATTTCTTGGCTTAAGGCACTGACATTTTTAGTCAAAGACAAGCAAGTACTGTGTAAGCAGCTTTGAATCAAAGATTTTTCCGGTAGAAACTGACTTATAAGCGGTAGAAAGTAGAAAAGAGAATAATGATTGCTAATGCTGTGTGTCAACTTGGCGAGGCATGGTTTCCAGCTGTCTGGTCAAACACCAGCCAAGCTGTTGCTGTGAAAGTATTTTTTAGATATGATTAACATTTATAGTCAGTAGACTTTGAGTGAAGCAGATGTCCCTACATAACGTGGCTGGGCCTCTTCTAATCAGTTGAAGGCCTTAAGAGCAAAGACAGGTTTCTTGGAGTGGAAGGAATTCTACCTCAAGCCTGCAAATAGAAATCCTGCCTGAGTTTCCAGGCTGTCTGGCTTTCCCTGTGGATTTTGGACTCAAGACTGCAACAGCTACTCTTAACTGAATTTCCAGCCTGCTAGCTCACCCTATATATTTCAGACTTTCTGACCACGCCCCCTGCCCAATCACATGAGCCAGTTCTATAAACGAAATACCTCTCTGTATATATCCTGTTTATTCTGTTTATCTGGAGAATCTTGACTGATACACTGAGGGAACTAGGTGAAAACTGTGGTCAGATTTTTTTTAAGGAAACCTAATATTTCCTACTATTACCATGCCCCCGTGTGTAGTTGATTAATGCACATTTATAATCCACAGAACACAGGGTAGCTCTCCTTACCCTGATACCTTGTCCTACCCTGCAGGCATCTGTCTCTATATCTTTTCTCTCTACTACTCTCACTTTATTTCTATTGGGGAGGGGGCTGTATAAGATGAGCAAAAAAATTCTTTAGTCAGTGAAGGGCCTGCAGATCTTATTTAGGAGATAATTTATTCTGCTTTTCTTTTGGCTACTTTTGAAGCCTGAAATTGTTACAGAACACATGAGCTCCTTGAAATCATTGAAAATTGGCCTTTTCTAAAAGAGTATTTATCCAAGAGTTGACATTATCACTCTATATTTTGAAAAAGTATTCTTTTTTTTTTAAATATAGAGGTTATTTAGCACTTTTCCAATCTTTAGAGCTCCCCCTTTGCTTTACCATAAATACATGTATTTATTTGTAAATACATACGCACGCATGCACACACACACACACATACACTTTTGATACAGTTTGACTATGAAAGGTACTAATCGAGACCAGCCCAATGAAAGGACACACAGGGTGAGGTCTGGATGGGTCCTGAACACAGGGGTTCCATGTCCTCTCCCTGCTTCCACCACCAAATTTTAGAAGAAAAAGATTACATTACAGTTTGTTTTAACTAGACTTTTTAGTGGTTGGGTTGGTTTTTCCGTCACAACATTAAGCAATCCAAGATTGTATAGTTTGAGAACTTCACACATGCGTAAGCATAAGATGAATAAGTCTGGTGTTTATATAAGCACCACTGCTTTAAAACAAAGGGGTCTGCTTGGAAGCAAGAAGCAGATAACTCATACATGGTGACAGTGTTTTGGTTTCCCAACCACTTGTAGGTCTGGACCAGTGAATACCACCATTAGGAATTTCCCTGTCTTGGAAAATACTATGGCACATAAACTGTAGCATCTTATGCATAAAACAAGATTGACAGAGCTATAATGTGAGTCTCGGAGGTTATACTGCTAAACTCAAGTGTTCTTAGGAAATACTACTACTCGGAGAAGTGAAAAAATGAGTATCTGGGTCTTTGAGGCTGAGTCTTCTCACTGAAACATACACACACACACAAAGAAAATCATAAAAGAATATGAGAAGATAAATAAAAGACGAAGTTTTCTATTCACATAAGAAGCAGTTCTGAAAATTTCATAGGACTTCGCAAACCTTCAGGAATTAACGGTTATCATAATTTGATAACTGGTTTAGTTATCAAAACACTGCAGAGAGTTTTAGAACTGTCATTATACATAAGAACCAAGTTTAGCACAGTGGCTTTCAGTTTGTTGAAAACTGTGAGCCTTTTGTCTAAAATGTTTTATAAATGAGGTCAGGGGGTGGGGATGGTCAATGCAGAAAACAGATCAAAACAGAATTCTTCTGAGTGAAGGGGGATCTGAGCCTTGGAAGCCAGGTTCTTGGCCATGCCACCTGCCCTGCCATTTCTAGGGAGGTACTGTGGAATTTGGAACTCTTAGTGCTATGCATAATGTAGTTGAAAAACTACCCATTCACTTTTTGTTTACAGTCTTAGGGACAGCACTCAAATTAGGGTCCCAGTAGGTAGACAGAACATCTTCAAAGATTCTTAGGAAAGCACACACTTCTCGACTGACTGGGTGAGGGAAAAGGCAGCCTTTTGCCAGAGGAGATATGACTGCTCCAGGACCAGCACATCTCTAGCTATAAAAGTAGTGGCAGTAAGAGATACAATAGAGATTTATGTCTTTAGCACAGTCCCTGGCACAAAGCCATCCGCAGAATATTAGCTATTACTACACCTTCTACTGAAAATGACATGAGTCTTACTATGTTTGCTGCCACTGCTGCTATTAGTCTCTACTGATTGATGATCTGCTATTGCCATTTTTTTCCCCTGCCCCTGAAGAGTGAAAAATGGGAATCACAAAGAAAAAACATAAAATGAATGGCCATAGACCCCTTAGTTTAGTTTCTATTTACGTTCCAGAGTTGCAGACTTCATGACTGAGAAATAACAAAAAGAAATAAATAAAAATATTTCTCATTTATCCAGTTATTAGCATAGTGTCTAGCTATAAAGTAACTGCCAAACATACAGCATCTCATTTTATCCTCCCAGCAACTCTGTGGGGTAGGTACTTTTATTGTTTCTGTTTTACCAATGACATTGATTAAATTGCCTATGGTCACAGAGCTGCCAAGTGAAAAAAGTAGGACTAATTATTCTGATTCTATATGATTGCTTTGGGATTTCATCCAGAAAGGGACAAGAGGCACTGAGTAGTGGTCTTAAAAACCTAGCCTGAACCCCACACTGAGGTTCACACCTTTAGAGAGATACTGGTAACAGGCAGCTGTTGCTAGATGAACAAAGGAGAGGCAACCTCAAAGAGGGGGAGCAGAAGGAGGGCTCTGGAGTCCTCGAGATGACTTTCAGCAGAACAGGGTCACTTTCTTTAGTGAGTGATCCTCTAGACTGGCTATTGGCAGAAACTAAGCCTAAGAAGAGGCAGAGGTCATGGTGCTCCAGCCAGAAATCAAAGGATTGAAAATTCATGAAGAATGGGGGAGGAATATTTGGTGGGCGTTAATCAGTTCAGTCATGCAGATAGAAATCAACAGCAATCTTGATCATCTGTGACAGTAACAAATACTCCTTTATGTCTTTCAGTAGCTCTTTTTGCACCCACACAGCACAGAATCCCTTATTTTTACCTGATTACCAGATGGTGTCTTTGTGTCTTCTACCCATCATCCCCCATTTTACAGTAGCTAGGTTTCTTCACTATTAGGAAGTTGGGTTGTATTTTTTGTGTGTGTCTATTTCAAGCTTTTAGTTCTCACCCAAGTCATTTTTTCCCTCACCTTTCCCCCCAGAATTGGATTCTTAAGTCTCTAAGTTCCTCTTCTTTTAAAAATTTATCTTGAAAGCCTTTTCCTAGCTGACTCCCTAGCCTGATACCGTTGCTCACCTCCTGTCTTTATGCCACTTCATGACTGGGGCATCATATGCATTCAACAGTAAGGATGACATTGGCCTTGATGAAGAATTAGTGTCTACAGATTATCATTGATAATTTCTGTAAGATGGGCATAAAATAAGATCTCAACTTTCAAGGTAGCTCACCAACTTTTCAGTTCAACTGGGAGAAAGACACATTTTTCATCCTATAATATTAGCTTTAACATCTAAGGGAACCACCAACAGACTTTCAAACCATCAAACTGCTAATCATGTTCTAACTCAGATTTGTCATATTTTCATCACGTTTGGGCCAAACCTTCAACACCATTTTAGGATAATTTATTTGGGTCACACACCTGAACATTACAAAACCCTGAATCAAATTTCCTTCTTCATTCACCTCTAAGTTCTTCAAATGATGAGCCAAAGTCCCACTGCCAGTAGTTTGCATTTACTGAATGTTGGGCTATTTAAATGCATTTTGTGGATCAACATTATTGGGATGTTTATATGTGATTGAAACTTATGTATGGAAATGGAAAATACACTTGAAATGTTTTCTCTTAAATGCTCCCCCCCTTTTTTTCTGTACCTTTATCTGCTCAAACAGAAAGAAACTCAAAGAAAACATTCTTTGAGTACTTTATGAATACTTACTGAGTACTTAATGGGTTTAAATGATCACAGTGCTAGGTGTTGCATATGAAAAGATGAAGAGACATAGTCCCTGTCCTTTACTAACCTCCAGTAGAGTCATTTGGAACTAGAGAGGAGAGGCTCTTGGCCAGTGGTCAGCTGATTAGAAAGACTTACTTCCTATTAGACAGTGTTTTGCCATCAAGCAGAAGTAGTAAAGGCCCTGGAAGAGGAGAACCTTAACTTATATGATGTTGGGCAAAGTCCTTCAATCATTCTGAACTTTAGATTTCTCATCTCTTTTATCTACATTATTTATCATGGATTTAGTAAATGAAAGCCTTCATTATTTAAGAAGCTTCCTTCCTTCTTTTTCAGTGTATCTGAAAGATTTTGAAAACAACATATGTGAAAAATAATGGAGTGAATTCAACAATGACAACACTCTCCCCTCCCAGGGACATTGTTCAGTCTCTAAAAGAATGCTCATTTGACCCTACGAAGCAATTTTAAATTTTATGTGGTGTTATGTTTCGATATACTTATTAAGAAAAATGGCAGAACCTACCTCCTTGACATATCAAAGTGCTTCAGAACCAAGTGTGGATTTCAGTGGCACCATTTGTAGACTCTTGGGCTCCAGAATTCTATCAGCACATTTAAAGCAACATCTTGTGAGCATACCACAGACTCTACCTTTCTTCCTTGAGTCTCATGTTACATAGAAGCTCTCATTCCTTAGAAGAAAAACAGCCTTCAGTGAGTCAGACATCAAATGGAGGCTCCTGGTGGCTAATCTTATGGTTTTTCAGTGGTTACTTGTAGTCAGTGAATAATTTAAAACAGACATCTTCATGCATTATTCAGGAAAACCAAACCTGTGATACAATGTGTGGATACCACAATTCCTGAAGGGAATTTGCTGCCTTTGATTATTTGTACATTTCCTTCCCCCAAATATCCAAATATTCAGTTACAAGATTATCTGCTGATCCAAATGACAGGTTTATTAATGTCTGCATTCAATTGTATTGACATTGTTGTTTTCAGTGTTCACATATCTTCCAGATACCTCACATGATGGGCAATTCATGAATTGAATTCCTGTTGAATTTACAACATTGTCCCAACTGGACCTGACACTTGAATTATTCTGATTACCCATATGCATATTTAGGCAAAATTCTTGTTGCTTCACTTTCTTTTCTTTTTTTTTTGCTTCACTTTCTTTGGAGACTTTTAGTTGACTAATCTTTCAGCATCAGTATTTTTAGTGAAAACCTTCTAAAACAAAAAATTTGATAATCAAAATAGTTTTGGAAATAAAGACTAGGCAGTGAAATATTTATGCTACTGATTGAAGAGCGTTCTGTAATATTATAGACTAATGAATTTGCATGTATTGTATTAAAAAAAAAACACAAACATACCTTAGGCAGCTATTTCTAGCAGTCAGCCCCAGGTTTGGGTGTAGACTCTTCAAACCAGTTGGGCAGATATTCCAGAAGGGTTTACTGTCTGCTTTACTCTTTTCCCCTTGACTTCTGTTGGACCAGATCCTGAAGCCTCTCCTAATTCTATTTGCTATTGGCCAAAAAGTAGTACTTTCCTGGAGAGGCATCCTCAAGTCAAGCTCATTCTCTCTCTTTTGTAATGAAACAAAACAAAACAAACAAAACAACAACAAAAAACTTTTGGCACCTAGGTCATTCCCAATCGTGCTATTTTTGCTTCCTTAAGGAGTAAACTGAAGAGGAAGGAGTAATAAACTACATTAGAAGAAAGAATAATAAACTGCATTGATAAACTGTCATACGTGACCACAAACTGAATGTCTTTAGACAACAAAAATTTGCTCTTTCACACTTCCGGAGGCTAGAAGTCTGAAGTCATGGCATCAGCAGAGCTACACTCCCTCTGAAGCCTCCGGCGGAGGTTTCTTCCGTGCCTCTTCTAGCTTCTGGGGACTTCAGGTGCCCCAGGCTTGTGGCTGCCTCTGTCTTTACATGGTATTGCCTCCTTCTCCCTGTGTCTTCTCCTCTTTTCTGTGTCTCTTATAAGGACATTTGTCATTGGATTTAGGGCCCACCTGGATAGCCCAGGACGACGATCTCATCTGGGGACCCTAATTGGATTATATCTGCAGAGACTCTTTATCAAAATAAGATCCCATTCACAGGTTCTGGGAGGTTAGGATGTGGACGTATCTTTTCAGGGGTCACCATTCAACCCACTCTATAAGCTAAGGTTTTATCACTACGCGTTTCACTTTGGACGTATATAAATTATTGTGTAACAACCACTTACTCCCATCCTATCAGTCACAGAAACTCTGAATTATCCTATCAGTCATATAACCTTTGAAATTCACTAAAACAAATTTATTTGATAGAATCGAGAAATTGCTTTTCCTTTATAAGTTCAGTTCAACCTCAGTAATTTATCCTGGACATATTTTCACACATTACTTGGAAATGGCAAAGGTACTTTTACCAACAGGCATATTTTGTTTCAGGCAGATAAGTTGTTGGCATGGACAGCTACTTGCCCAAAAGCTTTGTTAAAAGTGGAGATTTGTATGTGCAATTCAGAGGTAGTCACCACTAGATGGCAGTCTTGACTCATTAGAGACGAGTCTCTTGCCTAATGGTTTCTCCCAATCTCTTTCAATCCCAATCTCTTGCCTAATGGTTTCTCCAGGAAGTGATTGCCCTGAGACCACAGCTTCCTAAGGCGGTATCTGCTTGCCTTTAAAGACAACACAGTTAAAATACTAAAATACATATGAATACATTTATACTCTAGAGAAAGAAAAATGAGACACCGAGTTAAAATTAAAATACAAAGAGAACAGCATTTCCAGGCATTTTGAAATGTCGTCTTCAAATTTTTTTGTTTTGGGCTAAAGCTGCAATTATAAATCCAACTTGCCTTGCACATATTCCCTGTTCTTTGGTGCAGTAATTCTCCGCCGTGGTTGCACACTGGAATCCTCTGGAGAGCTTTAAAAGATACTGATGCCTGAGCGCCGCATGGGAGCTTCTGGTTTGCCTGGGCATTGGGAACAAAAGCTGTAAAGATACAGTGAGAGACAAAACAAGTGTGGGAAGGCCTAGGAAGCTGTAGGCTTGAGGAAACAAACAATAGCTTGATAGAGAAATGAGGCAGAATGAGGGGAAGAAGGCTGAGCAGGCAGAAGCTGATATAGGGAGATTTCTCTACTGGCAGAGGTTCAACAAACAGCTGTTGTTGAGTGGGACCATTTTGAGATTTGGAATTCACATTTCTCTTACTGCCCCAAGTATCCACTTACGAAGTCCTCATGACTCCAGGCAGCCTGTGGGACTGTTTCTTGCAGTCACAAGAGCAGAGCACAGGGAACCTTCCAATGGAGAGCATGTGGGCTCCCTGGGTATTTCCTTGCTTCCTCTCATCTCTCATACCTGTGGAGGCTCAGGACCTGAGCACAGTGGATTCAGCCTGTCTTCCTCCTGCTGCTTAAACCCACCTGGTGACTGACTCAAGGTCAATTCAGGCACCAATAAATCCAGAAGAAGACATTGGAACAGTGGCTCCCAACTTGACCCGGCCTGACCCCAAATTCTGTTTCTATTAGACATTTCTTAGAAGAGCTTGTGCATTTCTTTTAAACATAAATATTTATAAGTTTATGTCAAATAGAGTACCATCAGAGGAACCTTATTGGAAGAGGAGCATATAACATTCAAGTTTCCTTAGTGCCCATCCCCCATTTTTTTTTTTTTTTTGAATTACAGTTGGTCCTTGAATAACACAGATTTGAACTGTGTGGGTCCACTTATACTCTTCCTTATGATTTTCTTAATAATATTTTCTTTAGTTTACTTTATTGTAAGAATATAGTATACATCTAACACACAAAGTGTGTGTTAATTGACTGTTTATGTTATCGGTAAAGCTACCTGTTAACAGTAGGTTATCAGTAGTTGAGTTTTTAGGGAGTCAAAAGTTTTATGTAGTTTTTTGACTGCGTGGGGGTTGATGCCTCTAATCTCCATGCTGTTCAAGGGTCAAATCTATAAAATTTTTGTGACTGCTGGTTGTAGACATAATGAAAAGGAAGATGAATGTTATTAGCCAAGGAGGGACGGTACCCTACTGTGTCAGGAATGGAGGGTGGGATTTTATCTATTCTTTGTCTGGAATGTATGTAAATTTTTGGGGGCAAAGAGGAGAATAAGAGTCTATATCAGTCATTCTCAACTTTGATTAGAGATACTAATGCCTTTTTAGAAATACCTTTTAGAAATACTGATGCTTGGGTTCTGCCTATGTAGATTTTGATTAAATGGGTGTGGGTGTAATCTGGAAATCCAGGTTTTAAAAAAGCCTCTGAGGTGATATTAATATATAGCCAAGACTGAAAATCCTCGGTCCACACGCTCTTCCTAATCCACACAATTATAACCATAATCTTTTATGTCCAACTACCAGCTCACAATTGGAATGTTACCTAAATAGAGGCATTTTTTTAACCTTATTTCCAAAATATCCTTTAGAAAAGGCAAAATGCATTCAGAATGTACACGTATATTAGCATCACTTGGATTATTTACGAAGTACATTTTTAGTTCACTTTTCCCTTCATT
Source organism: Potos flavus (assembly GCA_028534135.1). NCBI lineage: Eukaryota > Metazoa > Chordata > Mammalia > Carnivora > Procyonidae > Potos > Potos flavus. The sequence continues at coordinate 179,231,173 of CM052898.1, read as the reverse complement.
AACATTTCTTTGTAAAGTTAGAGGGAAGATAAAGAAATATTTATTGATTTGCTGGGTGTTTACCAATTTCCCCCTACATGCCCGGCGCTGTTTATCAGAGACTCGTGTTGTGTTTTTTCACACCAGCCATGAAATAATCTTGTGCTCTGCCTTCTACAGATGGAAACTACTGTAGTCAGACAAGTCACACAATGTCTTGGTACCCCCTGTGCGGTGTGCAAGATGCTTGACCAGTGTGGGTTCACTGATTTAAGTTCTTTCTGAATAATACAAAACATTTTTAACAACAATAACTTCCTCCCACCCCCAGACTTAATCAAATAGCACTTTGATGTTCAGTGGAACTCAGAGAGTGGTTTGGAAAAATGTTCTTAGTTTATTGCAGGTGTTTGTCATCAAAATGGAATTACATTTCCAAGTTTTTGTTTTGAAAGTTGGCATTCAAAAAGATTTCAGAGATGTTTTATGGTGTAGTTCATTGCTTCGAGTTACTGAAATGTATTTCATTTCCATAAATGTCTTATGCTATAAAGTGATTAGTTACAAAGTGTTTGTAGAATGGCCAAGCTTGTTAAGTGGTTAAAAAAGGAAACACCAAGCCAAAAACTTGGCTAACTTAGGGGAACTAAGTTAGTTAAAGTTAACTCACAAGGCATTGCATTAACAATGCTATGTCGGCAATTAACCTTTATAGCACTAGGCTAATGTTTAACAACAATAATAAAATATCTTTGTATGGGTATTCTTGTAGTCTTCCATGGGTTGGATATTACTGAAACCCTTGTCTAAGTGGTTAAGTTAGTAGTTTTAGTCTGGGTTGGTTCCAAACCCTCTTTTATATTTCGCTCAGGAAATGTCATCCACTAGCCCTATTTTGGTTCACATTTATCTAGGGTGGGTTTGCAGACTTGCTGGTCCAGAGGTTGAAACAGATATATGTGGATTTGCTGTTGCTTGAAGACTGTCTCCCAATTATTCATGTAATCCATATATTGACTGTTTTGTGCCAAACTTTAAGGAGGACTTGGTACCGTTTAGTGGCAAGAAAGAATTTACTCTAGAAAAATCTACTCACCCCTACCCCAGGGCATCAGTGAACAATGTAGATTTTCCTGATGCATTTGTAAAGGAGAAGGATGATTTTACACCTCAGGTAAATGGCATAACATTTCTTCGTGTCCCTTCTTTGTGTCCCTTCTCCTATGTTCCTCAGACCTCCATCAAATGTCTTTTTCCCCTTTCCTTGCTGGTGCTAATCTTCTCAGCTTTTGCTTGGAGAGCCATACCTCTCCCTTTTGTGTGAAGAGCAATTTAGTATTAACATCTCATAATCAACCTTGCATACTCAAATCCTGATAAATCAGGAGGGCATTAAAAAAAAAAAGTTTCCTATCACTGGGGTTGCCAGATTTAGCAAATAAAAATACTGTCATTGTTGCATGGGGCATACTTAAACAAAAACACTTACTCTATGTTTGTCTGAAATTCAAATTTAACTGGATGTTTTGTGTTTTACCTGGCAACCCTAACTCTCGCCTTTGGAAATCTTTCTGATCTCCTTACCATTCAATATTCTTCTGGAGTTAAAAGCTGATGATTATCATAAAAATTTGCCCGGAGCTAAGGTTTTGCTTTTTAACGTTTCATGTCTAGCACACGAGTCACAGTTTTGTATCTTTTTTTGCTCTTCCTTAAACTCTGGTGAAAATTGTCAATGTCTAGCCTGACCGGGCTCTTTTGAGAAGTGAAAATATGGCACAAGTATTGTCCTGAACATGGACTGAGGCTCCTCTCTGCAAAGCTGCTCACACCGTGGTCCTCATCATCCTCCTGTGCTCAATTGCATCCTTCTGATTTCGGCATATGTTGGAATACCTGTAATGATAAGCTTTTAATCGTAAAATTCAGTTAGACAATCCTAGGCTTTTATCTATGTACATTCGAGATCTGGATATTAGGGGGCACCTGGGTGGCTCAGTGGGTTAGAGCCTCGGTCCCCGCTCAGGTCATGATCTCGGTGTCCTGGGATCGAGCCCCACATCATGGGGCTCTCTGCTCAGAGGGGAGCCTGCTTCCGCCTCTCTCTGTCTGCCTCTCTGCCTACTTGTGATCTCTTTCTCGATCAAATAAATAAATAAAATCTTTAAAAAAAAAGATCTGGATATTAGGTATCAATTTTGAATTCACTTTTTCAGTTTCACATTGAATATTTGGTAGAATGTAGAAAAATTTTAAACATATGTTATGGGGCCGCATCTACTCCTGGAATTGCCTGTGGAAATGGAAATTGTAATCATTAGACATGGCTACTTATTTTTCAGACTTGGGTTCAAACATTTGGCAGAGCAGCAAGAGAAAGCTTGAGCGTAAGTGTTTCATAAACTTTTCTTGTGAAAGAGGGCTTTTGGGGCAGATCTCATTAACTGATACTCTGTGAAATTCTTTACTTGATCTTAGCCAAAAGGCTGAGAAGCGATTGATACTCTGTGAAATTCTTATAAGGGATCAATATAAACATATTCAGAATTACTAAATTAAATTATGTTATCAATTACTGTGTAAGCTGTTGATTAAGAGGCACAGAAATTACAGTGTAGACATGCTCCGAATTTCTGGAATCCTACTGACTGGGTTTTAGAAGCAAAGAAACTTACATCGATCAATTAGAAAGTCAGTTTTGGCTTAAGGAGGAGCATATTGGGCCCATGTGTAAAATCCAGCAACCAGTAGATGTTTAGAGTCTTACCATAATGAATCAATAAATTGTCTTTCACAAATCAGCACAAGGAACCCTTTTGTCTCTATGCTGATAAGCTGTGATTAATCACAAAAGAAAATCAAAACGTGCTTTCATAGCCAAATGGCAGAACTGTAATATTGACTCTGGGGTAAAGGGCTGGTGGGCTGTTTCCCACGAGGTTGATAGGATGGCATTATTGTCTTAGTAGACGTAATGTTTGGTCTGGCCTTCTGTCTTGTAGACTCTCAAACTGGATTTTGGCAGAACACGGAGAGCAGATCCATCTCTCATGAGCAGACTTGTTAAATAAGCTCATGAGGCCAAGGAATGAAATCAGAATATCTCTTTCTACCTCTCCAGCTGTATCCCCAGGCCTCTTCTCCATTGTGCCTTCTGCTCCAGTAATAGTTTTCTTTTAGTTCCCGAATGTTCCATTATGTTCTTTATTCCCTATCGATATACTTGTATGTTGTTCCTCTTCCAAGGATGTTGATCTCTGTTTTCAACACCACTCATTGAACCCCCATCTCTCTCTCTCTGTCAAACACATACACACACACACACACACACACACATACATACACACACAAGCTCAGGGAAACCTTTATGGATGCAGTATCCCCACCCCTCCTCCTGGCCACACATTATGTTAGGTCCCCATGATCCATAACCTTGCTCATGCATGCCATTTTTCATTCTTATAATTATTTAGTCAGTGTCTCCCTCCCCTGCTACATTGTAACCTCTGTGAGGGCAGATACAATCTACCACTGTATGACTGCATTATGGATATGGAATTAATTGTGGTGCCTTTGCTCCAGAGTCTTCTATTCTCTTTGACAGGTTTGGGAACTCAGAGCTCAGTTCCATGAGATGAATATGCTAGCCATCAGTGAGCATCTCTCTTGATGATTCTCAAGGAGGATTAACATTTAGTTCTTGTTGTTCAGATGTACTCATTCAATGATTTCTGCCCATGTGCAAGCAGAGAAAGGAATTAGCACATGGCATCAGAACTTATGTTCATGATTATCTGCCTAAACCATAGGCTCGGGAGTCAATGCGTCTAACACTGGTGGCCCTTGTCTTGGGCTGGCTCAGGTCTAGGAAGCTTGACACAAGCTAGCTAGAGTGATTTGGGCATTATGCCACAAATCAACTGATCATCTGATTAAAGTATTAAGAAAAAATTCTTAGGGAAGGAGGAAGGGGCGCCTGGGTGGCTCGGTTGAGCGTCCAACACTTGATTTCAGCTCAGGTCATGATCTCAGGGTCGTGAGATCGAGCCCCATGTTGGGGGCTTAAGATTCTCTCTCTTCCTCTCCCTCTGCCCCTCCATCCCCCACTCACACTCTTGCTCTTTCTCTCTCAAAAAGAAAAAAAAATTCTTAAGAGTCTTTTAAAGTGATTTCCCTTTAATGGTTTTATTTTTTTAGTGACTTTTCTTTAATGACTCTTCTTTCCAGGATAAGAAACTTTTTTTTCTTTCTTTTTTTTTTTTGGAAACAAAGTTAATATCAGAAGGTTTTGTTTCGGTGAGGATGGACTCAGAGAGTTATCTGATTTGATAGATTTTATTATGGCCTTACTGGGACCTGGAGGGAGAGCTAGACTGGGGCTCAAAACCAGACATGTTTTGCCACCGATGGCCTGGTCTTGTGTGGGTCAGTTTCTTTGCTGACATGCTTTCTGTGGCTCATTCTCATGTGAAATTTTTTGTTTAGTGTAGTGGGAATAGCATGTCGTATAAAAGAGTCCAGGCCTTTTGAAATCCTAGTTCCACTGTTAATGCATGAATGACTATAGACAAGTGACTTAAACATTCTGAGCCTCAGTTTCCACTTCTGTAAAATGGGATGGCATTGGCAATCACATAGTAGTTGTTGTGAGGCTTAAATGAGATGATTCATGTAGGTCTTCAGTGTAGTTCCTGGCACAGGACAAGCACTCATTAAATTGTTACTCAGATTTATAAAATGGGATCAGTAATGCCTACTACTTGGGTTATGAGGATCAGGTAAAAAAACATATGGAGATGCCGGGCTTTATGTCTGGCCACACACCTGTTCAATAAGGGAAAATTCTCTTCCTTTTTCTTTCCACTTCCACTTCAGAGAATGACATATCTTCCTGAACGCCAGAATAGGCCTCCTTCTTGCTGATAGTTCCAAGAATACAACACATTTTATTCTTTTTAAAATTATTTCTTTTACTCGAATCTAAAATGGTAAGTGATCATTATTGCACTGATGTTATAATGACCAGCTTGTAACATATATCCTATGATTTTACCCCATTTCTTCATCCTTTCCACTCTCATATATTCCCTGTAGTGATCTTGATCCTGAGTGATTCTGACATATTTTATTTGTGGGTCTCATCTATGTTATTTAGATCTAGGCAATCCCAAAGACAACAATGGCTGCTCTGATTTTTGCCTGTATCTTCTATCATCTAATTATATAGGTGCTCCTCGATTTTTAAACATGCTACACTTTGAAATTTCTTTTTGATTGCTTGATAAAAAATGACACTGACAATTCATCTGGTTGTTAATTCGATTCTTTTAAGCAGAGAAAATCTGAATTTTGGGCCTTGTAGTGAAATTCCAGATAAAATCCCTTTTTATATTTCATTAATAGGAAAATTAAGAGCTTTATAGAAGAAAAAAGCTTCCTTTATTTCATGTTTTTTTTTTTT
>CM052898.1:179158178-179225233 GCA_028534135.1 Potos flavus | reverse complement strand
AAAAAAAATAAATGTGAACATTCTAACAACTTTGCGAAATTGAGAGATAAGATACTATACCCATGTCATAGGTGAGAAGTCTGAAATGTTGGAGGCATGATTTGTCCAAGCGATGAATCTAGAAACAGAGCTCAGACCTCCTGGCTCTAATCTAGTGTCAGTTCAGTCATTTATATAGCAGACATTTAATGAGCATTTCATCACTGACTGAGGACTGGGAACCAAAGACAGAGTAAAGTCCTTGATCAGGAAGAGTTCATCATGTAGAGGAAGAAAGGCATGAAAAGCATATAAGACTGCAAAGAAAGTGTGATGAAGTATAAACAAATTTATTAAATGCTAGAGGAATTTATAAAGGCTTTCTGGATAAATAAGGCATGAATACACATTGCCAAATGGAACTGTGAACAGGTATTTCAAACAAAGGGACTAAAACATGCAAAGGAGGAAGGGACAAGGTGTACATATGGGAGATGGCCATGAATTTTGAGTCAATAATTTAGTAATTTAAGCTGGGCTCAGGAGGGTGGTTCTTTTAGTCTCCTTTGGGCTTCTTTCATATCTATCTGACTGTTGGCTGGGACAACTGGGATGCTTTGACTTGTTCTACAAGCCTCTTATTACATCCAGCAGGCTAGCCTGGGCATGTACTCATTGTGATGACAGAGGTGTGAGAATATAAGCAGAAACATGCACTTTTACTAACTTCTTGTTGTGTAATACTGCCAATATCTCATTGCCCCAGGAAGTTATGTGGTTGAAGCAAGAGTCAGAGTGTGGATATACTCAAGGTTACATGAAAAATGCAATGGGTATACGGAGAGGTGAAAAACTGAGGACATACTTGCAGTCCATTGGGGGTAAATGCTGGAAGTAAAACTCCTGTACTAAATACGCTGCATAATTTTAAAGTTTTGTTGTCTTCCTGAAAAGTACCAATTTGCATTATTATCAAGGTTGTCTGTATGAAAGTGTCCATTATTCTATACTATTACCAGCACAGGAAAAAATAGGATTTTATATTTTGACCAACTATTAATTTTATTTAATTTATAGAGAGGTTGGACTTTTGAAAAATAATAGTGGCTTTATTGAGATATAATTCACGCACCATACAATTCATTTAAATACACCATACACTCATTTAAAGTGTCAAATTCAATGGCTTTTAGTATACTCAAAAAAGTTGTGCAACTATCACCACAATTTTAGAACCCTAAGAAAAAACCCACATTCATTAGCAATCAGTCTCCATTTATCCCTATGGACATTTAAAAATTGTAAAAATTCAAAAGTTTTCTTGCTATGAGTTCTTCATAAATTAAGCATATTAAACCTTTTCTATCACATATATTACAATTATTACCTAAGTTTTTAGAACTTAATTTCTCCTTTTATGATATGTAGAACTTTTAATTTTTATTTAAGGATCCATATTTTCATTTTTAATAGGTGTAATTTGATGTAGATTAGTGGAAAGACAAGTTAATGTATTTATGGATAACTTTTCTGAACTTTATGTATTGAATGAACTGGAGGGGAATGATTGTTCCATGAAGATGTAAATCTGTATTAGAGTTCTCCCGAGAAACAGAGCCAATAGTATATATATGTGTGCGTGTACATGCATTTATATTTATATATGTAAAAGAAGGTATTGGCTCACACGGTTACAGAGGCTGAGAAGTCCATGATCTTCCTTCTCAAGCTGGAGACCCAGGAAAGCTGGTGGTACAGTTCGAAGCCCTGAGAAGCAGAGAGCCATTGGTGTAGATTCCAGTCTGGGCCTGAAGGTCTGAGAACCAGGATTACTGAGGGAAAAAGAGGATCTATATCCTAGCTCAAGAAGTAAGAAAGAGAGATAACCCAACCTCCCTCTGCCTTTTTTTTCTGTTCAGATCTCTGACAGGTTGGATGATACCCACCCATATAAGGGAGGGTTATCTGCTTTACTCACTTCCCCAATTCAAATGTAATTTTTCTGGAAATGCCCTCAAAGATACATAATACTGAAATAATGATTTATTTGTTTATTTATTTATTTAAAAGGATTTTATTTATTTATTTGAGAGAGAGAGAGAGAGAGAGTGAGAGAGAATAAGCAGGGGGAGTGGCAGAGGGAGAGAGAGAAGCAGGCTCTGTGCTGAGCAGGGAGCCTGTTGCAGGGCTTGATCCCAGGACCCTGAGAATACAACCTGAGCTGAAGGCAGGTGCTTAACTGACTGAGCCACGCAGGCGCCCCTGAAATAACGTTTAATGAGTTCTCTAGGTATCCCTTGATCTGACAAAGTTGACACATAAAATTAGTCATCACAAGGTCCATTTCTTTGGCTTGAATGCCTATTAATGTTGAGCATCAAACACAAGTATTTTGGACACAAGACATTTTTAAAAATATTTTGAACACATATTTTCTTAATGTTATGTATAAATTACGTATAATGCACATACTTTGAATATTAGGTGCAGTTCTGTTCTTTTTGTGTCAAATGAAATTCTTGAAATAAGAAAAATGACCAAAGGAAAAAGTCAGTCTCAACGGAGAACACATTGCAACGATTAGGACTATTCAATTGAAAAACCAGAAGGGAGAATGTCTAAGATAAAAACTGGCATTGATGTTTGAGCAGCCTTTGCATTTTTAATGAAGTAGTTTTTGTATCAAAACTGTTGGGTGGTCTTAATGGAATTCTACAGTAAAAGACAAACTTTGCAGGTTGTCCATACCCTGTACATTCCAAAGAAAGATAGAACTTTGCCTTGCTCCTGGAAGGCAACCTCTAAGCCCTTGAAACACCTTGGTTGATAAGAATGTCTTTGATCACCTGGTGGCAATATCAGCATGACCTCTGGAGGGACTGGAGACTGAAGGTCAGTCCTATGGGCAGTTAGCCTGGAGACCAAAGCTCAGGTGACCTTTCCTGTTTTTGCTATACTCTCTGCGTGTTGTCACACATTGTCGTGGAGGAGAGTTAGGCTGTCCAGGTGAATCCACTACAAGAGGAGAACTGGGAGCTTATACTTGGTTTCTCCTGGAGTTTGCTCTATGCACCTTTTTCCATTGCTGGTTTCAATCTGAATCTTCTTGCTATATAATAAACTGTAACTGAGCATAACAGTTTTTCTGAGTTCTATGAGTCCTTTCAGTGAATCATGGAGGACCTTGAAACACTGGAACATACCTGGGAAACTCTAGCATGGCTTCATGGTAGGTCACACGTCCCATTGAAATGATGAAGATGATGTTAGAGATTGGTGAATAAGTTGAAAGTGTCCAAAGTTAAAAGAAATACATAAATGTATAAACTGCATTCTAACCTTCAGGGAGTTCCTAGAGTTGATAGAGAATTCACCTGTGGGTAGAGGAGTCATGCAATGGAAGGGTGCATTAGATTAGATGTTGCAAGGTGCCTCTTTAATAATCTGCTGACCCGTTCCTGGGTGAACATATCTTTACTTTTACTGAAATGTAAAATTCTAAAAGCCACCTTTGGTAGAAGTTATTTAGGAAAAAAGAGAGAAAAGACCATGCTTTTGGGAGACTCTGAGAATCTATAAGTATGATGAGAAAGGTCTTGTGGTGTCAGTGAAAAGCCTTGACTGCAGATAAGTGTAGCCTGCTTGGAGGCCCTAGTGAGGGATGAGTGATGTTGCTGAGCAGTGATGTTACAGTCATAGCTCAGCAACAATATCAGAGGTGGATCAAGAGCCAGAGAAGCAGAGACCGGTAAAAATGACCAGCAAAGGACGAAGACATCAAACACAGCCAGAGAAGAACTGTGGTGGTGACCTAGAGGAATTCCTGAGTCTCCCAGGACTTCCAGGGGGTTGGGATTTGAGGGATTTGAATCACTTCTTTTCTGCCTAGACACTGAGTATGACCACTTTAGTGAGTAACTGAACCTTAGTTCACTAAATATTATTGTGATCTCTTTGAATCTTAAGGATCAAAGGAAGTTGAAAAGGTGTCTAGTTCAGTCTCCCACAGTTATCCAAGCACAACCCGGTGAGGTCTCATTTGCCACATCAGGACTTGGTCCAGAACTATGGAGCTTCTCATGAGAATCTAGTCCTTATGTGAGACTGGGGCTTTTCCTGCTATGGGAGGTTTTAGTTAGAGGGCTTCTGTTTGTTTCAAGGGGCACCATGCTTCGTTGGCAGAGGGTGTTATATGTTACATGTCTAATAGAATATAATTACCAACTAAAGAAGAAATTCTCATGCAATAGCAGCATTAACTTCAGGAAGAGATGCATTTTTTAAATTATAAAGAAAATATTTATAATAAGCTTCTCTTGCATACTCAGAGGAGGCCAGGAGCTAAGTCTCAGGTGGGTGTTTGGAGTAAAATTCCTCCACCTTATAAAAAAATAGACATCTTGGAATTGTCCCTTGATGCTTGATGTGTTGGGAAATGGAAGAAGAGGGATGATGGGGGAAAGTCTAAGAGGAAGTTCTTGAGAAACATGGCAGGAGCCCATGGCCCAAGGAGACACAGGACCCATGAGAAATACTTGTGGAGTGGCTAAGAGTTGTCAGGAATAGGGTGTCTGATAATTCAGTTTGAAGTTCTTATTTTACTTCCTGGTATGTTGTGTCCCTTACCAAAGTATAATTTTCAAAAAGCTAAAGTCCTTATCCTGTTATGAAGTTTTATTTCATTCAAAGCTTAAATTCACCTTTTTAAAGGATAATTTGAAGAATACACACACACATACACACGCACGCACACTTAGGTAATTGAGAATGTTGAAATAGATGCAAAATTGAGTAATACCCTGTGGGCAATAAAGCGTAATGTTTGAGAACATCATTTTTATAGGGTGGGAGTCAATTGTATTTCTCCTGGATAAAATTCATTTATGTCATTCTCAGTTTCTACAACTTAGTCCTACAGAGTTGTACGATAGTCAGTGGAAGACAGTCAAGGTGCACGCCCCATTGAGGTTCTGGTAGACAGTGCCAGCACTGCAGGGAAAGGGCACCCAGGAATTACTTTTGCAGTTACTGCATCCTTTTCCGAGTCTTTGATAATTGGTCCTGACGTCCTCCAGAAACCTTCCACTGTCCATAAAACTCCATTATAGCAGCTACATTTTAATGGTGTTTTGTAAAAACGAAAGTGGAATGAGTGTGGACAAATGTCAGGTAAAGCAGGACCGAAGAAAACAGCACACAAAGAACAGTAGTTTATAAACGGATGCCAAGACTCGAGCTGAGAGTGGGGTTAGAGCAGGAATCCTCAGGCATCTCAAGGAACACTCTGGTCTCTGTGGCACTTAAAATGGGGGATTTAAACAATTTTATGTGGATAGTAAAGTAAAGGATGATCTCAGAAGGCTGACAGGCTTTTGGACATTTGGGTTGATAGATTCTTTGAATAGTAGAATTTGTGAGAGAGGAGACACTTTAAGTGAATTCCGATGTTTTCCTCCCCATTAATGCCTATTTTTAGAGTTTTAGGAAAGATGACACATAATAATTTAAAAAGTTTTTATAGATAATATGTATCAGTAAAAGTAAATCAATAAAATGCAAACAATAAAATCAATAGAAATCAATAGACATGTTAAAAAAATTGATAACGAATTTATTGAGAAGTCTCATTCACACTTGGGTTCTGGTACATCCTATTATGATAACTTTTTATTATATTTTTACATATTCTCCTGTTGTTTTTATGGAGACATGTAGGTTATTTTTTCTCTCTGTTTAAGAATAAGTTAGCATCCTTTATGCTTTTTTTCTCCTACCTTTAATTTAACATATCTTGAAAATCTTTCCTTGTCAATACCTACAGGTTTTCCTCATTATTTGTGACCGCTGCATAGTATACCATTGTGCAAATGTACTATAGCTTATTTTATTTTAAAAATGGACACTTGGGATTGTTTTCAGCCTTTTTACAGTTAAGTATGATGCTATAGTAAGTAACCTTGAACCACAACATTTCCCATGAATGCAGGTATAACTAACTATAAGATAAATTTCCAGAAGTGGGATTGCTGGGACAGAGGCTAGGTGTACTCTAGTTAGTTGCATTTTGATAATTAACCTCTAATAGGGGTTGTGCAACTTTGCACTTTCTTCAGTAATAATGAGAAGAGGACATGATTCCTCATAGTCTTGCTGTGCTGAATAGTTTCTCCTGATCCATCCGTCAGCGTTCTCCATACTGATCTAGGACCTGGGAGGCTGATTATAATGTTCAGCCTTAAGAGACTACCTTGTCCTATGGCTTCTTGAGTGGAAGACAAGGAGGCTGGAGAAAGAGGAGAGAGAGATCATGGTGCTTGTTTTCATTCCCTTTCATAACAGCTTTCTGTGAGTTGATTGACTCCCATTACCTAAGACCTCAGCTCTGCCTCCTACTTCTGTCCTCTCTCTCGGTTCTGGTAATTGCTAACTATCCTTGCTCCTTCAGGCCTCTGGTGGTAGTAACTTTCAGCTTTTGTTAATTTCTGTGCCTGTTGGGTTCCCTTAACCTGCAACTTTGTAAGTATTTTTTCTGTAAACAGTCATCCCATTTAAGCGTGCCCTCTCTCTCTTTAAATAACCTTGACTGGAACAGCTGCCGACAGAGTATGTGGCTTAAATTTCATTGACAAGCTGATATGTGAGACTGGTATTTCAGTGAAGTTTAACTTGTTTTTATTGTACTTTGAGAAGATGAACATCTTTTCATATGTTTAGGTGCCACTTGTAATTTTTTAATTCTATGAACTGCTCATGTCCTTTGTCCATTTTATTTGCTTATATATTCATTTATGGCTGTAAATTCACGTATGTATTCTGGAACATTTTTCTTTTACTTCCTCATAGATATTTTTGATTCATTTGGAGTTTATTTCTGGTTATGGTGTGAGGTCTGAATTTGACTTTATATTTTCATTTCCCCTGGAGAAGTGGTAATACATGGATGAAAAAGACCATCTTTCAAAGAGTTCTTAGACTTGACTGCAAAGCATGATGCATAAAAGGAAAAGTTGATAAATTGGGTTTCATCAAAATTAAACATTTTTGCTTTGTGAAAACCCGTGTGAAAAGGATGAAAAGATAAACTATAGACTGGGAGAAAATATTTGGGAACCACATTTCCAACAATAGCTTAAATCTAGAATATATAAAAAAAATTCTCAAAACTCAAGTAAATTCAAGTAAAAAAAAAATGCAAGTGGAAAATGGCAAAAGACATGAACAGATATTTTAGTGAAGAAGACATACAGATAGCAAGTAGGCACATGGAAAGGTATTCAATATTATTTATCAGGAAATTAAAATTATTATTATTATTTTTAGAGAGGGAGGTGGAGGAGGAGGGACAGAAGGAGAGTCTTTTTTTTTTTTTTTTAAGATTTTATTTATTTATTTGACAGAGAGAGAGAGATCACAAGTAGGCAGAGAGGCAGACAGAGAGAGGAGAAAGCAGAAAGCAGGCTCCCCGCTGAGCAGATAGCCCGTTGCGGGGCTCGATCCCAGGACCCTGAGATCACGACCTGAGCTGAAGGCAGAGACTTTAACCCACTGAGCCACCCAAGTGCCCCCGGAAGGAGATTCTTAAGCAGGCTTCACACTGAGGAGCTTGATGCAGGGCTTGGTCTCACAATCGTGAGATCATGACCTGAGCCAAAATCAAGATTTGGAGATTCAACTGACTGAGCCACCCAGGCGCCCAAGGAAATGCAAATTAAAACCATGATGAGATACCATTACATACTGATCAGAATGGGTAAAATATAGTGAAACAGCAAATGCTGACAAGGATATAGAGAAATTGAACTACTCATATATTGCTGGTGGGAATGTAAAATTATACAGCCACATTGGAGAAGCTTGGCAGTTTCTTATAAAAGAAAACTGCAATTATCACATGACCTAGCAATTATACTTCTGGACATTTATTACAGAGAGATGAAACCTTGTATTCACCTGAAAACCTATACACAGTGTTCATAACAGCTTTATTTGTAATAATCTAAAAACTAGAATCATCTGTCTGTCCTTCAAAAGCTGAATGGTTCAGCAAACTGTGGTACATACATAGCCTGGAATACTACTCAGCAATAAAAAGGAACAGACACTTGATACACACAACGACTTGGACAAATCTCCAAGGGATTATGCTGGATGAAAAAAAAAAGCCAGTCCTAAAAAACATTGCATATTGTATGACTCATATAATATTTTGAAGTGACAAAATTTTAGAAATGGGGGACAGCCTAGTGGTTGCTGAGGGCCGGGGATATGAGTTGGGGGTGGTGTGGAAGGAGATGAGTGTGGCTGCATAAAGACAACATGAGAGATCCTTGCGGTATCATAACTGCTCAGTATGTTGACTGTGGTAACGGACAAGCCTATATACGTGAAAAAGTCATACAGAACTACACACACACATACACACACACACACACATAAGTATGAGTAAAACTGGGGAAATCTGAATAACATAGATTGTGTCAGTATCAGTGATGTTTTACTATGATTTTGCAGAATATTGTCATTGAGAGAGAGCTGGCAAAGTATACAAAGGATCTCTCTGTATTACTTTTTATAACTACACATGACTTTATAATTATCTCAATAAAAATTTCAATTAAAAAAGCTTATCTTTATTCCCATAGATTTGAGATTTTGACTTTTTCACGTACTGAATTCCCTGTGTATTTATGCCTATTCCTAGATATTCTATTTTATTCTAATTGGTCTCATGTCTAGACAACATGAAGATTTTGAACTTGTAGTTTCTAAAAGATGGCTGGTTTATAAATAGAAATTTTGAAGTTTCACTTACTACATCACCACCTATGGTAAATTATTTCCAAAAATGGCTCCAACAATCTGTCTTACATGCCCTTTTTCCACTGCTCCTATCGAGAGATGGAGTGGGTTTCCTTTTCTCTTTGCTTCAGGGTCAGCCTTATGGTGAGCATTGGCCAATAGAAAGGCAGAAATCATGATGTGTGATTTCTAGTTCAAGGACTTAAGAGGCCTTGAAACCTCCATTTTTGCTGTCTTAGAAACAAGTCACACGTGGGGCACCTGGGTGGCTTAGTCGGGTAAACATCTGCCTTTGGCTCAGGTCATGATCTCAGAGTCCTGGGATCAAGCCCTGTGTCAGGCTCCCTGCTCAGTGGGAAGTCTGCTTCTCTTTCCCTTTGCTCCTCCCCTTGCTTGTGCTCTCTCTTGCTCTCTCTCTCAAATAAATAAATAAAATCTTAAAAATAAATAAGTAAAATCTTAAAAAAAAAAAAAAGAATCAAGTCACATGTAAAGAGGCTCAAATTAGACTAATTATGAGAGACCAGATGGAGAGAAGGTGGTTCCAGCCTTCCATCTTTGCCTAAGCCTAAGACATCGGGGTGAGACCATCTTGTACCTCACAGCCCAGCTGTCACCAACTGAATTCAGCCTCATGTGGGTCCAAGTAAGATAAGCAGAAGAACTGCCCAGCCAATATATGGAATCATGGGAAATAAATTGTTATTTTAGGCCAATAAGATTTGAGGTGGTTGGTTATGCAACTATAGGTAATTTATATATGTAACTATAATAAGCATAATTAATAGGTGAAGATGGAAAGACTTTGCAATTAAATTAATTTTTATTGAATATCTACTATGTGACCAGCCATAACACAGGCAATTTAAGGGATACATTAGATGAGGTATATATGTAAAAAGTGTTTTGTTTTTTTTTTTAGGTAGTAAAGGACTTTCTACATTTAAGATCATTTGCATTACTTGCCATAAAAGGACCAGTTAAGAATTAAGGGAAAATGGGGATAGAAGAGGGATGGAGAGGGATAAAAAGGGAAAAGACAGAGATGGGGAAATGGGAGAAAGTCAGAGAAGAGGGAAAATGGTACAAAATTATTATGAGAAGTGCAGGGAAAAGAGAAACAAGGGAAAGAATGGATGAGAGAAAGCATTGAGGATGAGGGGGGTGCAGCTGCAGACAAAAAATGGGAAGGTATTGAGACAAGCTTGGCAGAAGAGAAAACCATGCTTATCACATCTTGCATTTGTCTTGTGGATTTCAAGAAAAGTTTGTTCTGCCTCTTGAAAATCTGATACCCAAGAAAGTTATGTGAAACCGAGAAATTTAGGACAATTCTTTTGTACTGCTGAGAACATTTTCAAACTTCAAAATTTATTTTTTTTTAAATAAAGGTTCTAATGGGAGCTTTGAGGTCTTGTCCTCAAATAAAGATGTTATTTAGAATTGGGAAATTTACTTTGGAATTTTAATGGTATCTCATATATACAAAAATCCTCATTAACTTTTCTGAATAAATAAATGAATTCACTAGCTAGGCTTTTGGAAATCTCTTTGAAATCAAGCACTGTTTGGCAACTTTATCTTTCATCTTCGGAAGGTCAAGGCTGGTTTCTACTCTGATAACAAAGGTCCTTCATTTGTGACCAGTCACCTTCCCCTGAAAATGTGCTTTTTAATTCTGTTATGACCATTGTTTGCCTACCCTAAGCCATCCTGTCTCCCTTTCCCTGAGAGTAGAGGCTTGATTTTGTCCTGACTTCACCTTCTCATAAGTGCTGGGTAGGTGACAACCTCTGTGAACCCAGGGAGTGAACTATGATTTGTCTAAGGGAGTCATGGTGGACTCATTCCTTTTGCAGATATTGATTGGAGGATGGTCATGTGACTAATTCTAGTCAATAGGACCTGAGGGGAAGTCACCTGGGGCGCTTCTAAAAATTCCTTGCTAAAAACAATTGAAACAGGAAGAATCTCCCCTTCTCTTTACTAGATATTGTTATGTCTAGACCTGTCAGCTGATCCCCTGAAGCCATATTTAACCTGTAAAGGGAGTCATGTGACGTGCTGAGGAAGACAAAACTGAGATCTGGAAGACTTCATGGTCTTAATCCAAATTTGGATCAACTTGAAGATAAGTGGAAGAGTTACTCTTGTTGAAGTTAAACAAATATTGTGAGGATGCACATTTTATCATTTCTACATGTCACTCAGCAATACATAATTTAGGAACAAAGGAAATTAATACTTATGTCTTAAAAAATAGGTTTGAAGGAGGAAAATATTTCTACTCTTAGTGATCTTGATAATGTCCATATGAGATCATCATATCATTACAGAGAAGGAATAAATAACTTAGAAAATTTCAAGGCATGTCTGAAGGTTTATGTATATGGACATTTCTTAATATTGGCAACAATTTTGGGAACATAAACCTGATCTACAGATGTCTTGATAGAATGCTCCAGGAGGGACCTGAGACCACCCGAACTTCAAAACTGGTTCGGTCATATGTAGTTAGAGATAACCTTGTCAACCTCTTTTATTTAGAAGATAAGAAAAGCAGGTCTGTGAAGTTAAGTGATTTACCCACACTTACATAACTTGCCGAAATGCGGCCAGCACTAGGACCAGGGTCTCTAGGTTTCTAACCAGAGTCATAAATTTAAGAATGCAAGTGATGAGGAACACTTGGGAATCTAATCTTCAATTGTGCTTGATTTCCTTCTCTACAAAAATAATTTCACAGCATTTGAAAGATTTGTACCATCCTCGGTATTTGTAAGCAGAATCCCAGCCACAAATTGTAGCCTGAGAGTTGTTTTCCTGCTATGGGACATCAGGTTTCAGGTCATAGGAAAACAAAATCAAACCAGACCCGCAGGGCTTTGGCTTTTGGGGAGATGGTGGAGAGACTGGTGGAGAGACTAGTGGAGAGGGATCAGAACAGCATCGGAGCTGGGGTTTTCCCAGAGATGGTCCCTGGCTCTGGGTTTGTCTTTGGAATTCCTGTTGCCATGCAAAGCTCGTGACTTAGTTCTGTGTTATTTATGCGATTTCAGTGGCAAATTGTATGTATCTAAAATGCAGTTACTGGGATAGTTCCTGGCTCCTGCAAACCAAACTCCCTTGCTCACCCAGGGCACTTTCTGGGTAAATATTTTCTGTTAAAACAATCTTTTAGATTTTTTTGATATTAAAAGAGAGACAGTATTGTTTTATTTCTCCTTAGGGGGTCAGCTGTATGTCCTTACTGAACTCTGTATTTCTAGTTGCTGAAGATGTCTACTACCTATGAGGTGTTCAAACATCATTTGTTGATAATAAATGAGGCAGTAACCAAGCGAAGGAAGAAGTGGGGTGGTTCGAAACAAAGCATTTATAGGAGAGCCCTATCCTAATTAATTATTAGCTGGCTTGCCTGAAAACACCTAAAATCAGGCCAAATATCCAGTGCATTATTCACCCACTTGGACTGTGGTATCTGGTGTTGTCCCAATCCAAGACAACATATGTATCAGAAAATGTTTTGCTTATCTTCTGGCACTCAGTGGAGCTCAAAATTAAGTCCAGAGGAGGAAAGGAACTGAAACTATTTGTCTTAACTGATTGAGGTTTGGGTCTCATAATTATTCAAGTGAGCACACTGCTTCAAACAAACGAAGAGAACAAGCTAAAAAACAATTTCTATCTGATCAGACCTGCACAGTTTTATGTAATTTAATCAATCTTTATTGGATATTTACTAATTCCAGGCTCCCTGTCAGTTTCCTGGGATGCAAAATAAATAAGATGTTCTTTGTTTCGCTGAAGGTATTTGAACTCAGGAAGACAGATGCAGAGGAGTAACTAAAACATAAAGCAATGATCATTCAAATGCTTAATGAAGATAGAAGCAACGTAGTTGGGAGCAAATAGGAACCTTTGGTTTTATGCTGATGGGGATGTAGGGGCATTTTCATGGGAGAAGTAGTATCTGATTTAGGTCTTGAACAAGAAGGAGAATTTTGGAGGCATGGAAGGGGATACAAAGGCACCCCAGGCTCAAAGAATTACATGAGCAAAATTTGCCAAAACATTATAATTTAAAAAGATACTAAGTGAGGTAATAATTATAACTTATTCCAGATTTTTTCTTTTGCCATGAAGGAATTAAGAACATTCTAAGGTATAAATAACCTCTACCCAGAATTGGATAAAATCTGGAATGCCTTTTGAAAAACTGACATAATGATTAATAATTCTTATGGCATGAAGACGGTCTAATGAGCTGTCATAACCCAAGACCAGTCAGGCAACATTTTAAACAAGTCGAATTTGCCCCATAAGAGTATTTTAAAGGCCAATTAAAATACTTTCTTCAGTCCATAGCATGCTTTCAAAGTTTACGTGTAAGTACTGTAATGTAAACAAAGATGTTGCCCACTAAAGTTGCCTTATCGTCTATCATTTCTGGACTTTTAGGGCTTTCTTAATATAGGCATGATTGGGACATGTGTTTTGTTACTGAAGCCTCTTGAATTTATCTTCCGACTAATTGGGCTTTGATTTCAGAACCACAGAACAATGCATTTTCTCCACATTGTCTCTCCCATTCCTGCCAACCTCGGAGAACATGCCATGTGATGGAAATTATTTCACTTTCTCTTGATTTATGGTTAGTGGAGAGTATTTAAGACTGGGGTCAAGTTACAGGTTTTTTTCTTTTCTTTTTTTTTTTTAATTAAACATTTTGTTCCCCCTAAGAAGCTTTCTCATTGCAACAGCATGTTCCAAGGCAACCACTCTCTCCACCCCCAAAACATTTTCCTGGGACAAGATTCCAGGAAGCACCAGTCCTGACAGGGAAGAGTGGTGGAAATGACAGAAAGACTGCTGGGTCACTGTTCCCGAAATAGTGCCCTCAGAGCGCTTTGTTCCAAGCGAAGTGCTGTCCCCTCAGGAGACTCTTCAAAAGTCAGTGCGTTTGTCCTTATTCACACTCTTCCTTGCTTCCTAAAAGGACTTGGGGCGCCTCCCAGTAAAAGATGACCATGATACTAGTAAAATGGACATCGAGAATAAAAATCCACAACAAAGAATGGGGTGGGGAGTGAGAAGTATGCCAACTAGACTAAACCCCTAGTGCTGATGTCTGGACCTCAGCGCCGTTGACATCCTAGGCTGGGTAATTCTTTGCTGTGGGGTCTGTCCTGCACACTGAGGGATGTTTAGCAGCATTCTTCTGGCCTCAACTCAGAAGGTGCCAGTAGAAGCTCTCAGTTTTGACAGCCCAAAGTGTCTCCAGACACTGCCAAATGTCTCCGTGGGCACAAATCACCTGCAACTGAGAACACCTGCCCTAGACTCCTAAGAAAATATCTGACTTTATACTTCCAGTTCATCTCTCTCTGAACCGTAAGTCCAGCATACCTTCTAGTAGGTTCTAGTACCTTGCAGCACTTGGCTGTCATGCCTCCTGTTCACTGAGCACAGAGATGACCACAGACTGGGATTCAAATCTTGGTTTGCCACTTAATAACTATATGGTCGTTATATCTCAAAATCCTTATCTACAAAATGGGAGCAACAGCATTATTTGTGGGGATGAATTGGTATTATGTTTCTAAAGCACTTATCACAAGCGTCTGGCATATAGTAAGTGCTCTATAAATTCCAGTGAGTAGAGTAAGGCCTTTTTTTTTTTTTTTTTTTTTTAAAGAAAAACTTCTTTCTCCATCTTACATCGTGGCTGGGATAAGAGAAGAGGAGTAGCACTGGTACTCAGCTTAGGTGGAGGAAGAGGCAGACGTGTAGCGTAAAAGTTCTCAGGAGGTATCCCAAGAAGAGTGCTTGGAAGGATCTCAGTATCTTGTAGATATTTGACTCATCATTGGAAACCCTCCCTTCCCTTTACCTGGAGACCGGTGGAACTGAATAGATGAGGAAAACTCCAGAAGAGCCCAAAGGGAAGGAAGTAGGAGCTGAAGGAGACTGGGGGGCCAGGGGATGTAGAGAAGAGGGGAAGTCCTACAACGGTGAGCCTGGTAGTCCAGGAATGAGTCAGCAGGTGGGGGAAGGTTTGTAGGATGCACAAGAGCGGAGAAGCTGCCCCAAAGTTGACCTTTTTGTGATATCTTCCTTGAGCTGGACAAACCTTCAACAACAAATGCCTTGCTGCAGGGATGGCAAATAAAAATCACTCATTTACAGTGCACTCTAAAGATAAATTCAGCACTCAGACAGTAGTTACTTTTGCCTTACAAGTATTGCCCTGTGGTACACCAAGTGCTGGCTGACGACTTTGATGTGTCCAGATTTAATTATTATGCAACCCATTAGCCCAAAGGCAGAGGATGTTTAGTAAAAATGTCACCCTTGTATACAATTCATTCTGTGAAAACCATTGCTCAGAAAGTAATCCTATTTAGAAATGATTCAGAATAGGAAACCTTTACAGTTATGAAGCCCTGAATTTTTGTCCTTGGAACTGGACAGCTAAAAGCTGGGCAGAATAATTTTAGTATGTGTAAGCTTTTTCCACATAGGACAAGAAAGCCTTTACTTCATGGCTTTTGTGGAGAAAATGTTCAGTTCACTGCTCTCCTGTTTGAATCATTATGACCAAGTGGGAGAGAATGAGGATCTGTTCCAGTGGGAAATATTTAAATTAGGAGGGATTAAAAAATATCTACAATTATTTTGCATCATCTCCAAGGGAACCCACAGCCTCCTACGAAGGCTTTAATAATATCCTAGGAAATTTCCATCTGGAATAGAAAAGACAATGGAATCCAAATATGGGTGTCCCAGTGCACACATATGGTACTGTTAGGAGCCAAACTTCTAACTTTTTTCTGCTTTGTGAAAGTTCTGGTAGATCTTGACATTCTTTTTTTGGGGGAGACAACCATGGGACCTTTAATATGTTACTGAGCTCACAATCCAGAATAAAACTTTTGCAACTTTCTGATTTTTCCTAAATATTTACACATTACCCAGGGAGCAATGGCAGAAGCTTCAGGTCAGAGATTGGGTCTTGTTTTGGAACCTGGGGGTCCCAGGTGGGCCTAAGAGAATTGACTTCCGGAGGCATCTCATATCTGCTAGTGAGCCAGCTGTGATTCTTGCCAGTGTATGGAATGCACCTGGATCCTAGAGCAGTGATGCTCAATCCATCAAGAAATTAGTGGAGAAGGAACCTGGCCCACCAGCTTTGGTACCTGTGAAACATACCAATGTACGTTGGTTGTGCTCTGGGTAAAACTGAAGAGGGACTGCATCTTTCCTCACCCACCTAGGAATGGTCCATCTAGAAGAAGGGTCCTTCTTGGATGAAAGTTGGGAAAGGAGAGAACGAGGCCCAAGTACCTATAATCTAGGAGGTGGGGTGTTTGATGGTTGGGTTCTGAAGTGGAGAAGTAGTGGTATTTCCATACAGGCAACCCTCAAGAATCCTCCGCCCTTTTGGCTGACACATGGAATAAGGTGGATTTGAACAGAGTAGACCCTGTCCATGTGGTTGGATGCTGCCCATTGCCTGCCTATGCATACCTTTCTCAGTTTTCTATGGCTGTGGTGGGGAACTAGGGGCACTCATCCTTTGAGCAGACTCAAAGAGTTGGTTTAGGTGGAGAATGTAGTTGGAGGCCTTTTGCTTTCTCCAAATTCCAAAGCTCCCTATCTTCCCATGAAAGCTTGGTATGGGTAATGGAGTACATCCCAGATTAGGAGAGGTGCATGTTGTTTCAGCAGAGGATACCACATGGGAAATAATGTCTAGGAGGAGATCACCTCTAGGTGTGAAAGGACTGGGTCTCTTGAAGATACAAGGACAGACAGATTCTCTTCTCTCCCTTTCCCATGTTTTCCTCATACCCTGATTGCTTACTCTTCATCCGTAAAGGAAGCATGTGGGACGGAACAACTGATGACCACATTGGAGCCTAAGGTGAATAGAAGGAACACTGGGGAGGGTGCAGAGAGGAGCTAAAGGGGCTGAGGTAATCTGGAAGGGGAGATCTATCCCTACATAAGACAGGTGACCACAAGGGGACGTCTCATGAGCCAATGCCAAAGCAACCATGTATGTCAATGAGTTCAGAAGAATAAATCCAAGAAAAGAAAAAAGGTACCCTGAGCCCCCTGACCTACTTCCCATTTGCATATGCCCCAGTCATTGATGCATTGGAAGATATGACCTGCATATGTAACAGAGGCTCTATGTGTGGTCCCCACAGAATACAGTAAAGTCATTTCATAATGAATTTTGCAATTCCTTTCTTTCATTATGAAAAGCATTATACCAATTAACACTATACTGTTGCTTTTGTCAAGTCCTTGACAAGTACTCTTAACCACACAATTACCCTCAACCAGACAGGTTTTATAGGGATCCTGAAGTTCTGAGTTCTCCTAAGTTCTGGTCATTGGAATCTCACCAATTGTTCAGGAGCATGATTTTTCTTTTCTTTTCCTTTCCTTTCCTTTTTTTTTTTTTTAATCTCATGTCTTTTTTTTTTTTTTTCCCCCTTCAAATCATGGCTCTTGCTCTTAGCAGTTTTGGCCTCACTTTAAAATTTTTGTATTTAAAGCTAGCTCACTCTAAACTCTTTTCTACACAG
Source organism: Potos flavus (assembly GCA_028534135.1). Taxonomy (NCBI): domain Eukaryota; kingdom Metazoa; phylum Chordata; class Mammalia; order Carnivora; family Procyonidae; genus Potos; species Potos flavus. The sequence goes on along the minus strand of CM052898.1, from coordinate 179,207,855 downwards.
TAAACATGTATACACCACATCTTGCAAATACAGTTTGTCTTTCTGACTCACATATTTTGATTTCTCTAATTTTTCCTGAAGATCAAGTGTGAGGAAAATGGAGTCCAGAGCACTGAATATTTCCTTCTGCTTGGAGGTTGATTCTGACCCCCAGCAGGCACAGTGGGACTTCTCCAGTTCTCTCTCAGATCTGGCCATTGTCAGGGTCCCTCTTATCACTCATTGGAGGAATTGTGTGTTGGTGGAAATCCTTTTGGCCAGTTTGGTCATCCCCATATTCACCATCACAGGTTTTTGAAAGGCAATGACAAAATGAAGAGCTTTCAAATCACATGGTTTATTGGTTAGAACTTATTTAAGATAAAGGACACAGTTCTTAGGACTAGGAGCCAATGGTAAGTCAATACAAGATTATAGTTAGCGCATTAGTTACCTATTGCTGTGCAATGATATGACCACAAACTTAATAGCTTAAAACAATATATATATACTCATTATTTCATAAATTCTTTAGGTCTGGAGTCTGGCATGGCTTGGCCAGGTCCCATGGTCCTCTGCTTACAAGTCTGTGATAAAAATGTTAGCTGGGGTTGCAGAATGTGCAGCTTGATTGGGTCAGGATTCAGTTCCAGGTGCATCTGGTCATACTAGAACTCAGTTCATTGTGACATATTCAGTTTCTTGCTGGCCATTGGCAGGAGACTCCCTTAAGTTCCTTGCCACACAGACCTCTCCAACATAGGCACTTGCTTTTTCAAAAGAAACAAGGAAAAGAATTTCCTTGCAAGATAGACAATACAATCTTATGTAATGTAATCATATACATGCCACCATCTTTATCATGTTATATTGCTTAGAAGCAAGTCAGGGTTCCCACCCAGACTCAAGAGGAGGAGATCACACTAGGGTCGGATACCAGGAGGACAGTATGATTATCAAGTAGATCATGGAGACCAAGCTAGAGTCTGTCTGCTAGTTAGCAACACCTATCGACGAATAATTCTTGTGGCCAGAATTAGAAGTAAATGTAGTGATCCTTGCACACTCATGCTTTGCTAAAGCAGGTGGGGGAAAAAGGTGGAATGGTCATATCACCTGATCCCCAGCCAGTCAGGAATGGCCAACCTCGAATCCTGTGACTGTCTCCCTCTTTTCCCTGACAGTTACAGTCTTAAGTTGCACAAGAGATGGTATCTTCTGGGATCTGCAGGTACTTCTAGTCAGGATACTGACTAGAGAATCATCTGACTTTTCCATTCTCTCCAGGCTGGTAGATGCAGAGTCCAATTGGTCAAAGGAACACACTTCTTATCTTTTAAAGGACTAGCGTGCTATATGTGCATGTCCTGATAGAATATAGGTATGTTAGAGGTAGATAGGTTTCTCTGAAGTTTCACTCTCTGTCCTGTACATTCCTTATTTATTATAAGGGACTCTCCTGTTGTCAACTGTTTTCTTTTGCTGCCTGGTCGGCCTCTGCAGAAGTATTTCCTGCTCAAGTTCTCTCTTGCTTTTAGCAGTTTTGGCCTCACTTTAAAATTTTTGTATTTAAAGCTAGCTCACTCTAAGCTCTTTTCCACACAGTAAACATGCATACACCACATCTTGCAAATACAGTTTGTCCTTCTGACGCAAATCGCAGGATTGCATCTTGGACTACGTGCTGGGTGTTTCTGCTTGGCTATCTTGGGTTGGATTTCTCCAGGGGCAGATTCTAAGACAAGGATTTGAGCATAACTAGTTTATTTGGGAGGTGATTGCAGGAAAGAGCCACCGGGAGTGGGGAGGGGAGATAGCACAGGAAAGGAAGCTATTAAAGAGCACCGTTTCCCGCAGATTACTGCTGCGTGTGGCCGGGGTTTAACTCTGTTGGGCGATATGGTAGAACTGGCTTCCTGAGTTGTTGCCCCCGCTCCCACTCCCAGGTGAAGGAGCTGGGATTTTTCAGTCACTGGTTGAGGACTGCCTCTGGGTGCATTAAGTCTTTGGCATTTTTGGCCTGCTGCCTATGGTCCAGATGGGCTGTAGTGTCCAGAGATTACCTCGGGGAGAGAGTGGCTGGTGCTTGAAGTTAAAAGCCATTGGTTGGGGAGCAAGCTATTACAACTGCTCAACTGTGTCTCAGTTTGGCACCTGAAAAAAATGTGGTCATCCTCGTTACGTCATTTCTTTTTGTGTGAACATAATTCCTCCTCTTATTACCTCTGTCTGTCGGACATCACCACTCTGCAGCCACTTAGACTTGAATTTACTGCATTATCCCCATCTTTCCAGTGAGGAAACTGAGGCTTAGAATGTTCACGTGATTTGCCCAACATCACATGGCTGCTTAGTGACAGACCTTTCCACTGCTGTCTAGAGCAGCGTGTCCCAGGGATGACAAGGGGCTGAGGCTGATTTGCTTGCACAAAGTCACTGACCTGATCTAAGGCAATAGGGGGTCACATTCCAGGAGATTTCTCTCTGGGCTTTTTGTTTCTAAACTTCCTGGTTCCCCCAAGCTGAAATTGGTGTACTAGCTTGCTGTAGTTATGTAGATGGTTTAATAATGCTCCTGCTACCAATTCTAATTAGTTCTAGAACTTAGACGAAGTACATACACTCTCTACAGCTTATTTTTCTCATTCAGTGAATTTTGGGGGATCCCTTGAACCCTAACAGTGTGAGACAGGTGGATTTGCTTTTTTTTTTTTTTTTGGTAAGGATTTGCAGTTTGGGCTAGGTATGAAGGAAAAACTCCACCTTATTTATGCTTAATATAGGGCATGGTTTGGATAGCCTTTGTATGTCAAGCAGAAAATATGGTAGATCTTCTCAAAATATCCACAGGCATGTCCTTTGTCTTCTTGTGTGAAGACTTAAAAGTGTCACAGGAATAGCTACTGATGTGACTAACTAGGGCCAAGAGCGGTAAAGACTGTGAAACATAATGTCCTGGAGATACCATCTCCGGCAGGAGCACACAGCAGCATTCCTCTTTTCTTGCGTGAGTTCCTGCAGGTTGTCAGCAATCTGAAGGCAACATCTTTTCTTAGGGCGAGCTAAGATATTCACTGTTTCCCCAGAGTGAGTATCAAATTATCTGGAGTGAAAGGAATACACAATGGCAGAGATTTTATTTCTAATGAGCAGAGACTGGAAACACATTTGGAAGTCTATCATGATGTTTCTTTTCCTACCTCAATCGAGTGATCTCATTGGGTTGAATTCTGTGGTTTGGCTCGAAAGTCTTTTCATTCCCATCTTCATCTTTCCAATTTGCTGCCCCATTTTATGGGAACTCCTTCCAAGTTCTTGCTCCTCTTCATCATCTTGACTTCTCATCTTGTATTCAACCTGTTGCAAGCCCCCTCTGGTCCTTTCCTCCACTTAGTTTTATAAAACCGAGTAGTACGAGTGGCAACTAGGGGGACGGAATGAAGAAAGACTGGCAAACCTCTCCAAGCTACGTGGTTTTCCTTTAAGGCTTCTATGCTCTTCCTAAATATCTGATAATATATGGAAGAAAATCTTTGTAGAGCCGATAGGGAAACTGAGATGCCAATGATGTAATGGACTCGGTTAGGGTTTTATGACTCTGCTAACCAAAAGAACAAACTTCAAGTCATTTGATTTTTATTGTCATCTTTGATCCACTAAAGTGACTCTTCCCTCTAGAGCGGAGGTCAGCAGATTACAACGCACGGGCCAATTTCTGCTCACCACTTGTTTTTGTGGTTCAAGTTTTATCAACATACAGATACACCCATTGGTTTACGTATTATCTATGCCGGCATTCCTGTTAGAGCAGCCATGCTCAGTAGTTGCAACAGAGATCTTCTGAGCTGCAAAGCCTAAAATATTTACTCTTTGGTCCTTTATAGAAAAGGTTGGCTGACTCCAGAAGGTGATGATAGCTTTGAATGTTATGGGCTTGATATTTCTCATAATTGACTCAAGAAATACGATCCGAAGCCTAACTGAAGCTTCAGAGGCCTTCAAAAAATTCATCTATCTGCGACTGTTTTCCATTATTGTATCAGTCAGGGTTCTTCAGAGAAACAGAAGCCATAGATGTAGCCTCTTCTCCTTCTCAGTCCAGACAGGAGCAGTAAGACACCTTGGACCATTGCGGCATTGGGAGATCTTCTAGACTCTGTGATGGTTTGTGCTCCAAGGAACCAAGTCCAGAAGCAAGGCTGTCATTGTGATCCCAGAAGTGATGACACATCAATCCTCATCTAGTCTGAGTGAAGGATGCAGATCCCAGGCAGGGCTAGCTCCATAATTCATGAGGCCTCGTGTAGATGAACATGCTGGCCATTGTTTAAAACACACACACACACACACACACACACACACACACACACACACCCCAACAGCAAACCTGTGAAGAATTTCGAGATGGCAAAAACAGAGTTAAAGCGAGTGCAGGGCCCATGACACAGGGCCCAGGGCAAAAGCCCGGGCTGCATGCCCAGGAGGCCGGCCCTGAGCCTCGGACTTTGGAGCTCAAAGAGACATCAGGGGCGACCTATTCATAGAATCTGACAGTTGCACGTTGAAAACTGGCCACGCCACACTTCTCTTCTGATGACCTGGAGTGGGAGGACAGCCCACTTTGGCAGCTCTGGAGAGGGGCCCCACCAGGAGTGCATGCTTCTCAGTCTTGGCCTGAGTTGCTGGATTTCTCACTTTCTGGATCTGAAGACTGTATCTGGATCCACAGCCCTGTGCTCCAGGCCCCTCACCAGCTCTCCCCAGTACCTGGCTGTTATTTTTAGGTGACCGATGGTGGAGAGGTTTGACTTGTAATTTTCATGCCTGAGGCTTGAGTTTCACAGGAAATGTTTCAGAGAATTTAATACAATGCAACACACACGCCTTAACGAGGGCAGATTGGTTGTGTTCTTGTTGCCTGACTATTAGGAATTTCTATTCTTAGTCTTTTTCTCTTTTCACTGCTCCCTCCTGACTCCCTTCCTCCACCTCCACGGTTCCTCGTTGTGCCGGCTCCCGAGCCCTTCACTGCCACACAGATTTCTGTTCCCTCCCCTGCTGCCAACCCCGCTGGTTTTCTACGATGAATGAGGATGTGTCGCTGCCAACTTCCTCCCAATCTTTTCCAGACTCCTTTCTCCTTTTATTCTTCGCTCTGATCAGATTCTCCTCTCACTTTCCAGACCTTGAATCTAAGGACTGACTTTCTCCCTCTGTCCCCTTGAACTGATTACACAGTGCAGCTCATACTTAGCCATGGCTCCTGCCTTCCCTGCCTCGGTGGTTTTCCCAACCTTCTGTTCAGTCTTCCATCTTCATTTGATTTGCTCAAGTGCCAGGAAATAAGGGAACGGCCAGTCTGAATGCCTTAGCTCCTTCATTTTTCTCCGAGTTGTAATCGCCCTCCTTGAGGACCTTATTTAGTTTGTATGTCTAACCTTTCCATACTTCTGAGGGGAGAATCATCTGCTGTACTCCCCCTGCCTCAGATTAAAAAGAGAGACTGAGCTCATGGCATATGCATGATCTGTCTGCATTGGGAGGTCCAGTGAGGGAGACTGGAAGTTAAACCATGTAATGGTGTAGACGAAATGTGGTCCTATTGGTTGAGGTCAAATTGGTTATGGTATTAGGTGGCTTCAGGGTGGGCAGGTGCACAGCTCATAGACAATGTATAGTTGAACAATCCGTCTGTTGCTCAAAACAACAAGGTATTATCTATAGTCATCAACAATGCATCAAACACCTGAGTTTGTTTTGCATCCTCTTGAGTTATGGTGAATACTCATGAGAACTGTGCCAGTGATCAGAAGCCACTTGACTGTAGTTGCTACAATTCAGCTCTCAGAAATGTGGGAATTGGGCTTACACCTTTAGTTTGATATTTGGTTCAATATGCCTTTTGTGCTAGGCTATATCCTTAGTTTTCTTTCTATCCTTTTTTCTTTCTCTCTCATCCAATTCATTAATAGATGGACCAATTATTTTTTCATAAAGAAAGAATATGTTCTTATTTCAGGCTTATTAACTATCTTCCAGCCATGATTTTCATCACCTCCTAGGTGTATAGACAGTGGGTACCAAGTAACTGCTTATTGAATGACTATGTAATAGCCACCTGACTGGCCATATCTGGTAGCGTCAGAACTTGGCAAACCATTCTCTTCATAAGTACTAGATAATTCTTCTTTATTAATTCACAGGTAATATTAAAGGTAGTTCCTGAGCAAGTCTTCAAAATCTCTGACCACCCAAGATATTATACCTCTTGGATATACTCCTCCAAACTCTGTGGAAACATAGTTGAAACCATGAGTTGCAGCTTTTTTGTAAATCTGTTATCATGGATGAGAGATACCTAAATTAAAATTCAGGACCGAGAGGATTCAGCTTGCTGATAAGGAAAGAAGGATGAGGCGAAGTGCTGAGAGTAAAATGTGTCATACACATGCCTTGGTGCATATATGGATATGATGGCCAAAGAAGGACAGCTTTTTAACATGTCATGAAATAGGACTAAGCCTTGTTTGCCTCTGGTATAAATCATCACTCTGGCCATTTTGCAGAAATAGTATTTCCCCTCTTGTTTAGAGTCTGCTCCATTGTAGCATGTTTTGATTGCAAAGATTGTGCCATTAGCCTTCTTATTTTGGAAACCCTATCACCTGTGATAATGAAGAAACTGGAAGATCTCACACTAATTTTTCTATTGCCCTGCACTTTCTATCTCTGTATACTCTTGCTGCTCCTTCTGACTATAGCATTTCCCCATCTCGGCCAGACTAACTCAACCTACCAAAAGGCTCAGATCAAAATGGCACCATCCTCAAGAAGTCTTTGCCAATCCTTGCCAGCCAGACTCATCTCTTCTTTGTCTCTTCTTTAGCTATTGGCTCATGCCTCTTCTAAAGCGTGGATTATGGTTTGCCTCGCCCAGGAGCAGCTCATTCCCAGAAGAGTTCTCAACTTTTCCTGCATTGTGGGCAGATTCAAAGTAAGGACAATTACTTATTTGACCTTCTATTCTCCATGGGCCCAACAAACTGCCTTGTGTATAATAGGTTCTCAATAACGATTTGTTGAATTAAATTAGATTACATTTTATAAATGTTTATAAATGAGAGAACATTGCCTTACATGGTTTACAAAAAAATAAAAAATCTGTTGGGATAAAAATAGACTAACAAGAACTTAAGCTGAAGGGTTACGTCTTACACAATGAGGTTGTGTCTTTTTGAATTTTTGGAAAGCCTCTCAGAATTTATGCTTCCTAAGTATCCTACTGCTCTAGCATTTTGCTCAAATGCTAAAAGGCATCAGAATGGATTTTGATAAAATGGAATATTTTTAGGCATTCTGATCAGGCCAGTTCTGCCAAATTCTTGGCCTTTGGTATGTGCTGCCGAATAATGTCAGATGCTCAAACGTACACACATTGACATTTACAAGGCATGAGGTGGGCTCAGCCAAGTTCAGAAATGAAGCCCCCTTTTGATTGGTTTCCCAGAACTTCCTGAGATGCATTTATTGTTTGTTACTGGAGGAATGACAGGTGGCTGTACCAAATGAATTTCCATTCGTTTCTTCACTTTGGGAAATAACATCTGTATACAAGGGTCAGGTATTCTGTGAAATTGTGGATTCATGAGGTTACATTTTCAACTGTGTGAAGAGGACCTCGGGCCACCCTGGCATTGGCATTAACAGAAGTTGCACATAGGGCTGGGTTGTTTTAGAACTCCCTGGTGTGGGATTTGCAGAAATGAAATGAACAGGGCTCCCCTTCAAACATGTACTCGATGATTTTAGAAAATTCCAGATAAGAATCTAAGAGACCTACTCTCTTCTTTCTGAAAAATACTATCTTTTCTCTTAAAAAACAACAACAACACTATTTTACCTTTGTGCTCCATAAAAACATCAGAATGTATTTCATAACTTCTGGAATTCCACTGCCCTTTTAGATGGAGGACCATCCCCAAATGGAGAGACCAGGATTGTGTGTGTGTGTGTGTGCGTGTGTGTGCGTGCATGCACACCCACACGTCTGAATCCTTGTCCAGACAAAAATAGAGGTTAGGGAAGTTATAGGAAAGAGTTTTATAAGACTAAGCAAAAATGATTTCTGTTTCTAAAATAGTGCTGTTTATGAAGGGTACTTTTTTTACACTACGTAGTTAACTCAGAGTTGTGAGTAGCTACCTCTGGAGATGAAGTACTGCTGAGAATTGACATCTCCTCTTCTAAAGGCTACAAGAGGATTTACAAGCTCCACGATGAGCTCCATGATGCTGTTTTCCTATTAAGGCTCAGGATACCACCAGTTGCATCCTTTCTCCAGGGGTGCTGAGAATGTTAACCCTTCTGCTCCCAACAGCGCTGTGTGGGAAGGGGAGTTCCTGGGAGGTGCCAGACTGTCTATCCTGGCCATAGGCAGGAAAGCATGCTTTTATGAGTGAGGCCAATAGGGATTCTGGAAACATCATAGCCATGTCCCAGCACTTTTACCTCTTAATTCTGAAGAATCAATATTATTAAGCTCCGAAGTCATTCTGTAGAACTGAGGCTATGGCAATGCCTGTTCTGAGGCTAGGCACAGGTGGAGAAGGATGGGTTGACTCTGCACATGGGGACATCTGGTAATACCTGCTCAAACTTCCTGGCCTCCACCACGGCTCACGGTGCCATGGCCACGGGATGGCCCCGGCTGCAAATGGCATGATAATACCACCAACACTAGGCAATTTATAGTACTTTCTCCTATTCAAGTTCATCTCACATTCACTATCTTTAAAAGAACTCTTGGAAGCATGCAGAGCTGGCCTTATTTCTTCCCTCTCTCTTTAACTCGTCAGAGGAGGACATGGGACTTGCCTAAGGACATACGGTTGGTACAAGTCCAAGTCGAAAGTGGAACCCTATTCCCCTGAGGTTAATCCAGGCTCTACCCACTGTGATCCTGGGCACTCAGTATCACATCCAGGGAGGTTCTGTCTCTAGATGGGAATAGAGGGAAGCAGGATCCTGTATGTGAGTGTCTCATTGAAACACTTACCTTTATTATGACAGAAGAAGAAAACATGTCTCGATATTGAAAGAATCATAATTTCCAAGACGTGTCTCTCAAGAAGCTTCAAGACAATGTTGTATTCAAGATCATTGTAGAAGCTTCAAGATAATTCAAGATAATTGCAGGGCATCTCTATGTCTGAGTTCTGATGAGAACTCAGACTCACACACCTAAGTTAAAAATGTATTGTAGGGACTTTGTGATAGCAGGGACAAGGCACACTTGGGGACGTGTTATTCACCAAAATGGCAGCTGTTTATTTGGTCTTTTTTTTTTAAACTATCATGAGAGCCAGTTGATTCACTTTCTGGTTGTTAGGATGACCCAGAAAACCAGACTGATGAGGGTACTTCCAGGTTTTGTATTTGGTTCAGCTCTGTAAGAACAGATTTTTTTTTTTTTTTCCTTTGGGGCCAACTAGCCTATTTACTGGCAAACAGGAATGAGAAAATGTAGATTAGAAGTCAGTTTCAGGACTTAAATGCATCAACTTAATTTTAGAACTTTGAAAAAAATTATGTGGGAGCCAACTAGTCATTTTACAATCAAGATAGGTGACTAATTTGTTTTTAGACCTAAAGAATTTTATGTTCTGTACTATTTGTTATTTTCCTATATCCTTTCTGTGAACTGATGGGTTTTTTTTTTTAAACAAAACTTTTGCTCATATTTGTTCTAAACAACATAGATGTTAAAAATTGGATTTAATTTTTTTTTTCTGTCTAAATCTTCATTTGTAATATCTCTTTGTCCTTAACCAACTGTGGGTGTTTATGTGCATATTACCGAAAGAAAAGGAAAAGAAAAATAGTTTAAATCTACTCCTAGAATAACCCATGGTGGCGTTTTTAACATTGTAGCGCATATTTTATATTAACCTTGCTTTTTTCAATCATTCTAAGCTCAACAAAGTCACTTTGAACAGTAGGTATGTTTACAAGCATTGTCCAAAATGATAGCTGGTTCTTTTCAATATCATTTACAAGTTCAAAAATCTGATAGGAAGCCGGAGGCCCTTAGAAGTATCAGGTAACAAATGCCTCAGGGTTTCCCTGAGTAGTGAAACAATGTATTTAACATTCTTTGAAGTCTTGGAGATTATGGTGTGTTTGGAAGAGCTGTCTGTAAAGTTGTGTAACTAGTATCTAAGGTCCAGCTATATTTCACTTGCCAAAATTCTTTCTTTCATTTTTTCTGTAAAAGAGGCTGAACCAGGTCCTAGTCCTGGGTCTGATACCAATGAGCTGTGTGAACCTGGAAAGACACTTAACTTCTGTGAGACTTTGTTTTCTAATCTAAGAATGGGTTTGGCCCAGTAGACATTAATGATTATTTCCAGTTACTACATTTGTTTATTAAATGGTCGTATCCCATCCTGTGATGTTCTACACAATAGTGCTACACAGAGTGAGAACCTTACGGCTAAGGATTAAAAATCTTAAGGCAAAAAAAAAATGTCTTAAAGGAATCTAATTTCATACAGAAGATTTTTCTTGTTTCTCAAAGCTCATTCTAAGATTTCCATGTACTTTTCTTTTTCTTAATTTAACGTAGATATGTGCCTGTGTTCTTTCATATATTAATATAATTCTTCCCTGCGTTTTGAACACTGTAAGTTCGCATGCTGCGTATTTCAGGAAATATTTCTGAAATATGCAGAATAAGTTCGCATGCTGCATATTTCAGAAATATTTCCTTGCCCATTTGTCCCTTTTGTCTTTAAGGTGATCACTGATTGTCGCTTCTTGGCAAAGTAATGGTCCATTTAGTCAGGGTAGTTAAACTAGTAATGATAAAATGACCGACTTAATAACTAATCCTTTTTATTTCTCAACTAGTTGTTTTGGTGTGTAAACACACAGTTTGGTGTCTTCTTAGAGATTATGCTAATTTTTGAAACAGAATGTCATTACAGAGCCATGAGACCCCACTGAGGTTCTTGTTAAAGATTCACAATCTCGGGGCACCTGGGTGGCTCAGTGGGTTGAGCCTCTGCCTTCGGCTCAGGTCCTGATCTCAGGGTCCTGGGATCGAGCCCGCATCAGGCTCTCTGCTCAGCGGGGAGCCTGCTTCCCCCTCTCTCTGCCTGCCTCTCTGCCTACTTGTGATCTCTCTCTGTCAAATAAATAAATAAAATCTTTAAAAAAAAAAAAGATTCACAATCTCTGGTTATACTCACTCTAATTTCTTGGTAGACTGATCAGTTGAATTGGTTGAGAGCCATATCTGATCTCAGCCATCCCGCAGAATACTCATCTTGCTTCTGAACTTACCAGCCTTTTTGTGCTGTGAGCAAAGACCATGTTTTACTAGCAAGATTGTCTCTTAGAGGATCATACTCTGATCAGGTTCAAGGTTACCAGGTGCTTAACAGTATTGTTATTCACACCTTTCGACTGGAATCAAACTTAAGAAAATATTTTTAGAGCTGTTAAGACTTGTAGCAAAATTGTTAAGGAGGTACAAAGAATTCCCATGTATCTCCTGACTCCACTCCTTTGTTATCAATATCTCCTGCTAGAGTGGTTATGTTTGTTATGATTGATTAACCTACAGTCACACGTTTTAATCAAAGTCCATAGTTTACCTTATGATTCACTCTTGGTATTATATAGTCCGTAGGTTTGAACAAATGTAGACAGACATGTATCCATTTTTAGAGTACTATACAGACTATTTTCAATGCCCTAGAAATCTTCTGTGTCCCACCTAATCATCCTTCCCCAGTCCAAACCAACTCCTAACAACCACTGATCTTTTCCTGCTTTCATAATTTTGCCTTTTCCAGAATATCATACATAGTTGGAATCGCATAGTATATAGCCTTTTCAGATTGGCCTTCTTTTCACTTAGTAATATGCATTTAAATTTCTTCCATGTCTTCTCATGGCTTGATAACTCATTTGTTTTGAATAGAGCTGAATAATAATCCATTGTCTGGCTATACCACAGTTTATTTATCTGTTCACCGACCTCTAAGTTTTGGCAATTCTGAATAAAGCTGCTATAAACATTTATGTGCAGGGTTTTGAGTGGACATACATCTTCAGCTCTGTCAGATATATATCAAAGAACATGATTGCTGGATCATATGGTGAGAGTACATTTGGTTTTATGAGAAACAGCTAAACTCTCTTTCAAAGTAGCTGTGCCATTTTGCATTCCCACCAGCAAGGGGTGAGAATTTCTGCTCCTTCATCTCCTCATCAGTATTTGGAGTTGTCAGTGTTTCAGATTTTGGCCATGCTAAGCTCTTGAACTTTTTAAAAGGTGACATGGCTGTTTGAAATTTTGTGTGGAGTTTTTGGCTCTGTGTCCTTTGTACCAAGAAATGGACTTGCTCTCTCAAGTATCTTCAAATGGACTTTGTAGGCAGGGACCTTAGATTTTCTGACTTTGAGGAAGTTATTTCAACTTCTTATGTCTCGGTTTCCTCCTCTGGGAAAACTGGGACAATAATAGTATTTATCGTATAAGTTCTTGTGAGAATCTGTGCATAGAACAGTGCTTAGAACATACAAAACACTATATAAGTATGCATTATTATGATTATAAAGATATTGATCATTATTCTTGCTGTCAAGAAGCAAACTATGTTCTTTTTTCTGATGGAGGTATAGATTCATAGGGCTTTAGGGTTCCAAGGACCCTTAAAGGGTGGATAGCCCAGTCTTTTGGCCAGTGCCCAAATCCCCCACAATAGCAATGTTAGGAAGTAGAGGCAACTTGTAGAGCTCTATACAGCCCACTACAGGTGGGCTAATTAATTTTGCATCAGGAATCTGAAGTCCTAGGTCTCCTATATCTTAGAAATAGATCACAACATGTATGGTGTTTATTTTACAACAAGATTTATAAAAAATCTAGATTAATTTGCTAAAACATAGATGATTTAGTGGTTTTGGTAACATGAATAATTCAACTGCCTTTCAAATATTTGGAGAAAGCAAATCAGAAAATGGAAAGTCTATAAAAATTCTAAGGAATGGGGCAAGAATATTCCCACCCACCCTTACAGTCTCTTTCTAACAGTGGAAAGAGGGACCAAGTTTTAAATTCAGCTTAGCTCCATATAATTGATAATTCTGCCTGTTTTCCCAGATGATAGAATATTTCTTTCCACTTCTCTATTTCCAATTCACATATGCTGTATCCAGAACCCTTTTGATTCTCTGGGATTTTCTTTAAGAAACCCAGAAATTCCAGCAATAATTCCCAAACCTCACAGAATCATCTAAAAATAATCTGAGGAAAAGATTCGAGTCCAGGTGGTCCAATAAACTGGGGCAAAGAACAATGGCATTGTCAAATAAAAAAGAATTTACTTTGTCTATAACATTCATTAAAAGTGTATATAAGTCCACAAGCACATATTTCTGTTGTCTAGAGGAATTTTACCCCCAAGTTTTCAGAATTATGTAACATGAAAGTCGCTTTTATACCAGTAATGTGGTAGTATTTTGACTCCAGAATGTAACTTCATCTTGATTTCTGGACATTTACTTTGAAGACTGAATCCCACTGTGGTTGGTTTGTTGGTGATTCATCCATCCATCCATCCATCCATCCATCCATTCATTCATTCATTCGTCACAGAGGATCATCCAAAGTAAGCTAATGTGATCATTACCCATAGGTTTGGAAAGTTTTTTTGTTTTGCTTTTTAAAGATTTTATCTATTTATTTGATAGAGAGAGAGGGCGAGAGAGGGAACACAAGCACGGCAGGGAGCTGGAGAGGGAGAAGCAGGCCCCCTGCTGAGCAGGGAGCCCTATGTAGGGCTCCATCCCAGGATGCTGGGATCACGATCCGAGCTGAAGGCAGATGCTCAACGACTGAGCCACCCAGGCATTCCAAATTTAGAAGGTTTTAAAGCCATTCTTTGCAAACTGCAATACATCCCACATAGAGAAGTTATCCAGAAAAGATCTGCTCCAGCATTTTTATAGATGAGGACACTGGGGCTCAATGAAGTTTAATAGCTTGACTACAGTCACACAGTCTGACAGAATGAAGGGTGCCTGGGTGGCTCCGTCAGTTAAGCGTCTACCTTCAGCTCAGGTCATGATCCCAGGGTCCTGGGATTGAGTCCCTCATCGGGCTCCTTGCTTAGCTGGGAGCCTGCTTCTCCCTCTCCCTCTGTCCCACCCCCACTCATGTGCATACTCTCTCTCTCTTTCAAATAAATAAAATCCGTAAATAAATTCCTAAAAAAGAAAAGACAGAATGAGCTTCCCAATTTGGGTCTTGAAGTACAACTCCAGATTTGTTCTCCCTTCACCCTTAAACTTTCTCCTCCCCAGGCCATAGCAACCCCCCATATCTGAGCATTAATTTCAGTTTGTCTTTCTCCGCTCCCCTTTCACACTGAAAGCACATGACCTGTAGACTCCACTGTCACAGCATACAAACAGCCTACAGGTCCCTCCAGATCTGTTCATTCCCATTACTGCCAGTGAGAGGCAACTTGATACACTCTTGCAAGTGATTTCCACCTGGGATATCTGCTTCCATTTTCTGCTCCTTCAAGCCCTTCCTCCACAGAGCAGCCAAAGTGATCTTTTTAACAGACTTAAAGCCTTCCAAAGGCTTCTCTTTCCACCCGTGATGAAATCACCCTACACGGCCTGGCTTATCCAGCCCTTTGCAGTGCAGCCATGCCTAGCTCTCAGACCTCTGCCCTTCACCCTCTCCCTCCTCTTCCTCACTCCCACAACAAGCCTTATTTGTGCTCTTTTAAGCATGTACGGATGCTTCCCTCTCTTGAGGTTTCTACACCAGTTCTTCTTAAGTATTTCTGGAATTTTCTCTATCCCCATAGAACTTCATATGAGTAGATTAAAAAAAATTTTTTTTTAGAGTGGCTCTTGTTCAGTATCTATCACCTCCTTTCAGACAACCCAACATAAAACAGCCTCTTGGTCACTTTCTCTCACACCGCCTTACTTTGATTCTCAATATATCTTATTTATCTTATAAGCTACATGTATCACACATAATTTTCTTGTTAAAATACAAACAGCCCTTTTTCCGTTGTTCTCCTTCCCACTAGCATGCAGGGTAGTGAGCGAGACCCTTGCGCACCTCATTCACGCCCGCATTCTCAGCGTCCAGCCAACGCTTGTGAGGGAATGCCGGGCGATGCTACATCTCATTTTCCTTATTTCACAGCATCACACTTTCCTGTCCTTGTCCAGCTTCCTGAAATGACAGGGGTTCATCCAATGGTGAGGATTAAAGGATTAAAACCCTGACTTTGAAGGCAGAGACATAGGGCTCAGATCAAAGCCCAGCTATCACTTACTGCAGAACCGTAGACAAGTTAATTTCTTGGAACCTCCGTTTCCTTGTCTGTGAAATAGATAGGGCCGGTAATAGTATCCACCTCGTGGGGTTGTGGAGACAATGAAATGTGTAAACATGGTGACCCTGCCTGCCACACATCCTGTACCGTGTGTGTATCATGTATATCACGTAGTTTCCTTATATGTACAAAACATGATAGTTATACGCTTTTATTATATACCATATATCCACGTTATGTATATAAGTACATATAGCTATTTTTATGATTCTATTATTTGATAGAACAAATAAAATGTGTAACAAGATTTGTAAAATAGTATAGACAAAATGCCAGTCATTCCTTTCTTAGCTCGTTCTATTACAAGATTCAGCCAGCTTCCTCCTCTGGTAACCTCCCTTCCTCCCTCCCTTCCTTCCTTTCTTCCCTCCTTTTTCTCCCTCTCTTCCTCTCCCTCTCTCTCAAATAGCTTTATTTTTTAATTTATTTAAACACACAATAAAAAATCTATCCTCTTAAGTTTTAAGTGTGCAATACAGTATTGTTAACTATAGGTAGGATGTTACAAAGCAGATGGCTAGAACTTACTCATCTTGTCTAACTGAAACTTTATGTAACATTTTAGATGAAGTAAACAGCAGCAGTAGAACATGCTGTTATGACAAGTGTCCTGAAGGTGGCAGCAGAGGTCTAAGGTTTGGAAAATGTGGTAGATTTTCGTAGACACAATATAAGATTTGAAGGGGGGGGAAGAGTTATCCCAAGGTCCTGTTTTTGTATCTTAAATTACCATTTGTTATTATTATTGCTGGGAAAGGATGTGTCAGGTTATTTCGGTAAGCCGCTCTAATGCAAATCATATCTGGGAAGTGGAAGCCTGTTATTGTTCATTAAAACCTCAGGCAAAATGAGAGCATTAGTGCATTCATAGGATGCAGGAAGTGAAATTGGTGGTGAAGGTGAGGTAGAGGGCTTATAGCAGGAAGCAAAGGGCTCCCTGGGGTGTGGGTGGGCACATCCTTTGGCCCCAGGACTCTAATCTGCAGGCAGAGGCACAGCCCGGGGAAGTCAGCTGAGCCCTCTAAATCTCAGGACCAGACAGAGTTCCCTCTCGTCTTGCAGTTTCTTGGGTTTAAGTCTTGAGCCCCTGGAATCACCTCATTCAACCTTCAAATAATATGTAGAGTCTACAGTGTCTATGCATACAAATCAGATTCTCTGTATCTAATAGAGATCAGGGGAGTAATAAAATGGATAAAAGTAGGTCAGGAACACTGTCAAGGGTTCCCATTTAGTTCCTCTGTGCAACTAACTATGAAATACTTCATAGGGACCACCAGATGGCAGTATTGCACCACAAACTACTTATACACCCACCGGTTCCAGCTTGGAAGAGAAGTGGAGCGTTACAATCACACCTGTTTTCCATTTGCAGCAATAATTGGAATTATGCTTATAAGGAGCAATTATTTGCACTTTTTCCATATATGAAAAATACATTTTTTTGTTAATAGTGGCTGTTTTAGGTAATCTTTAGTCATTGTTTTGGGAAGAAGGAGAGAATCTAAAGGTTGCATTGTCTCTGACTCTCTGTATGTTATGATTCAAAATTTTCCATGAAAAATAAAAAACAACTAAGCAGCACGTGAATCGAGGTATAATATCCTCACCGCAAGAATATATCAGCTGCTGTGAAACTGCAAGACAAAAACAACATAAAACTGTTCGGTTCATAATTTACTCTTGGATTTGCAGCCTCCGGCTTTTCTCTAAAAGCATAAAACACAATGGTTACAAAATATGGCTTGTGTTGTTTACATGTTTTGTAACCACTTATGTACAAAATTGCTCTCTGTAAAATGCATCTGTGTGGTTGAAGAGATGGGAAAGGTGATTCTCGAATCAGGGCTTGTATGTCAAGTACCTGGCACAAGCCACAAATGTAGCAGGGATCTTAATCAATGGACGCTGTTGTTCCATGTATTAAGAAGTAATAGACTAGGGGGCGCCTGGGTGGCTCAGTGGGTGAAAGCCTCTGCCTTCGGCTCAGGTCATGATCTCAAGGTCCTGGGATCGAGCCCCACATCATGGGGCTCTCTGCTCAGTGGGGAGTCTGCTTCCCCCTCTCTCTCTGCCTACTTGTGATCTCTCTCTCTCTGTCAAATAAAAAACAAAATAAGTAATAGACTAGGGAGTGAGTGCAGCAATCCTTTATGCGGTATGGGAGCATACTCACAGTGAAATATCAGGCTGCTGTTTAGTGGAAACATCATAGGATGAGCTGTCCGCTGCCCCCCACCCCCCCAAGCAGACTATGTCAGCACAGGAAGGAAACTACAGACCGCAGTGCTCAGCAGTGGACCCTTAATGCCTTTTGAGAAGAGCAAATCCATTCCCCTCCCCTCCCCCTCATTTTGGATTAAATCTCTAGGGTACAGACACTATTGGTTGATACAGAGCCTAACAGGCAAAATGAGTGGCCTTAGGGATCATCCAGATTTCAACATGGATTCTTATGTTGACAAATCAATGAGCTCCTAGGAGGCACAGCTCGGGTGAATTCCTTAATTAAGCTAGGTCTCCTGTTTGGGCTAATTTAGACTCCAGTCATTCATGAAGCTTTTATATCCCTTTCTTTCTTCCTTCCCCTGCCTCCTTCCTTTCTTTCCTCCCTCACCCTTCCTCCTTCCTGTTCACCCACCCCTCCCTTCCTCCCTCCCCTTTTTCTTTCTTGGCACGCCAATGCCTTATTCCTTACTGTATGCCATTCATTTTGGTTCCAAACATTAGAAGTAAGCACTTTATTTGGCTTATTTCCATTATGGGCTGAATTCTGCTCTCCCTGCTCCCTTCCTGTGTTGAAGTCCTAACCGGTTAGTGCCTCAGCATGAACTGTATTTGGAGATAAGGTCTCTAAGCAAGGAATTAAAGTTAAATAAGGTGATTGGGGGTGGGCCTTAATCTAATGACCGGTGTCCTTCATAAGAAGAAATTAGGGCACAGACAGGTGTAGAGGAAAGACCATGTGAGGACACAGTGAGAAGCCAAGAGGGAGCCCTCAACAGGAAGCAGCCCTGCTGGTACCTTGACCTTAGACTTCTCAGCCTCTAGAGCTAGATAATCTTCCGTCATTTAAGCCACTCCCCTGGTTTGCGGTACATTGATACAGCAGCCCCTAGCAAACTAACGCAGCCCCTGGGATTCTTTTTTTTTTTTAAATATGGAAGAGTTCAGGAATTTGCGCTTCCTCCTTGCACAGGGGCCATGCAGAACCTCTCGGGATCATTCCAGTTTTACTGTAGGTGCTGCTGAGCAAGTGCTCCCTTTCGATTCTTTAATCCCCCCCAATTTACCAGAGTTGTAAAAAAATTGGCTCTTCTGGACCTGGCGCCTCACCGGCTGTGGCTACACGCCTCTGTCACGGCATACTCAGCGACTGTGACTGTATTTGTGCGAGTGTGAGCAGACCCTGAGCGGTGGCATTTCCCCACCGCCCGCACACTAGTTCATTTTAACGCGTAATATTGCTGGTGTTCATCAGCGCGAGCAGGAAACAGACTCAAAAATGTGGTGCTGTGTGCACATGAAGACCATGACCAAAGATAAGAATTTTGGTCTAAAATGTCCTCTTACTCTTGTACGGGCAAAGCTTATCTCCCTCCCTACAACAGACACAAGTGATAGCTCTCCTCAAAGTCCCTGGGTTTGGGCAAAAACACTGGAAATCTGCAGATGGCAGCATGACCTTGAACATGATTATTTCAGAGCAAAAGCACTGCATCCTTGTCCTGCTGTCTTTCCTTCTTTCTTTCTTTCTTTCTTTTTTTTTTTTTCATCCTTTTCCTTTTTTTCCTAGTGGGTATGTTACTGGAGCCTTTTAAAAAATGCTTATTTATGGCGCAAACTTGGAAAAGCAATTGTGCCTGTTTTTCGAGTTCACTCCTGTGGCCTGTGCTACAAAGTGCCAATCAGCAACATCCCCCGTGAAAGGCCTCTAGGCAAATACATGGTTATTCAGCTACCCACTTGGAGAACCCCAACTTGGATTGAAGCATGTTTTGAAATTATCCTTCAGAGATGTTCCCAGCCTTCTTTCGAGTTCCTAAAGATACGTTTACCAAATGTTGAAGTAATGACGATTCTCAGAACTTACAGCAACAGAGTGGTAAGATCGAGAGCCGCCTTCTAGATGCAGCCCACGTGCTACTCTGTAGCTGACAGAGGGGGTAGACACCCTGCAGATTTTCCCCATTCATTTTCTAAGTACTTGCTTCAGGGAACTCCAGTAAGGACCACTGTCAGCAAAATCTAAAACCTCAAACTAGAGGTCAGCAAACTTTTCCTCTACAGGCCCAGATAAGTAAATATTTTCAGCTTTTTGGGCCACATGGTCTTTATCGCAACTCCACTGTTGTATCCTCAAAGCAGCCACAGATAATACACACACCAGTGGGCAAAGCTGTGTTCCAATAAAACTTTATTTACAAAAGCACCCAGGGAGATTTGGCTTTGGGCCATTGTTGGCCAACATCTATTTTAAACCTGGGCCTGCTATCCCTCTGATAAGACTCTGTATGGGGTTTGAACTCATCTATACATTTTGCTTTCCCTCATTCCCCTCCCCCCTTAAATGCTGCTATGTTTCACACATATTTTAATTATGGTCTTGTGTCATCTTTTTTTTTTTTGAAGGTAAAATGTTGGGTTGGGTCGAGTAGGGAACTGACTCTTGAGCAGATACATTTATGAACAGTGGCCTGTATGTAACAATATGCGTTAAACATATGCATTAAATTCTCAAAAAGTTGATGTATTTATTAATATATTTATTAATAATCAGGCCCCATGAGTGCTAATTCCACATACAGTCCACTCGAGGCCATTAGCTAATGTCTAGTCTCTAGTGGAAGATAATTTAGATGGAGATAATGAAGATGAGTGGAAATTAGCAAACATGAGGTCCTCAAGGCTATCTTTAGGCAGACCTGAGCCCTGAGTGACCCCAGACTGTTTTGCTTCTTGAAGAGATTCCTTTGAGGGAATTGACCTGCTGGGTTATTTCCCACCTCTCCAGACTGGAGCAGATCCCAGAGAAATAAAGCAAATAATTTCCAGGAATTCACCCTGGTGAACTTCTTCCACAGCAGGTCAAGACGCTTTGAAGGATGCTTTGGGTAGCTTCTGGCCTCACCTTAATTCTACCCTGAAATCTCAGCATCTAAGAACATTGTAGGAGAGAAGCTCTTGCTTCACTGAAGCTGTTTAAGGATACTTCTTCTTTCACGCAAAAGACCCTCAAGATACACTTTGTATAGATAGACTTTGTATGGATTAATTTGTGAATAAACTCTGTCATCTGTAGGTGTAGTATGATACCCATAGGCAGAAACCTATTGTTGGCCTTCAAATATTGAGCTGGGGTCATTTGAATTCCTTCTTTATGTCAGCTCTCATGTGGAAGCAAAGGCATTCCACAGGCTTACCTGTACAAGGAAAGACTTGGTCTATTTTCATCTTTCTTGACAGTTTGGAAATCTTATTACATGGCCTGGGTTACAGAAATAGACAAAACTAAATAGAGAAATCTGCTTTGTGGGAACAGACTTGGAAAGTGTGGTTGCTAAGATAGTGATAGGCTTTATGTAGGGGGACTTTCCATTATAATTATACTCAAAGAACCAGAAAAGTGAATTCAGATGAAAAACATACATTGGGTACTTGGAAAGTAAAGTATGCCTTCTGTAGACAGGTTGTATAAAACCCTATCAGGGGAATTCTCCAGAGAAAGACTTGAGAATTTGCTCAAGGCGTTGGGATAAAAAGTACTGCTAAGTTGTTTTAATTACTGGCTGGAATTTGATGGAAAGAGGAAAAAAATAATCCTCCAGATGATACAAAGTAGACTTGTTTCCTCATGCTCCATGGATAATTTTTGGGAAACATTTTCATTTTCCACTCTTACTTGACAAGCAATGAATATGTATTTTCAATGCATATTTTCAATGCATCTTTCCTACATTCCAGAACTGTGCTGTCCAATATGGCAGACACCATCATGTTGCTACTAAGCACTTAAAATGCGGCTACTGTGACTAAGGAGCCGAATTGTTAATTTTACTGAATTTCAGTTAATTTAAATTTAAACAGCCACATGTGGTTATTGGCCACTTTATTGGGTGGGGCAGGATGGATATAGAACATTTCCATCATCGTGGAAAGTTCTATGTAGTGCTTGGTTCTAGAGTATAAGAGATCCAATTTTTATTCACAGAGTTGTTTTTCATATTGAAAACTTGGCTTTCTCCCAGCTGACAAAGTGTAAAAAAGAAGGCTATGAAGAAGATAACTTTGCTCCCATTTTATTCAGACAGTATCAACATTCGTTCAAAACTTTTTTCCCCCCTACTCTGAGTAATTCCATTTCTTTTTATCTGCAGCATTTCGTATTTCTTTTTTCTCATGTAGTTAAATACAAATATAGTAATTTCAGGAAACTCTTTACTTAGTTGTGCTTGAAATATCCTCACCAATCCTTAGAGTCATAACTGAGTGGCCAATACCATATTCTCAGTAGAAAAGACAAAAAAGAGAAAGACTTGTTTTCTTTGTGCCAAACAAAAAAATGCTGCGGTTTAGCAATAGAAAATTCAGAGGGAGGAAGCTTTTGAGGTCTTGAAAATGAACTCAGAGATGTGCATGTTAATGTACCTTCCTGCTCTCTTTAGTTTCTCAGGAGGGTATCTGTGAGTATCCAACTTAGGCTTTTTTTGTTTTTGTTTTCAGTCTCACGTTAAGTACACATTAGCTTCAGGAAAAAAGAAGAATAAGCCTTTATTTTTATTTTTACTTAGAATTGAAAAAAATTAAAATGTATTCAGCTTCCATCATCCCTCCCCACTTATATATACAGAACATCCAGAAGATTTTAATTTTTTTTTTTAAGATTTTATTTATTTATTTGAGTGAGGCAGAGTGAGAGAGAACATGAGAGGGGAGGAGATCAGAAGGAGAAGCAGACTCCCCATGGAGCTGGGAGCCTGACGCGGGACTCGATCCCAGGACTCCGGGATCATGACCTGAGCCGAAGGCAGTCGATTAACCAACTGAGCCACCCAGGCGCCCAATCCAGAAGATTTTAGATACACTTTTACACATTTGTTTTCTCATTTGAATAATGGGAAAAGAATACACGTTGTTGTCTGAAGGATATATCAAAAACCTGAAATATTTTGACAGAAGAGTTTTTCAGCAAGCACATCTGAATGGACAGTATGTTTCTTTTTTTGCTCAGGGTCAGTTTTTCAGGCTAAGAGACCACGGACTTGGAATTCACGATGTATTGAAGAGACCTTTATATTTTGGCCATGGTTTACAACCTTGTATAAATATATTTCAGGATGTATGTAATGATCTCGAAATGGTCATATGCCATCAAAATGGTCAAAATAATAATTTTCTGATAATTCCGTCAGGAAAAACAAATTGAAAGTGAAACTCATTGAAATTATGAGGGAGCAAACCGCCTGAGGGCACCCATCCTGTTTTGTCCCCAAGGTAAATCCAAGTGCCCCCAAGCACCTGTGCTGTACTTGGTTTCTATAGAATGAATGCATTTAAATGTACCAGTCAGTCCGTCTATTATTATGGAGTAAGAAATATAACCACAGGAACGTTGGGGATCAGGGCCACCTCTGGATGATTTTCGAGGCTGGAGATCCTACTGTCCAGAGAGGCAGGAGTGACTTGGAATAAGCAGCCCCATGGGCAAAGCCTAGGCTCCTGGTCTCTCCATGTGACTGTTCCCTGTGCTGCAGAAAGGTTTCTAGAGAGGCAGACCCAAGCGTCAGAGACAGACGAGGTTTACTGTCTGCTGGCATTTACACTTTAAGGAGCTCCTGGGCTTTCTGGTTGATGTAAAGTAGAAGGATGGGAGTGCAGGACAGTCTTTCCCTAGGTCCACATCGACACCCAGCTTCCCATTCCTTCCCCTTTATCTTGTCTCATCTGTAGATCGTCAGAAAAATGCATCAGCAATATTGCACCCCACTCAAAAGATTGCCAACACCTTCTCCAAATAATAGTGATCAACATATTTAATAGACTTCAGCTGTCTTTTTGGGCGATCTGGCAGAAAACTGAGAAAAAAAAGTCAGATTCTTAAAAAGAAGCACTGCTTTATTGCTTAAATGTGGAAATAATAGAGACCACCAGCTAAGCTAATAGTTTTGTTAAAAAGGAAAATTAAATGTGTCCATTGCTACTTCAATAGCACATACATAAATGGAAGGTGACAAAGGGGAGTAATACGTGAAAAGGGCCTCAAGTTTACCCCCAACTCATTACTCTTCTGAGCTCTCCACCCCCAACAGTGATCTGCATATCATCTGAGGAAGCTAAGAAATAATCTGCCAACCCTCCAACCGTGCTGTCTCCAAATAAACAAAACACAGTGCAATTCACTTTTCAATGTCTCCCTCCCTCCAACCCTCTCTTGCCTCTGTTTCTCCCTGAAAGTGATTCTTGACTTTGCGTTTCCCTCTTGCCCTTGGATGCTGGCTGGACTCCAAGCAGCAATGGAAACTTGTGAGTTTGGCAGACCTGACTTGTGAAATTATGCAGTTTGGTACATTTAGCCCATTTAGCTGAGATGTGAGAGCTGTGACGTGATGTATGCAGAGAAAGGCATGATTCTTGACAGCTGTTGAGAGTCCTTCAAAGAAATATATGTCCCCTAAAATCTTTCATTCCGAAGTTGGTGCACACCTTCAATGTGGCCCAGAAATCATACAGCAGCTCATCTTGTTTCTTTCTTCCTCCCTCCCTCCCTTTCTCTCTCTTCTCCCTTCCTCCCTCCCTCCCTTCTCCCTCCCTCTTTCTCTCTCTCTTTCTTTCTTTCTTTCTTTCTTTCTTTCTTTCTTTCTTTCTTTCTTTCTTTCTTTCTTTCTTTCTTTCTTTCTTTCTTTCTTTTCTTTCTTTTCTTTTCTTTCTTTCTTTCTTTCTTTCTTTCTTTCTTTCTTTTCTTTTTTTCTTTTTCTTTCTTTTTTTTCTTTCTTTCTTTCTTTCTTTCTTTCTTTCTTTCTTTCTTTCTTTCTCTTTCTTTCTTCTTTCTTTCCTTCTTTCTTTCTCTCTTTCTCTCTCTCTCTCTCCCCCTTCCTTCCTCCCTTTCCTCTCTTTCTTCTTCTTCTCCTTCCCCTCTTACTCCTCCTCCTCTCCTTCCTTCTTCTTCACATTCTATGAGCTAATTAAGCTCTGAAAACCATTTAAACACAAGTTGGCCATGATTTCAACACTTCCAAAAAAATAGAAATTAAAAAAAAAGGCTGATATTTGAAATCTTGTTTTCTCTGGCCCTGGCCCCAGAGCCTCAAAAACATTTAATAATAAATAGATAAAACTCCACCAAGGACAGAAAATCCCCCCACTCCCAACAAATTTTGTGTTAGTTGGGGCTCTTGTCTCTTTCCATGCCTGAGTTTATAGCTAACCTCTTTTAGACCTCCCCTTCTCTTTAGTTCTTTCTGCAGAAGGGAGATGAGAGCTCCTAGGACTTACTATAAAGATGGGATTTAAAACTCCATGAATCTTGAAATATGAATAACTAAAGGAAACCTGAGTGCCAGTTTTGACTTTCCCATCCGGACTGGTCGTGGCTTTTATTTCCTCTGCACCTGCCTCTCATCCTTTTCTTTGGGAACGAACACAGACAGCAGGGTATCTAGAAAGGATATTAACATACTCAGGTTTCCAGTTTGGGAACAGCAAGTCTCCTGTTCCCCCAGCCCCCCTGAAGTGAGATGTGGAAGCATCATGGTGTTTTATTGCCCTGAGGAAAGAGCAGGAGGCAAAGATAGATTAGGTTTTGTGGAATGGGGCAGCCAGGCAATAAAGGGGGGTGGGTCTCCTTCTAGGGATGGTGTGCACCTGACGTGTACTGCCTGCCTGTCCATATTCTCATCCATAGAATTAGAAATGGGCTTGCTCTCCTGGCCCCCTTGTTACAGCAAGAGCTACCATGGGTGTTGCTGCTGGACTTTGTAAGGAAGTCTCATGCATGCTGTCTATGGCAGATTGCAAAATGTGGTCTCAACCTTTCACCCCTCCTTGTGTCCATGCCTCCTTTCAATGTGACTTTGCAGCTCCTTCTATCAAAAGGTAGCATCTGTTTTCTACTGCACATGGGCTGACCTGCTATGGTCTTTAGAACATGGTAGAAGTGATGATGAGCCAGCAGTTGATGGGTCTCTGCTGTGGACAGAATTCCAAGAAGACCCACAGTGACCCTCACTCTTGTGTAATCTCCTTGCCTTGAGTTGCTCAGAACCTGTGAGTATGATGACTTACTACTCTTATGATTACATTGTAGCAGAAGGGATTTTTAGAAAATATAATTAGCTTTACAAGTCAGTTGACCTTAAGACAAAGAAAGTATCCTGGTGGGCCTGACCTAATCCCATGGGCCCTTGAATCTGGGTCTGAAGGTCAGAGACTGAGGAAGTCAGAGATCTGAAGCCTGAGAACTATTGGCAGTGCCCTTTCTGGTGGGAGAGGGCCTTGTGATAAGGAGTGTGGGAAGCCTCTGATTTGCTGAGAGTGACCTCTGACTGACAGCCAGCAAGGAAACAAGGACCACAGTCCTCAAACCGCAAGGAATTGAATTCTGCCAACACCAAAAATAAGATGGGAAGCAGATTTTGTTCCCCCTAGAGTCTCCAGACACGAACTCAGCCCGAGCTTGTTTCCAGCCTTGTGATGCCCAGCAGAAAAGCCAGTCATGTTCTGCTGAACTTCTGATTTATAGAACTGTGAGCTAATAAATGATGTTGTGTGAAGTTCATGGTAATTGTTATACAAGAGTAGAGAATTAAGACAGTCTCAAAAGACTTGTGCATTTCTGTCCTCTTCTGGAGCCTTACCAAGGTCATGAGACCATGCCCAGACTATGAAGCACAACTGAAGTGCCCCTGCTGAAGGCTGGGGTGCTTCTAGAACCAGAGCCATGTTGTCTCCCCAGATGCCCAAGGGAGTTCAGTCCAGAGTAGAACCACCCAGCTTATCCCAGTCTAGATTGCTAACCTGCAGAATCATGAATGCTACAGTCTGAAGGTTTGTGTCCCCCCTGCCTCAGATTCATATGTTGAATCTTAACCCCTGTGTGATTAGGGCATGAGGACAGAACCCTCACGAATGGGATTGGTGGTCATATAGAAGAAGTTTCAGAGAGATCCCTCACCCCTTCTGCCATACAAGGTTACAGCAAGAAGGTGGCTCTCTATGAACCACAAATCAGGCTCTCACCAGACACCAAATTGCCAGCCCCAAGGTCTTAGACTTCCCAGCATCCCAAACTCTGAGAAATAAATGCCTGTGTTTGATAAGCCATGCAGTCTGTGGAGTTTTGTTGTAGTAGGCTGAACAGACTGAGACAATGGGCTACAAGAATGACTATTGCTTGGTCTGGTCTGTTTTGGGGTGGTGCGTTACACAGGACGATCTCAGTGGCCCACCATCTGTCCTCGTGAGCAGGCCCCACCCTTTGGATGTCTTTGCTTCACGCTGACACGTACATTACCACATTCAGAAGGGGTGGGCTGATTTTGTTGTCTAGTGATGAGACCTCCTTTCCGTGAGGTATCGGGCAGCAGATTTCCTTTGAGCCGAGAAAACCGTGGCACGGTTTTGAACTGGATTATCGTACGGGTTGCGTCAAAATTCTTCACTGCCGCTCCAGTTCCTGGTGGAAACATGATCAATTTATAAACATTCGTTGTGACCAGGAGCTCAGGGTAAATGATTTCAACAACCCAACTTTTCACAATTAGAAATTAGAAATGATTATAAATTGTAAAAATGTACAAAATGAAAGTCATCTTGCCAAATTTCTGATTATGGCTGAAAGCAGACAGGCTGTGGCAGACAAGAAATGTAAAACATGGAGATGAAAGCATTTCAGTGGTAGGCTCGTGTTGTCAGACTTTAAAGTTGTACAGAAATTTGTAAATAAAGGCAGTGCGCATCCGCATGAGAGTCTGAGCTGTCCTTAGTACATGAAGAGAGGCTGTTTCACCTACATGGGACTCTTCTTCAGCTGGTTTCATATTATCTAGGTTGACAGGTAGTTCTGTGAAACAAAGATGTGGGAGGCTCAATTTTATTTTGAACTCCTGGTCTGAATATTAGGGATCTCAGATTTAGAAATTTCAATTTCTACAGCACTTTAGTAATAGGAAGGCTGCCATAGCATCCAATGTTACTATCTCCGTCAAGGAGCCATGATGGTGGCCATCCCCATCCCCAGAGGAACCAAGAAATGAGAGGACAGACTTCGGTGAACGGAGGTTGCTGTAAGACTAGTGTGAAAGAAAAAAAAAAAAAAGACTAGTGTGAAAGACCAGCGTGAAGATTAGATCAGCAATGGGGCTGCCATTGCTGGCGGGTTGGGTGGGACTGTGGCAGGCGAAGAATCAACAGTGGTTTGCAGAACAAACAGAAGAATCAACAGGCAGTTTTTTGTTGTTGTTGTTGTTATTAACATATAATGTATTATTTGCCCCAGGGGTACAGGTCTGTGAATCATCAGGCTTACACATTTCACAGCACTCACCATAGCACATACCCTCCCCAGTGTCCATAACCCAGCCAGGTCAGACGGGAGGAAAAATGTCTGCGTATAAAAACTGGAGGTAGAGAGCGTAATTCGGCATTAGTAACCCATAAACAAAAGGAGAACAAAGTGTAGGGTGAGGACAGGAGGATATGAGTATTCAAGCCATCTGCAGAGAGGCCGGAGGATCATCGTTGGTTTCTCTGGTGTGGAGACCTGCAGGTATGCCCTAGGAGGAGAAGCTAACTTCTGGATGCTTGATGTGTTTGCCAAGATACTCGGCTGGAAATTGTTATGGATGCTGACATGAGAAACAGAGTCAGTGCTCTCTAGGACGAATTCTGCTCTGTGCATGGAAACGAAGCCTGGGCAATTTATACAAATACTATCGCTGCTCCCTTGTGCTGTCAGGGGGAGGTGATGAACAGAGGGGAAACTGACCCCCAGTTAAGCCTCAGTCTGGCATGGTCCCTACTCTAGAAGAATTTGGGTCTTACCAACAAGCGAAATTTGATCTGGAAGAAGAGATAGGCTTCCGTGGGACATTTGGAAGAGGAGAATAATGGTTAGGACGGAGACTCAGCAAAAGCCTAGGTTTTTCTTGTTCAGATGGAATATTTTCCTTTGGGGGGTGGGGATCATTATACAGTATAGCTCTCTCTCTGAGAAACATTATTCATGCAGATTTCTTTATCTGGGCCTATGGACCCCCATCTAGTCTCTTTCCACACCCCACCCCTTGATGGGGAAAAACTGTACTTTAAGCCGACTGACCAGACTGGCAAGGGAACTCCAGTCCTTGTCTCAGAGCCCTTCCAGTTCTACTCTCCTACCCTGTTCCTCTCGCGCGCCAGAATGCCAAGTATGCGCGAGGAGGAGGATATAAATTACCCTCCCTGCTTGTGCTCGGGGCTCAGATCTTTGGAGAAGGGTCTCCTCTGAGTCTCACCGGTGAATAATCTCTCTTCTTAGTCTCCAGAGTGCCGCTTGGTTTTTCCGCCAGGATCCAGTCCAGGTTCTGCTACACCCTCTTGCCCCAGCCTTCTTTTGTTCTGGGCAAGGGAAGAGGAGGTTAGTGCATGGAGTCCCAGAGGGAGAGATGCATAAGTACGTATATGACCCAGAGTCTCTTGTCTTTGTGAGCCCCCTTCACCTGTGCATACCCTCCTTGGAGACCTGGGACATTCCTCTGCTATAGCATCCATTGTAATGTCTTTGGGTATCCACTCGTTTCCTCCACACTAGACCCTGTGCTCCTGGCAGACAAATCCTTTATTTTATTCCTGTCTGATGCTAGGCACACATCACAGTGCCTGACACACACGAGCACTCAAATATCCATTGAATAAATGTGACTACATATGAGGGTACGCATAGGACCATTTTTCTGTTAAAATAATATTTTTGGCCGTTTCTGTTTAAAAAAAAACAATGTGAGATCACGAAGAGACAAAGGTCCCCAAGCATGGTATCTTTTGCGGTACGTAGGGCTAGAAATAGCTGTTGTACGTAGCTGGTGCCTCAAAGGCTGCCGAGCACTAAGTGTTGCCATCTTTGATGTCTAGTCTATATCAGAGAACAAAAGGGCAGGAGAGACTGGGGAGTCGAAGAAAGCAAATAATCTTGTTTCAAGTTCCAAGCAGTGCTTTTGTGACCTGTTACATTATCAGGAGTGACACGCCCCACCCTTGCCCTCTGGATAAACCTTTGGGTGTCACCACCTCTGTCTGGGCTACGAGTTACGGGCACATCTCTCGGCTAGAAGCATGGGGGTCCCAGTCCAGAGGTGCTCTGTCCGCGGCATTCCCGGGAGGCCACTGATTGACTCCATTGACTGCCTGCTTTTAAGCCAGGTGTGTGTTTTATTTTCTGGCAGAGCTATTGTTTCATTACTGTCCTAAAACATCAGATTTAGGGGATACTTAAGGACGCAGAAGGAACAATTGAATCTCATTCCTGAAATGAGATGTTTTCACTGGCAAGTAGAAATATCTTCATCAAATAGTTGCTTCCAAGCAGATTCTGAATACGGGGAAGTATAATTACAATACAGAGTATGGCACTTTTTCAGGGATTGGATATTTATAGATTCTGGCTTCATCACATAGTATCTGCATGACTGTGGGTTACTTTATATGCAATTTCTTTATATGCAAAATAAACATCATAATATAAACAGGGAATTGTGAGTGCTGGGGGGCTGCTCATTCCTTAATCCTGATGTTTCTTTCCATTTGGAAGGACCTCCTTCTTCCCTTTCTCCCCTCTCCATTACCAGATTAAGGCTAATAGACTCTCTGCACTTCTCCATCACTCATTCAGAATTCGTTTACTCAATTGGTGGGTATGAAAGAGCACGTGTAGTGTGCCCCATCCTCTATCATTTCTCCCCGGGACAGGCTGCTTACAGGGAGCTGGAATTTTTTCTGCTGGGATGGGACAAGGACAAAGAGAGGTCTACTGCGGTCTCCCAGCACCACCTGACTTGTCTGTTATGGTGAGCTCTGCGCTGTGATCCCTGCCTCCTGGTAATCACGTCCCATGTGTAATTTCCCCTCCCCTTAAAGGGTGGGCATGACCTGGTGACTTGCTTCTAACAAACAGTATGGCAAAGTGATGGGATATCGCTTCTGAGATTAGGTTACAAAAAGATTGTGATTTCTGTCTTTCTGGACCCCTCTCTGTATCATAAAGCCCTCGAGGCCAGCAAGCTGCTCTGTTAGAAATGGCCCTAAGGAGACGTCCACACAGCAAGGGTCTAACGTCTCTGGCAATGGCCAGCAAGGAACTGAGGCCCTCAGTCCAGCAGCCCGAGGAACTAATCCTGACCATAGTCGGTGAGACTGGAAGCCAATCTTCTCCCGGTTGAGCCTTTTGATGACCACAGCCCTTGCCAACACCTTGATCGTAGCCTCAGGAGCGTCCCTGAATCAGACCCCGAATCAGCTGTGCTGCACGCAGATCCCTGATCCACACAAATTGTGAGATAAGAGATGTTTGTTGTTTAAGCTACTAAGTTTTGGGGTTATTTGAAACCCAGCAGCTGGCTAGACCCGGGGTAACTCTTGTGTTCAGTTTTGGGAAGCCCTTTGTGCCTCAGATATAAGTGTATTCTCCAGCCTCACCCAGATTGGTCATAAAGATGATAGTTTGCTCCCCACCTGCATTTTGCTTTTTGTCTTATTTCCCAACTATTCATTAATTCAGAACCTGGACAAGGGAGAGATGTGTTATTTATCACGCACCAGGCCTCCACTAAAATCCTCCACGTGAAGGCTTGTTACTTGTCTTTAAAAATTGCTGTAGGGATTGTTGCAAGTGAAGTCAGTAGCTTTGCCTGAGACAGCATTTTCCCTGTTTCTCTGCTATCACTAAAAATGCTCATGCTCTTTCTAGTCCTGTTACAGGCTTATGCCAGAGGCTTATGCACTTTGAAGTCTCTCCATCTCCAAACCCAATTCACAAACTTTTCCAAGGCCACTGTCTTGGCCTTGCCGTTTGCTCCTCCTATCAAAACCTCCCCGTCTGAGGCCCAGATCCTAGTAGTAGTAGAAATCTCAAGTTCATGCGAAGTCAGCATGGGAGGAATTCGGGGGCTTAAGCAGCCACTGAATTTTGGGGTCACTTCAGGAGGAGGACAGGCTTCCTGCCTGATCATAGAGGCATGCCCGTGTTACTTCAGGGAGACACAAAGAGAGATCGATCTGGACTATTATTAAATAGTTGAAGACTTCTCAGGAAGTGTTAACAAGCATTTGGGCACCCTTTGGCTTTTCTCACTTGCTCTTTCTCAGTTCGGGGAATTTAAATGTGTGCACTTAATTCCAAGGCTTTGGTCACTCCTGGACATCTCTCAAACATGCTCCAGTATTGCCCCTGGATGAATAGCCTCTCACTAGGACTCATAGCTCCCTGGAGGGCAGAGAGTGGGCACAGTTTGACCCCCTCTGGAGGGAAAGAGGGAGAGACCTAGGGCCTGGCAGCTGAAGAAAGTTAAAATATGCTGTCTCCATTTCTTCCTTTGCATCCTATTTCTGGTTGTTTTTTTTATTTTTTTTATTTTTTTTATTTTTTTTTTATTAAAGGATTTAAAAACAGAAAAACAGCATTTGGATTTTATAAAATACAACAGATCAATTCCTACTTGTGGTTTTACCCTGGGGCCGGGCATAGAGAATAGTTCTAACAGATATTTTTCAAAAATCATTAGGCTCACCAGACTTTAAGCTGGCCCATGACATTTGGAGTGGATCCATTTTGTTTTTTTTTAAACCTAATACTTTTCCACCCCCAGTGGTCTCTGGCCTTTAATCCTGCTCTCTAAAACACGAATTTAGGAAAAAAAAAACCCTGTATTTACCCACTGAAGATATACTTTCATATTCTTTCACATTCATGGGTTTCTGAGCAAACATAACTGCTTGCATAGGAAAGAAAAGCACAGCTGATGAATTTCCCACTGTTTAGTTAGCCTCCACGATTTTTCATAATCCTTAATTTCTGATACCAACCTCTCAATTTCCTTTGGGGCTACCCTGGTGATATGCTTATTTTGTATCTGCATGAGATTATGTAGGGTAGTCAAAAATCATTGGTGATAGTTATTAAAAAAGGTTTTTATTTTAGAACACATTATATAATTTTAATGTACAGTTAATATGTCATATACCTGCATAGTTAATTTGTGAAAGTACCTGTCATTTAACTAGGGCACTGGATTAGTTTCCTACTGCAACTATAATTAATTACCCAAAACTGAGCATTTAAAACACACTTCTTAAAAATCTTATGGTTCTGGAGGTCAGAAGTTCTGAAACGGGTCTTGTGGGACTAGATGTCAGCAGGGCTGGTTCCTTCTGGGGGCTTGGGGTGGGGGGCATCTGTTTCCTTGTCTTTCCCAATATCCAGAGCTGCCTGCATTCCTTGGCTCATGGCCCTGCAGGGCTCCAATCTCTCTTTCTTTTGTTATATCACCTTTGACTCTGACATTCATGCCTCTTTATTTCACTTACAAGGACTCTTCTGACTCCAGTGGGCCAACTCAGGTAATTTAGGGGAAAAAAAAAAAATCTCCCTATCTCAAATTCCCTAAATTAGCCCCATCTACAAAGTCTCTTTTTGGCATGGAAGCCATGGAAGGTAATGCATGCACAGGTCCCAGGGATGAATATGTGCCCACTTTCAGTGGACAGAGTCATTATTCTCTTAGCCATAGGCTTTTTCATGATAAGGAAAAACCGTACTTTAAGCCGACCAACCAAACCAGCAAGGGAACTCCAGTCCCTGTCTCAAAGCCCTTCCGGTTCTTCTTTCCTACCCTGTTCCCCTTGTGCGCCAAAATACCAAGTATGCGCAAGTAGGAAGGTATAAATTACCCTCCCTGATTGTGCTTGGGGCTCAGATCTTTGGAGAAGGGTCTTCTCTGAGTCCACCGGTGTTTTTTTAATAAATCTCCAATCCTTCAAGTCTCCCAGTGCCTCTTGGTTTTTCCGCCAGGATCCAGTCCAGGTTCTGCTACATTCAGAAGAACACTTACTTTGGTGTCATGAAATAAAAGGGTCTCAGACTGTCTCTGACAGTTGATACCAAGGCCAGGATGAGACAAATGCTAGAGTCCTTATCATTATTATTGCTATATTTTTAGAAAAGATACAACAGATTTTATCGTTGGTTTCTTTTGAATTCTCAGGTAACTCTGAGACCATTTCGGTGTGCCAACTTGCCCTATTATAGAAGGGATCATCTTGAATTCAGTAAATAAGCCATTCAGTAAAGAAATCATTTAGTTTAGGAACCAGCTGGTTTAGACTGCCTGAAACTACACGTCTTGCTATAATTCAATAGTAGCAGGCTGTTTCAGATTACTACATGTATGAATGCACACACTACATGTAAAATAAAAGCACATGTAACATCTACAGAATCTACAACCCATCACTGGAAAGTTTCCATGAAGGCAAGAAGACTTGTCAGGCTATTCATTGGTGTTTATCTACCTGCAGATTTTAATTTCCTGTCATAGTTCAAGTGGACTAAAATCTTGATGATCTGTCCAAATTTCATCTGCCATCATGAGCGTTACAGATGATTAAAGATGGCCATTTCTTGTGCTTCCCGTACGTGCAAGTCTCCACTGATTCCTCACTGCCTGCTTTAACTGTTCCTGGGCTTTCTCCTCCTTGTCTCTTAGATGAACATCACCAAAATTGTTCTTTCCACCTCTTTCTGAATATCCCTGGTGATTTCCAGCATCCCTCTCTTTTTTGCCTTATTGTTCTCCGCCTGGATGATGCTCCTCTTTTCTTCTCTACATTAATCTTCGATCTACTAACCGAAGGTCCAAATCATACTATTTGGACTTGGTGAATTCTGTAGCACCCATGACGCACACTGTTCACTTGGTATTTTGAGCAGGCTATTTTATCGGTGGCAAGGTACAACTTTGAAAATGTTTGTCTCCTGTCCCTTCCCTCCTTTTCAGGCAGCTGTAAGAGCACATGGGTTTTATTAACTTGTCCAAAGGATGCTATTGATGAGGAAACAATAGGCGAGCTGAGGACAAAGCAGAAGCTGATACCCCACAACCCGGCCCCCCCCAGATGGGATCTATGTGACATTCCTCAGGCACTCTTGGCTGCTCTAAAGCTAAGGAAAGGAAAAACAAATAGTTGTAGAGATCACAATCTTGCAAGACAAGAGTCTCCCTTAGTTTACAAATGCCTTAGCAATCTACAAGAACAAAGCATTTCTATCAACAACCTAGCTTCCAGGGAGGCCTGGGTGGCTCAGCTGGTTGAGCGGCTGCCTTTGGCTCAGGGCATGATCCCAGGGTCCTGGGATCGAGTCCCACATCGGGCTCCTTGCTCGGCGGGGAGCCTGCTTCTCCCTCTGCCTCTGCCTGCCACTCTGCCTGCTTGTGCTCTCTCTCTGACAAATAAATAAATAAAATCTTAAAAAAAAAAATAAATAACCTAGCTTCCAGAAGGAAATGTAGATACAATTGAATGTCCTTATAATCTGCAGCCCATGGACAGATACTTGAAGTGGGCAGCGTGTAGTATTCTTCCAGGAAGCTCCCAACTATCTTCATGTTAATGTCTTGCAAGAGGGAAAACACCCTTAACTTGACAATGGCAAGGCCTCCAATATCCTGTAAATCTTTATCATGAAAATCCTTTTGAAACCTCCCTTTTCCTTACCTCCAACCCCATAGTATGTAATCAGCCACCCGTCACAACCCCAGTGCAGCAGCTCTTTCTGCCCACAGATCCTGTCCCTGTGCTTTAATAAACCACCATTTTGCACCAAAGATGTCTCAGGAATTCTGTCTTCGTCATCAGCTCCAGACTCCATCCCACTAAACCTCACCTCTATTCCAAAACCCCATCACTATAACCAAATCAAAGAGTTAATTCTCAGTTTTTGGGTTTTGAAAGCCTGGCCTTTGAATTTCACAAGCAAGGTTCAGAAGGACATGGGGTCATAAAATCTGTTCCAAAGCCAGTGAACTGTAAACAGGTGTGTGTGTGTGCATGTACATTGGGGGAACAAGACTTCCCCTAAGGGTGCATGAGGACATAGGCATGTCACCAGATCAGCTTCCAGATCCTCAGATTCCCTATGTCCTCTTTCCTGGGATGACTCTATCTACAGACACACTTAACAATCTGCAGGGTTTCTTCTTGTTTTCACACTTGCCCTTTCCCCATTCCCCCCTAATTCTTGCGATGGTGGAAAACTCTGAGCACCAAGGGACCCTGTAAAATAAGGATATTGAGAAAGCAACCTGCTGAGATAACTGGCAAGCATGGCCTTTTACAACTCTAATGGCTCCTGATTCTTTGCTCTAAACAGAATTGAAGGCCTGCTCAGGATTATTCAAAATAATCTTTGCTGTTAGACCACTATGCTATGTTTAGGATGTAACTCTGAAAAAGTTCAAAGAGTTGAAGGACATTGCTATAAAAAAATCTATTCCATTTCCAGCTACTTTTTTTTTAAGTTTTTTCAGTGATGCTTATTAAAACAAAGAATAGCACTGATAAGGAAAAACGGTACTCTAAGATGGCCAACCAAACCAGCAAGGGAATTCCAGTCCCTGTCTCAAAGCCCTTCCAGTTCTTCTTTCCTATCCTGTTTCCCGTGCGCGCCAAAATACCAAGTATGCGGAAGTAGGAGGGTATAAATTACCCTCCTTGCTTGTGCTCGGGGCTCAGACCTTTGGAGAAGGGTCTCCTCTGAGCCCACCGGTGTTAAATAAACCTCCGATCCTCCGAAGTCTCCAAGTGCCGCTTGGTTCTTCCGCCAGGATCCAGTCCAGGTTCCGTAACAGCATTAATGCTGGCCTTTGTCTCATTCTAGCAACAAGTAATATTCATTCACTCAGAGATGAACTAATTAGGAAAAACAAACCAGTCCTATCCAATTTAATAAGAGATGAATTTCTGGTAGAATTTGAACTTTTTTTTAGAATTTGAATTTTTTTATTAACATTTTAAATATATTTGTATTGTTATGGAGATGTATAATGATATGTTGCCAGAAGAAAAATAAAAAAAAAAGAACACAGTAGAACCTGTATAGTCATAGGAAATTTAAAAAAAATAAATTTATATTCTTCTTATTTTTTTGTAGTGAATTATGATAGGCTTATTTAGGAAAATTCTTTGAAGTATTATTTATTGTATTAGGATAAAGTTCTATGGGAAAAATGGAATGGAAACATGACTTTGAGGAATGTTATAAAACAAGATCACATGTACAATTATATTTTTAAATGGACAACGGTGTGTGTCAAATTCCTTTGGAATTTAGATTCCATTGGAAACATTTAACAGAGTGGAGTAATAGCTTTATTTTAGACTTGAAATGTTTACAGCTCACTGAGAGTCTTGTCTAGCAACTACTTAAACTTGTGATAACGCAAAGATGGCAACTTAAAATGTGTTAAGTAGGGGCACAAAATAATTTCTTTTGAAATTATTTTAGGGTATGGATGAACAAAAAGAGTTGAACACTTGATCGTACAAATCATCCATAATGATTTAAAAACAAGATTTCAGGGGCGCCTGGGTGGCTCAGTGGGTTAAGCCTCTGCGTTCAGCTCAGGTCATGATCTCAGGTCCTGGGATCGAGCCCCTCATCAGGCTCTCGGCTCAGCAGGGAGCCTGCTTCCCCTCCGCTCCTTCTGCCTGCCTCTCTGCCTACTTGTGATCTCTCTCTCTCTGTCAAATAAATAAAATAAAATCTTAAAAAAAAAATAAAAACAAGATTTCAGATGAGGCTAATAACCTATAGACCTGGGATGGGGGTTGTTGGCATAGAGCATTGTTTCCAAGACCCATGGAGTGTGGATTGACCTATGACAGTGGGTGGGGTCTGGGGTGGGGGCGGAGGGATGATGGAACTTGCAGAGTCCAGTCTGAGAACTTTAGAACCGAAGCCCTCATTCTGGCTGCAATCTCTGGGTGCAGGTGGTATGTGGTCAAGAGCAGAGGAGTAAAGATGGCTCACAGGGGAAATGCCTGGGATTTTAGAAATTTTCGTTCACGTTGTTCCTCCTAGTGTCCCTCCTGGCTTCGAAGCCCACAGCAATTACCATCTTATCACTGCTCCCTGTGTAGCTTATTTTCCTTTCCTGTCTCACTTTTCCCACTGTCCCATTCTGTGCTTCCTGAGATCATCTCCCAAATAAACTTCCTGCAACCAAATTCTATCTCAGGGTCTGCATTTGGGAGCATCCAAACCAAGACATACACCATAAGTTACTTTCTTCAATAGAATACATTTAACTTCAATTCAATTTAGCACGCGTTTATTGGGTGCATGCTAGGTTGGCTGTTGGGACACCTGATAACTATTTATTGATTGATTAATTAATCAGGATGGAATTGCTGCCAGTATCAGCTGGTCTTTCTACTGCATGTTCAGAAAGAGATTTGGGAAAAAACTGACCTCGAATGAATTAATCTTAAAAAGAGATGATATGTGTAGTGAGAAGTTGATCTGTCAAAGGCAAATGCAAATGACATAAGAAAAGTTGAATATTTAGTGGATTCTTTTGGAATAACTGTAATTTTTCAGTGAACATTTTTTCCTTCTTATGAAATTTGCTGCTGCTCCCTCATGGCAAGCGGGAACCATAAAGGAACCCAAGTGTAGTGTCTGGTTTTAAAACAACAGTTAAGCTTTATTTGTAAGGGCAAATAAGAATCATGTTCTATTCTGGAGTTAATAGAAAATAAGCAAGATTTTCCCTTTCTCTTAACTTTCATTATGGCTCATGCAAATGCTGGTAATGCAATTATGTAACTGTGTAGCTGAGGTTTGGAAAGCTGCCTTTATTATTTAACTGTAAAGTTATAAAATGTCTAATTTGCATGTTACTTTTTTTTCTGCAGTGGTCTAAAATTTATAAACAAGACTCCATTTTTTTTTTTTTTTTTTTTTTAAGAGAAGGATTTAAAACAGAGGCTTCTGGCAGTGAGAATATAGAATCTTACCCTGTATTTGCTTTGAGTTTTGGACAGGGAGGCATGTTTATAACTACCAGTGCAGAAATCTACAGTTAGAGAGAAATACTAAGTGCATTAGTAACTTCTTAAAGTTATTAACACGTAGAGCCAGAGGGCTTGATTATTGTAAACTTGGAGGCGGAACTGAACTTCAAACTGAGTTCAAGCATCTTGGATGGTTCCTCTCCATGTGTGATGTTGAGCAAGTGGTGTCCTCACTTCTGTGTCGGAAAAGATGGAGGTCACTTGAGACACTCAGAATCATCACTGGCACACTGGTGCCTGTTGGTTTGCTTTTTGATGCTCAAAATTACTGAATAAGTTCTTCCTTCCCTGTAGCTTTGCAGCATTATAATAAGGAACAGACGTGGATTAGGAAAAAAAAAAGACACAGAATGGCAAGACAGTGCCAGCTGCTTATAGCCATAGAAGTCTGCGCTGGAGAGAAGCTTAATTATACTCTACTATTTAAAAATTATTTTTGGGGTCTTACTACGTGCTAGGCTCTGTGCTAGATACTTTATAAAGATGACCTCATTCCATCTCATTTGCATATTATTCTTCAAATAGAAAAAAGTCATCCAAAGAATTTTCAGATGACTTTTGGAAAGAAAAAAACAAAACGAATAAGCAATTTTATACAGGTAGCCTGGGCAGATTTGTTTTACAAATCCTTATTCCATTCACTTTGCAGTTTTCTGTTTTCCAGCATCCTCCATTCCTGTTGACTTAGCTTCTTATTTACTTAGAAAAGTTCAGTTCATCTGAAATTGTGGGACTTCACTCTACACTACCTTTTTCTTTTTTTTTTACACTGCCTTTTTCATTTTTAGTAAAAACTATCCTTAAACTCCTCTTATTTTTAATTTTTTTAGTGTTTTATTATTATTTTTACTATTCCCTTTTTTACTATTTCTCCTTATTTTTGGCCTCCTTTTTTATACTAGTTCTAGACTGAAGACAAAATAATGTCATGATGATTCAATTTTTTCCCTTGAAAAATCTCATTAAAAAACTTTTGAGGGGCACCTGGGTGGCTCAGTGGGTTAAAGCCTCTGCCTTAGGCTCAGGTCATGGTCTCAGGGTCCTGGGATCAAGCCCCGCATCTGGCTCTCTGCTCAGCGAGGAGCCTGCTTTCCCCTCTCTCTGCCTGCCTCTCTTGCCTACTTGTGATCTCTCTCTCTCTGTCAAGTGAATAAATAAAATCTTTAAACAAAACAAAACAAAACTTTGAAAGTTAGTGATTGTCCTTTCTAGGCCTGTTTGTTTAGATATCCGGAGAACGCCACCAAGGATGTGCAGAGCATGTTTTCTTTCTACCAATAAGTGATTTTTAATTCAAGGGTTTGGTGATCATATCAGGGAGCTATTTCTTTATGTGTGCGCATGCACACGCGCGCATAATCGTTAAGACTCTGACCTAAATTACCTGGGTCAAATCTGGCTCGAACCTGGTGGGACCTTTGGCAAATCATCGAACTTTTCTTTGCCTCAGTCCTCTCATCTATAAAACTGGGAAAAAAATGGTAGTACCTATCTCAACGTGTTCTTTATATTAATTAAGTTAATATATGTAAAGTACATGGACCAGTGCCTGTCTCAGAGTAAGTAGCACGTGATGTGATGAAGCTTTAGTTGATTTTGTTATGGTAGTTATGTTTTTATAAAGTCTCTGCAAACACTGAATTAGCAATTATGAAGCCTTGTTCCTGGGAGAAATATAGATTTACATGCCTGTGAGCCTCTGATCACAATATTTTCAAAAACTGATTAATACATAATCTTGTTTTATTCATTTCTGTTTAAAGACATCTTATTTACCATATACTGTTGATTCATTAACATTGATGTCATGGAAAATGTGCTAGCAGTCATGCCTGAATGAAGCTTCTTCAATAGAAATACTGGAAAACACTTCAGCACAGTGGTTGGGGGGCTATTTTAAACAGTGAAATCATCAACCCAAAGCATGAAAGTGAAAAGAAACCACGGCAGTGAATAGACTGCAGAAAGGACATTTGTTTTTACAGTATGAGAGCTGAAACAAGAAGGCAGAGCATTGCCTTGTTTGACCCCAGCTTGGAATGTTGTGTTGGACAACTCAAAATTTTTGTCGCTTTGTGCATATCTGTAAATGACGAGAAAAGCTCCATGAGTATTGATTTTGGGGCTGCAAATACAATTTAATGAGTAGGCAAATCTGGGAATAATGAGGATCGGCTGTATTCTTTTTTGACAGCATTTTCATTTTCAGAGATGCTTCCAGTGTATGTGGGTGGGCAGTTGGGAAGCTACTGGGTTCCTTCAGACTTCATCACATGGATGATTGCTCATACAGTGAACTGCCTACTCCCATTCCCTGGGAAAGGAGCAGTCAAGTGGGTGTACCCTGGGGGTTTGGTTGGGCAGAGTCAAGTACAAGCATAAAGAGCCAGAAATTGAGCAAGGTTGCACCTTGGGAAAAGGTAAAAGCAGAAGAACTTAAAACAGTGACCCTCAAGTGCAATGCACCACCAGGGGTGGTAGATGAGGTCAACAGATGGGGAGCCCATAAGAGGAAGCATTAACTGAGACCACACACCAGCCAAGAACAGGTTGAAAAGGCCAGAACTCTTGGGTGAACACAGCTGTGGTGTCCAAAGTTGTCTCTTTTTGGGAACTGTCTGTGTGGGGCATAAGTAGATTTCTCTGGGATAAAGGCACAGGATTGTGGGCCAGGACAGTACCTTGGCTCATGATGAGCTCACTGCACACAATCAACAGATTATGCAAGAATTATTGGTATTTTCATCTCCTTTTCTGTCTTGTCATTAATCAAGTTGACCTGATTTTCTGAATTCACTGGGACCTCTCCCTTTGTCTCTTTCTTCAAACTATTTTCATTTAAAACAAATGAAAGCATATTTATATGCTGTAAATGACTCTACTTTCACGAGGAAAACAGCACCATATTTAACACGTAGAGTAATCCTGTTCTTATACAAGTTTATCCATTGAACTAAACTCTCTGGGTAAATCATTCTCAAATATTTTCCTTTTTGAAATAAAGATTGTGTTCAGCCTTCTGTGTGTTATCCAGTCCCATCTCATAGTAGACAGTCTTTAAGCATGTTTGTTCTCTTAGCTAGGAATATTATCTGGTTCCATTGTTTCCAAACTGGGACTGATTTTTCCTTTATTCTTTCAGTCTCATCTCATCGTTTTTTCCTGCCCTATTCCAAAACACTCTCCACACCCTACCTGTACAGTAAATGTATTTATATTTTGAACAAAAATAACAAGTCCTAATGCATTTTCCCATGTTATTGCAGCTTTTCAAAAATCAGGGGAGAACATAGGCAAAGAATAGGAAAAATATGTCTGGAATGACATAATAAGGTACAATGGGAAGCTAAATAACCAAGTTGGAAAAGGATACTAAGAAGTCAATCAATAAATTAGGATTGGGATATGATAACACTTAGAAAAATGTATCCATAATGTAGAAGACCGTTTTTATTGACGAGACATTAGATAATGATATAACAAAATTTTGAACAATTTTGAACTCTTAACACTAACACAACTCCATAAATGTCATCTGTTATTTTGCCCTGGGGTGTAGTGCGGTGGTCAGGACTTCAGGTCAGGTCAGACGGACTTGGGTGTAATTCCAGGCCCATCACTGCTGGCTAAACAAGTTATTTAAGGGTATTTCACCTTTAGTTTTCTTAGCTATATATTGCCCTAAATTGATAATGCATCTAAAGTGATCAACAAGATGTATGAGACAAGTGAACTTAACACTCATAATTTTTTTGAAAACATGTATCTCTTAAGCTCCTGCTGTATGTGATCATTATAGAGCTTATGGTAGGAAGAGGGAGGCACACAAATGGATAATGGCAGATGGAGAAGGAAAAATGCAGAATATTGGGAGACTATCAAGCACAAAGATCTGACCTGATCTGGGGAACCAAGAGAAAGTGATGTTCCCTGAGAGTGATGTTGGTCTGAGAAGTAAAGGAGAATTGGGGGTTAAATAGGTAAAGAAGGAGGGGGACCTGGGAAAGGATATATATATATATATATATATATATATATATATATATATATATTTATTTATTTATTTATTTAGTAATTTAAAGTTTATTCTAGCTATAATGCAGGCTAATCTGACTTTAAGATAGCATCTTGTGGCACCTCTGAGTCCATTCATGAGAATATCATGAGATATTCTGTTGTGCTTGCCTCTGTCTGTTTCACAGCACTAGGGGATCATCTGGGTTTGGATCCCATAACAGTGAACGAATGGATAAAAGAACTTCAGAAATAGATAAAACAGGTAACTGCTATGATCTTAGACTATTGAGACCAGTGGTGCCGTTACTGTTAATGTTTGGATGATACATTCTCATTATAATGGCAACACCTTAGGGTGGTTTGAAGGGGTGGTGTGTAGGAAAATGAATTGTCAGGAAGAATACACCACCTTGATACGGGTGGTCATCAGGTCCCATAATTTTGCCTTGCCAACGGCACATTATCATCCCAACTGGACCTGCGGTACATGCAAATGCCTGAGGTTTTAGGGATCATGGGCTTTTCTGGGGAACTGAAGGTTGGCTGGGGTTGCTGCATCCTTGAGAATGAGTGAAGGGGCTGCAAGGGA
The DNA here is from genome assembly GCA_028534135.1 of Potos flavus. Lineage (NCBI taxonomy): Eukaryota > Metazoa > Chordata > Mammalia > Carnivora > Procyonidae > Potos > Potos flavus. The sequence continues at coordinate 179,164,736 of CM052898.1, read as the reverse complement.
TGAGCCTGAGTGGGTGGGCCAAGGCCACATATGGTGGGCCTTTATCCTAAGTGCAGTGGGAGCTGATGCAGGACTTTCCCCAGGGGAAGGATGTGATCTGCTGTGAGCATGGCATGAAGCAGGGCAAGGGGGCGAGTTTGCTCTTGCACTCCCACAGGGAGAGCTGATGGTGGCTGACACTAAGTGGTGACATGAGCAATTAAAAAACTGAAGAGGGGGCACCTGGGTGGCTCAGTGGGTTGAAGCCTCTGCCTTTGGCTTGGGTCATGATCTCAGGGTCCTGGGATCGAGCCCTGCATTGGGCTCTCTGCTCAGCAGGGAGCCTGCTTCCCCTTCTCTCTCTGCCTGCCTCTCTGCCTACTTGTGATCTCTCTCTCTGTCAAATAAATAAATAAAATCTTAAAAAAATAAAAAAAATAAAAAAATAGAAATAAAAAACTGAAGAGACCCAGGAGATATTTAGGAGATCAAATTGACAGGACTTCGATGGGCTGGGTATAGCTGATGAGGAGGAGGGGAAATGGTAAGCATGAGTCCTGATCTACCAGATTGGAAACAGAACATGTGTTGGGTGCCATTCATTCCAATGGGCAACACCAGCAAAGTGCCAGCTTTGCAGAATATCTTTGTCCTTATTTACATGCAGATACATTTCACGACTCTGAAACCATAGTGTATGCCTTTTGTATTTATTTTTATTCACAGAAGAGGATCAATATTAATATGCATTTATCTATGCAAACACACATACACAAAAATATTAGGTTTGCCATGAATGGTCTAAACTAGTGAAAACCTTTATTTAGCTTTATCATAGACTTAGGAAATTTGAAAATTTTATGCTATTTATCTTATTTCTAAAAATCTGTCCTATATAATTTGCTTATAGTTTTCTAAAGAATTGCAATGTGTTCATTCTCCCCATAGAATGAAATTTGTGTTTTAGGATTTAGCATCATATTCAAGGCCCTGAGTTACTCTCCAGCATTTCCCCTCTCATCCTGAGGGTACTGTTTTCCTGGTTTTATTATGTTGGGCCCTCTGCCTCAGAAGTCCTCTAAACACTTCTGCCCCAGCTAAGCTTATTGTCATCCTTCAAGGCCTCTGAAACATCACCTCCCCTCTGAAGCTTTCCTGGATCCTTGTCACCTTATTTCTAAATTGCCTTGTTCTGGTGTGAATATCACAGACAGACTGGAATGTTTGCCTCCCTTAGATCAATAATTCCTAAAACTTTTTTGATGATTCTTCCTCCCAATTAGTAAACTCTGTTCTGCATACCCTCTGATTTAAGTTGGGTTCCCCTAGAGGCAGATCCTGAGATAAGGTTGTGAAAACAAGTTATCCCTTTTGGGAAAGAACCCCAGGAAGTGCCCCTTAGGGAGTGAGGGAATTGAAAGGGGGAAGGGAAGGACGCCAGTAAGAGGTGCATTTCTGAGCTGCTAATAAGTATGGCAGTCAACCGGGGCTCATCCCTCGGGGCCTCTGAGAGGCTACACGTGTACAACAGGCCTCAGGGTTGGCACCCCTGAAGGTGAGGACCCTGGAGAGACGGTCCTCCATAGTCAGTCAGTCAGTGGTTGAGGGATGCTCCAAGAGGCCTTGACTCCCCAGCACTTTTGGCCTGGTCTGGCCTGCTCTGCTCCTGGGCCCAATACACTCCAGCAGCCAGAGAGCTCCTCATGCACAAAGTTGCAGATATTTGCAGTTGAAACCTGTTCGTTCCCCGGTGCATAGGGCAAAGTGATGGCTGAAGGCAGTGATGGGGTTTGCAGAGCCCTGTATATATATACCTGCAGTATTTTCTTATTTCTAAGTCATACACAACAGTGAAAGCTTCACCCTTCCCTGAAACAATTAAGAGGATATAGTATTTGAGAAGGGAAAGAGCACATTACCAGAGGGGAGTGTGGTAGGGACCTGGTTTTTCTTTTTTTTTCTTTTTTTTTTCGTATTTTATTAAATGTACCTAGAGTTTTTAGCTAATATATTTTAATGGTGAACATATTAAAAAACCAGGGTCTAGAATTTATAGTGGTTGTAGAAGGAAAGTGAAAAATAACAAGCCTCTGGAGTCTGTTTTTACTGTGTAAGTGCCACCAGCAGAAGGAAGGGGTTATAAAATCTTATCATGGAATATGGGAGGCATTAACCACGTAGTTATACAAAGGAGAATTTTCTCATGGACAACGTAATGCAAAGCCTGTTTAATGAAGAGCTCTGAATTTGGATAGGGCCTTAGTTTAGGAATGTGTAACTTGAAGTCTTAAAAAATAGCCAATGTATTTTACGTGAAATATCTGCATTAAAGTGGTCTTATTTGATTTTTTCCCACTAAAGAAAAGAGAAAAATGGTTCTTTTTATCCCGTTTTCCATAGGTTTGTAGCACTCACTGTCCTCTGATTCTTTCCTGTTGTGTTCTCTGCTCACCCCCACATCTCATTCCCTCTCCCTAGTACTGGCTGCTTTTGAAGATGATATGATTTCTGGATTTGTGGAGTACATTCATTTTTCAAAAAATGAATTGGTACTGCCTTGTGGTCACACTGTGTGAGTTATAAAGTATTTAGGTGATTTGTTATTCACACACATGTAGAGAAAGTATCTTAAGTTGAGAAAACGTATATAAATTCTTAGTCATCTGCACAGCTCCTATCACAAATACCATTTGAAATCAAAGAGAGGTAGAGTCTTGGTGGGTTTTGTTACCTTAAGTTACATTCAAGAACAAAATCAGGCCACTCATTGGCTGGTTTTTCTCTTTCCAAATCCTATTCCCAACAGAATGCCAATAGCATCCAGCAGCTTAATTCATTATTATGCAAAGTCCAAGTGAGTGAAATTTAAACCTCCGATTCTAACCACTTCTGCTGGTTTTATCTGTAATTAACTTAGTGAAAGGCATCTGATGACAGATTCTTCCTTGTGCTCCAATTACCTAGCCATGAGGTCCTCTGAAGAGTTTAACCACTTTATACTGAAAAGAGTCATGTGGTAGAGCAGGGATATTAATTAAGAATTCTAGGTGTTTTAATAAGAAATCCCAAAGGGCACTATTGGATGAGCCCACAAGGGGAATGTTTATAAAGCATTGACTTGTGTGGTTAGGTCTGGGGCATATTGTGGTCCAGAGAACACAGCACTGAAACCAAAATTAGCTTCAGAGTAACTTAAATCCATTACATCTTTCAAAAGCAATGCTTTTTAAAATTCCTTTTCCCACCCCTCTCCCATCCACTGTGCATATTCTCTGCAGGTGTACCTGGACCTTTATTTTTTAAATGCCCTTCACCTGGGAAAATTCCTTTTGCAGTACCAGCTCTGCAATTTCCTATACTCTTCTCTTCTGCCACCTTCTTCATTCTGCCTGCAAGAGCCGGAAAGGATCAGTCTGGCAAAAATGAGAACTCCTTGGATGGCAGAAAAGAGGAAACAGACTAAGTAAAGGTAGAAAACCCTTTTTATAGGGTAGAAGAATGGAAAAGTCAAGGGATCCTCATAAAATAATCTTTGTGGTTAAAGTGTACAGATATGGGTATAGGATAATTGTTTGACAGCACTAAGAGGCATTTTATTAATAGCAGGCATGATTGTCCTTTGTAAAGCCACCTCAAGACATTAGAGAGAGAGAGATGCATTTCAAAGTTCCATCCTACATTGTGACTCCTCCAGGAACCCTTTCCGAACACACTTATATTTTAAAATTGTGCCACTCATGAATTCCTCGAGTTGAAGATAGTTTGAGAACTCTCAGATTTGGTAAATAACTCTCTACGCTATCTCTACTTTCCATGATTTCCAGGACTTCATTCATTCTTCCAACACTCTTTCCTTCTTTTAATCTCTCTTGTTTGGGGGAAAATGCCTCCATTCTTTTAAGCATTTTGATTAACCTCCTTGGATTTCCTCCAGTTAACTACGTTTCCTTGGAAATATGGCAGTCATACTTGCTCACAGTATTCCCGGTTGTGTAAGTCCGTTTTGGATGAGGAAGGACAAACTCGTGAGATTGACTTTTAGCATCCTTTTTTTTTTTTTTTTTGCTAATGTCCAGCATTATTTTTGTTGTTATAGCTTTCCAAAGGGTCAATATCTTTAAAAAATACACCATAATGATTCCTACACCATTTTCCTTGGTCATAACCAATGTTGGGACTGTCATAACTATTCTTCTGGGAACATGGTTTGAACTAATTGTTGTATTTACCTAACCTGTACCCACATAAAATATTTTTCTTCACACGCTTCACGTATCTATAATTTTCTGAAAAGAGTATTAAAAAATGCTCCTCCCACTTCCAGCTACATTTGTCAGCGTGAGGCTGAATTTTCCTCGCATATTTTAACTAAAACAACAGATTGTAGCAGATTGAATGCGGCAGCAGATGCAAGTCCAGCTGCTTTCCATTAAGCCTTGCGTTAAAGAGATTGGCAACAATGTAAGACTATGTTGCTCTTCTCACTATGTTTCTTTTTTGAAAACTATAGTTATTTTTCATAAAACTGTCATTTATGTTAACATTTAATAGACTCACTATTGTTACCTAAGAATGAGTAAATTAATATTAAAAAAATCTGAACTTACATTTCTAATATAGGAAATACCAATTGACATAACCCATGTGAACGAAGCCCTGCTGGGTTCCTCAGCAATTTTTCAGAATGTAAAGGGATGTCGAGGTCCCAAAGTTTGAGAACTGTTGGACTTTGGAGACTCCAAATGTTATTTCCACATTTTTTGTGCACATGCTTGCTTACTGCTTTATATTTTCTTTACTCACTAGGGCATTTATATTTACCTGAGAGCATAGAGCACTTTCCTGCCAGCTTGGAGCTCTAACCTAGAACAGAATACATGGAACGGTAGGAAAACACATTGGTAACAGCATGGTACAAAGACTAATGTCAACTTTACCTTTGTACTGGTTTAGAGTGAGTATCTAAAAATTTGGTATTTAGCCTACAAATAATAATTTTACGAACTGGGCTTTTATCATGAAAGTACAAGTTTTTCCTTTTCTGTTATGGTAATGGCCACGAAGGTAAAAAAAAAAAAGTGTGAGGTCTGGGAATGTCATCTAATTCTGAAAAAATTTAGGAAATTCTGTACTTTCAAAGATGGCTGAGAGAAAAGCCTCCAAATTTTAGAGACAATTGAACAACATAAGAAAGGAGAGCTTATGCAATGAGCTAAGTTTTCCTGCTTCTAGGATGAAGTTGACCCCAGTGGAGCCTGTCACGGCCGCGTTTTACGTGTGTCTGTCTTCTAGCCGCAAGGGAAATAAGACACAAGCGGCATCTGAGAATTAACGAGGACCAGCAATTTATCAGAAAACACATCAGATCCTGAAGAGTCTTCAGATGTCTTTCAAATGGAAAAAAACATTGTGCAACAGATTAAACACTGGTGGTTGCGAGCTTTTGAATGTTCAAAGACATACACTGAGGATCGTGCATGTGAAAACAGATGGGATTTAGAGACAGATTTGAGAATTCCTATGAGAAGTTAGATTTACTGCAAAGGAAAACAACTAACCTATGACTTTGGCTGTAAGGAATGAAGTGCTGACAGCTGGTGTGGTGAGCAGAGTAAGGGCCTCCTAATCGTGTCTGTGTCCTAATCCCCAGAACCTGTATTTTATCTTGTGTGGCAAAAAAGGACTTTGCAGATGTGATATCAAGGATGTGAAGATGGGGTAATTATATTGGATTATCCAAGTGGCCCAAGCTAATCACACAGGTTTTTAAAAGTGGAGAATCTTTTCTGGCTCTGGTCAGAGAAAGGGAGACGTGACTGCAGAAGCATAAATGGTTAGAGATACAATGTTGCTGGCTTTGAAGATGGAGGAAAGGAGCGTTTTTCATGGAATGCCCGGGGGGAGGGGGTTGGAGGGGGACTCTAGAAGCTGGAAAAGGCAGGGAAGTGGATTTACTCTCAGAGCCTCTAGAAGGAATGCAGCGCTGAAGACACCTTGATTTTTTCCTAGTGAAGCCCTTATTGGACTTCTATTTTTGTTTTTCCTTATCGGACTTCTAATGTAAGAAATGCGAGATAATAAATTTGTATTGCTTTAAACTTCTAAATTTCCAGCAGTTTCTTATGGTGAAGAATGAAAACAGCAAGTTCTTCATTTTCTCTTCAGGTGCACTAATGCCTGGGTTTACAATATGCCATCTAAATTAGTTGACCAAATAATAAGATAGGGAGTCAACGAGGCACATGTTGCTTTTCTGTTTCTTTCATGAGGACCCCATTGGAACTCACTTCTAAGTCTTTGATATAAGAGCGAGTGAGGAAGGCAGGCAGTGGGGAAATCATTCTAAAATCTTGCCTTTTCTTTTGGTGAGTAAAAAGGCAAGTAGTTTAAAAACCACTTAAACCAATGGGGTAATTTATCGTGGTTATCGATGATTCACAGATACAGAAATTTTTGTTTGTGGAAGAGAAAGAGTCCAAAGAAGTGTTAAAAAGTATTTGTTACCCTCCCCCACAAGATGGGATCAGGAAGGAGACAAACCATAAGAGACTCCTAAACTCAGGAAACAAACTGAGGGTG
>CM052898.1:178885277-179157678 GCA_028534135.1 Potos flavus | reverse complement strand
GAGAGAGAGAGAGAGCGAGTGCACAAGCAGGGGAAGGGCCTTGGGAGAGGGAGAGAGAGAGAGAGAGAAGCAGACAGCAGCAGACTCTGCGCTAAGCGGGGAGCCTGACTCAGGGATTAATCCCACCACCCTGAGATCAGGACCTGAGCCAAAATCAGGAGTTGGAGGCTTACCTGAGCCACCCAGGTGCCCCCAGTTTCTGTTTCTTCACCCTCATGCAATTTTGTTGACGTGCGGCCAGAGATGCCTCAGGGGAAGACCAGCATATACAAATGGTAGCTGCGGTGAAGAGGGAATAAGGCAATTACGCTGGATGCAAAATTAGAAGTGCCAAAGCAGTCTGAAGCCAGCCAGGATGTCTGCCAAGCTAGGAAGGCATGAGCGCTTACTGCCTTTACACGCTGCACCCAGTTTGGGGACAGGACAATCTCAGTGCTGTTTACATTCAGCGTTTTAATTTTGAAATTGTGTACATTTTGTCCCTGATTTTTATTTAAAGTAAATCATTTATGTTAAACGATTTGTTTTACATTACTTAAGGGTAGTTTTATTACATCTTAGGGCCAACAGTTTTCCTGGGATATGGCAGGTGGAAGTCAGGGGGAAATGAGGCTCACCTGAAAGAATTTGACTTTTTAGCTTTTTTCCCCATTGTGTCCATTCAAAGCCTACCTGCATTTCATAACTCAAGTGGAAAGGGAATGATTACTTGCCAAAATTTCCTGGAACATACTGAATATCATGGTAAAAAGAACATAACATCTAGTAAAATTGCTAAGCCAGGAGTTTAGGGCTACCACCCTAATTGCTTGTGTCTCACCCAGATGGTGTCTCAGATATAAGTTTCTATCAGGAGACAAGAAAAGCAAACCTTTAACCAGCTGCACATTTTATCTGAAGTCTCAGGACACTTAAAAAATGCCTCATGAGTATAAGGAGATTTCATTGTAAGAGCAATGAATTTGGAGGTCTGAAAGGAACCAGAATGGGCAGGGAAAGAGTTTTCTATGTGGTCTAATTTCTATTCCCCAGCTAGGGTGAGCTTGTAGAAAGTCAGCATTTTTAACCAGTCCTGGCTCTCTTCTACTGGTCTAGAAAGATTCAGTTAACTTAGTGAATTTCCAAGGCACAAGGAAGCTGTATGAACTCCATCTCCCAGCTAACATTTGTATGTTGAGGGTTCTATTTCTCCTATTTCTTAAGGGTCCAAATAATACGTTGGCCAGTATTTTAACTAAGGTGACATTGGTAGACACTGTTTCATAGGCACATGATCTCAATTAGCATTAACTATGACCAAATAAACAGCAAGCCCATGAGCATGGGGGTAAAAGCTGGTGTTCTGACCTAGGAGAATAATGTCTAAAATACCAAGAGAAGAATGGAAAAAATGTAACACCTCGTTAAATATAATGTTATTACACTGTGATTTTTTTTTCTGTAACTAACTCTGAATTAGAGGATCCAATAAATTTTACACAGGATGAATGTACTTCTATAAAAGCCGTGTTCTTCCCTGTGCAAGAGGATGCTGATGAAATGTAGGGGATGGAAATGTGAGGAGTGATTAGTGTGTTGGAAGCTGCAACAGGGAAGTGTTGCCTCAGCTTGGACCCACGGATAGAGGGCACTGGAGTAGGAATCAGGAGGTCTGGGTTTCAGCTTTTCTTCATCCTTAGCTAAAGGATGTACATGATACTTAATAATTCCCCAGGTGGGTTACTTCTTCTGTGACATGGCATCAGTAACACCTACCCTCAGTGCTATTATTGGAAAGAATTTATTAGAAAAAGGAAGCAAAACATCCAACATGGCGTTCAACTAGGCTGACTTTATTCTTTAGCCTTGAGCTAGAAGCAGGGTGGTAATCCTTACTTCATACCTTTCTCTAAGCACTCTCAGCCAGAGAAACTTCAGGGATTCAGGGACCCCCGCCTCTGTACTTATTCAGACAAAGCTGAATATAATCAATACATCAAATACCATTGACTGTGATGAGGACAGTTGTCTTAACAGAGGTACAGTTGTGAGAACAAAGCGAGGGGAGAAAAGGGGAGTAGGTCAGGGGAAGTTACACGGCGGAGGTGACCCTGGGACTCTGGTGGGTAGAGATGCGAAAGGGCTCAGCACTTGGGAAGAGGGAAAGGAATGAAGATCCCTGAGGGACAACCTTCTCCTTGATGTTGTTGCCTGATGCTTTCGTGGCCAGGGGCTGTTGCCATGACTTTCTCACCTTAAGGATCAGTGGCTGTTATTTAGTACTTAGATGGGTTTTTGGGGAAATATAATTGGTATAAACCTACAAAATTGTGTTGAATAAATCTAAGTAATATGGAGAACATGTTTAATATTTTAGGGATTTAACGGTGAAATTGTATGAAATTCTTTTGAGTGAGGCTCCTTGGCACCTGAACGGAGTATTTACAGTTCTCATTTCACCGGGCATGGCAAACACTATCTGAACCATCTGTTCTTGCTCTGTGTTAGCAATCTCGAACTTGAAAAGAGGACAGACATGTTTGTGCTTGCAAACTTTTTCCTTAGATACAGTCAACGAAGAACTTATATGTTTGCCTTTGATGCTTCATCCTTTTATTGATTACATCTTCTTGGCAGACAAATTTCTCTTAAATCTGATAAGGTCTGGAGCAGGACTCAAGTTCAGTGTATGCAGTTTTACTTTTAACTTTCTCAAACCTCAAAATGTCAGTGGTACTATAAAAACAGAACAAAACATGTTTGTCTTTTCTCATGTTTTTGGCCCATATAATATTCCTAAAAAAATATTCATACTCAGGATCTACTTAGCTGTAAATTTTGGCTCAGTTTGCCACATTCAGAATCTTCCTTTTGACGATTTCAGTGTATTAAGCTTTTTTCCTAAATGGGACTGTAGGGTCATCCACAGTGTTTACTCAGCCATCATAATAATCTGTTTTTGTTTTACTGTGTTTCAGGATTCTCTGTGGTAAATACCCAATGACTTTGACTTAATAAATTTCTTTCAGCTTTGAGAAACAATTTTTGAAAGAACATTCTAGCACCAGAGTAAGCATACTCCTCATTAGTACATTTTCTGAGTTTCATTTTATCTGAGATCTGTTAATTCACCCTTCCATTTAGGTAGCAAATGCTTCATAGCAATGACATCACTGATCCTGATATAGATGGGTGTTTATTTTTACCTCCCACTTTCCACAGCATCCGTTTATTACAATCACGACATGCCATCTGCTTTTCGTTACTTGCTTATTCAGGGAGAATATTAGTGTATATTCTACCATACAGAGGTAAAATGTTCAGTATAAATAATAATTGTTCCCTGGGGCTCAGAGAGAGAGGAGGGCCATGAATCCTCAATATTAAAGCCATAGTGAAATTGGTTTAGCTTTCAAGTTATCCATTTACTTTAGTTCCCTTTGACCCCCTCAGAAGTGCTATCTTTATCAATCAGTTTATACAGTTACAATGCAGTAACAAACAACCCTGTAATCTCAGAGGTTTACAGTAACAACGATGTATTTCTCATTTGTGTAACATATTTGATATGGTGTGACTAGAGCTCTCTGACCCATATCTTCTTTGCTCTGAAGAAGTAGAGAGCATAGACCAATAGTAGAATCAAACAATGGCTCTTAAAAACTTTGTTCAGAAGGGGCCCATATCACTTCTACCCACATTTCATCTGCCACTGCAAGTCACATGGCTAAGCCTATGTTCATGGAGCCAGTAGTATCATCTTCTTGCAAGGAAGGGGCCAGTCAGGATGGAGCCAATGGGAGGGAACTGGTATGGAGGAGCAGAAAATAATTTGAAAAAATGATTCTCTGTGCTCTCTAACCCTTGTTATCACCTCCTCACGTGTATATACGGAGAAACAGAGAGTGTGACTGTAAAGTAATGAACATGATTTTCCTTAAAATAATCTTATCTGAATTTTAAATCTCTGAATAACAGATGTCTCTTTGACAAGTTTTTCAACTTCCCCAACGTCGTCCAAAGGTCTGTGAACATTATTTGAATAGTCTCATTCCTTTGAGGATTTGAAAATCGGAAACGGCTAGTACTCATTTGTAGTTAGTCTGTGTATTTACACAAAGTACTTCTAGGCACTGGGCACGGGTGTCTTTGTGGGGTGGTGAAAATGCTCTGGAATTAGATAGTGGTCATAATTGCACAACTCGTTCAAATACTGAACAATATTGTGCCAGTTAGTTAGGCTTTCACTTTCTGCGTGGTTGATTCAAGTGAATAGAATGGATCATATACTATTGTATTAATGGGTATTAAGGAGAACAGGTGTTGTGATGAGCACTGGGTGTTCTATGTAACTAATGAATCATTGAACACCACATCCAAAAAAAAAAAAATCTGTGTCCAATAAAAAAAGAAAACGAAAACAACAAAATAAAAATTTAGTTTTAACAAAAATTTTAGATTTTCTTGTATTATTCATGAATTAATACTGAAGGCCATGCCAAAAGATGAGTTCTGACACTATTTTGAACAATGGTTGTATAGATTAAAATATGTGCATAATATTAGGAGGTGCAAAGTTCACTTGGATGCTTATGTTTTGTTGATTTTATAAAAAGTACAGAAAAACAGTGGGATGATATGAATTCTGGTAAGTTTTTACTGTGGACTTTTCATTCTCCACTCAAGGAATAAGGTTTATTTGGGGTAAGAATTAAATATACAGTGCATTTTTAAGAGAATAATTTATTTTTTTTTTTAAAGATTTATATATTTACTTTAGAGAGAGAAAGAGCACAAGTGGGTGGTACGGAGGGAGGGGGAATCTCAAGCTGATTCCATGCTGAGTGTGGAGCCTGATGCAAGGCTCAATATTATGACCTGATAGGAAACCTAGAGTTGGAGTCTCAACCTACTGCACCACCCAGGAACTCCTAATTTGTTTATTTCTGATACAATTTAATAAGTGAACATATTTTTGTTGAAATGATTTCTAGAAGATAGAGTGGAAAAAATTAGTTTTCATAAACCTTGCAATAATTCAGTCTTTTGTGAGCTTACAATTTTTGGATCCTATGGTTTAGTTCATTTCCTGTATTAATTACAATATTTTGTAGCATTCCTCCTTTTCCTTTTTTAAAAAAGAATTTTAAGTGCCTTGATAAAATGAAACCAAGCCTTTATATTCTTGGCATATACCCTATAATACTAATAATTATAATTACAATATCAATAATAATGAACATATATGAATTATTTATCATGTGCTCAGCATTATTTTAAGCAATTTCTCATTTTAACTTGTTTAAAGCTATGAGGTAGTCAATTTATATAATTTTCAATTTATAAGTGAGAAAATTGAGTCAAAGAATAAGAAGCTTGTTCTAACCGCACAGTTAGTAAGTCGTTGAGCTCAGTAGGCTCCAGACCCAATGTTCCTGCTGAAACTATATATGCTGCCATATTTATGTTTGTTAGTTCATTATTCATTCACTTAGAAAAACATATTAAGCACTAACTATGTGTCAGGCAGTATCTTGGGCACAAGAAAGATAAGATATAAGATGATAGTTTTGGCCTTCATACCTGACAGCCTAGTTAGCTAGGAGGAAGAAGTTGAATGAAATTTTCCAATGTTGAATCTTGAAAAAGTAGGAATCGCTCAGAGAACCAGGAAGAGATAGATGTCCTAGCAGAGGGAAGGGGACATGAAAAAAGGCAGAGAAGCAAGATTAAACATTTGGTAAATGCAAGTACAACTATATTCTGGATTGTCAAAGTGGAAAGAAGGGAGAATAGGAAAGCTAGGCAGAGGCTAGATAATGGCTGGTTTTGTACCATGTTAAGGATTTAAGACTTTAATCAGAAATGATGGAGGGAGGCTTTGGAGAATTTTAAGTCAATGACTTCTGAGAGCTATCCTGAGAGATTTCCTGTACCTTCCAATGTTGTTTCTCTCATATTTACAGCATTCAAAGATGAGTATATTAGTTAAATGGGATGGTGGCACATAGATCTATGACATTCTTACAAATTAGATGAGAACAAATTCTGTGTGTTAGACAGTCTACAGTTCAAGGCAAGGATATACATTAATTATTGAAAGATAGGAAGAAAGCAGAGGATGAATTACACAGTGTACCTGGTATAAATATCCAATGTGCTGGAGGAATGGATTTGCCCAAGAAATTGTTGTCCAGGCCAATGATTACAAAAAGGCACCCTTTCTTTGAAAAATCTACCTTTGAAAGTGCATTCGTATTTACATTGTAATAGCTGAGCAGATGTGTTTGGTAATGTTTCAATGCTTTGCTTATAACCATCCATGACCTCTAGGCTTGTAAAGTAATCTTTAAATGGGTACAGTTTCTGAAAATATTTTGAAAAACAATTCTCTTTTGATTGTGTGACTAAAGAAGTGAAAATCTGTGTTGAACTTTAATTCGCTGATTAAAAAAGACTAAATTAGAGCTTTTCTTCATTCTTTCTGACACTGTATAAAAGGTGATTGATACATGTGCATCCTCGATAGATGAGATTACAGACGTGTGACTGCTGTGCTCCAGGCAAGTTACGTTAAGTAAACCAGCTGGACTGATGAGGGCTCACTGTGGTTAACGTGATAAAGAAGAAGGCATGCTTTTCTGCACGTTCTGCTAATACAAAATCATGTGATTTCCAAAAGATAAAAACGTATTTCCCTCGGCAGGCTGTGGCATGCCAAATGCGTATCGTTTTAACATTACTGGTGCGATGAAGGGAATGCTGAAGGAGAATCAAGAGATTTTGGTTAAAGGATACATGTACAATCTACAAAATTCCTCATTGTTTTGGGGGCTTATCCATACCTGACATTTGGCAGAACGTTTTAGCCTCTAGTTGATCTGGCTTAAAAGTGAATCCTTGTTAGTTTGAAAACGTTACGAAATAAGTCAATCAGAGAAAGACAATTATCATATAATTTTACTCATATGTGGAATTTAAGAAACAAAACAGAGGAGCATAGGGAAGGGAAAGAAAAATAAAACAAGATGAAATCAAGGAGGGAGACAAACCATAAGAGATTCTTATCTTAGGAAACAAAATGAGGGTTGCTGGAGGGGATGGGTAGGGGAATGGGGTAACAGGGTGATGGGCATTAAGGCGAGCACATGATGTAATGAGCACTGGGTGTTATAAAGGACTGATGAATCACTGAACTCTACCTCTGAAACTAATAATACACCATATATTAATTAACCGAATTTAAATTAAAAAGTAAATAAATAAATATATTCAAATTGTATTAGCCAAGTCCTTATTGCTATAACATTAGCTTTAATAATTTGTCATGCTTGCTAAAATTTGGGCATTGTCCCCTGCTTCTGCAGCTAAGACCCCACACAAATGCCAACTTCTTTGTATAGACTTCCTGATTCCTTCCACCTTCTTATTTGTATTGCTCCCTAAAAAAACTACTTATTTGTTGAATGAACTACTTATGTTATTATCCACATTATACATATTTAAAAATATTTTAATGGAGCTCTAATGTACTACCATAAAATCTTCCCTTCTTTCAAGTGTAAATTTCAGTGATTTTTAGTATTTGAACAAGTTATACAATTATGACCACTATCTAATTCCAGAGCATTTTCACCACCCCACAAAGACACCCAGTGCCCATCAGCCATCACTCCCCATTCCTCTCTCTCCCCAGTCACTGGCAACCACTCATCTACTTTCTTTTCCTCCATGGATTTGTCTAGTCTGGATGTATCACATACATTGAAGCATACAAATTATGGCCTTCTGCGATTGTCTTCCTTCACTTAGTGTAATGCTTTCGAAGTTCATTATGTTGTAATATATCACTATTTCATTGCTTTTTACTGTAGAATAATATTCCGTTGTGTGGCTATCCCACATTTTGTTTATCTGCTTATTAGTTGATGGATATTTAGGTTGTTTGTACCTTCGGCTACTATGAATTATGTTGTTATCAACATTTGTGTTCAAGTTTTGTGTGGAACATGTTATACATTTAAATACATTTTGTTATAATTAAATTTATTTATTTTAAATATTTATTTATTTTTCAAGTTTTTATTTAAATCCTAGTTAGTTAACATATAGTGTATTATTGGTTTCAGGAGTAGAATTTAGTGATTCATCACTTACATACAACACCTGGTGCTCATCACAATAGGTACCTCCTTAATCCCCATCACCCATTTAACCCATTCCCCCCATTGCCCTCCAGCAACCCTCTGTTTTCTATAGTTAAGACTCTCTTTTATGGTTTGCCTCTCTCTTTTTTCCCATGTTCATCTGTTTTGTGTCTTAAATTCCAAATGAGTGAAATCATATGGTATTCCTCTTTCTCTGACTTATTTTTATACATTTAAATATATTTTATTAAAATTAAGACATTAACATTAAAAAATTTATAAAGAATTACCACAACCTTAAAATATTTAAAATAATAAAAAACATACTATTAACATTTTAGTTTATCTTCTTTTAGACTGGCCTGTATGATACTTTCATTTAAAAAAGCAAATTTTGTATTAAAATATGCATACTGTTCTATATTCTACTATTTTTTATTTTACTTTCCTTGTAGTATATATATTTCTGGGATAGGATTTTTAATAGTTTAATACTTCTCTATAATGTATTTTAATATTAGATTACATTTTTATACATTATAATTCCTGAGGGCAGTTGCTTTGGTTCATTTTTCATTTTATCCATTTCCTTCCCTTCCACTAGTAGGTAGCATGTATCTAAAGTAGTTTTTTAACAAAACTTTGCTGAAATGAATTTACAATATATAGAGATTCATAGAATTTCAGATTTAAAAAGAATCTTAGGGGTCAACCATGAGTAACATGGATGATACAGTATTTTGGTTAAAATTGAGTTTAACTAAGGACTACAGTTTTGGCTCCTAAACCTGCACACTTGACCAGCATCCTTTGATTAAATAGTTTGGAAAGACTGAAAGAAGAGTAATGGGAAATTTGTTCCTAAGTCAGGTCATGAGTAAGTTTTACCAACTTCATGGATACCTATATGATAAAATTTGCAATTTGGAGAGAGTGAGTCAGTGATTTTTTGGGGGCCAGTTTAAAGCTTCATTAGTGAAAATACATACTATTTTCTGAAATTAAGGTTTTATTTATTTATTTATTTGAGAAAGAGAGAGAGCGAGTGAGCACACGCTAGGGGTGGGGGGGAAGAGGCAGAAGGAGAAGCAGACTTCCCGTTGAGCAGGGACCCCAATGCGGGGCACTATCCCAGGACCCTGGGACCAAGACCTGAGCTGAAGGCAGAAGTTTAACCAACTGACTGAGCCACCCAGGTGTCCCTATTTTCTGAAATTATAAAATGGTCAACGGTCATTAAAAAAATCTCAGCTATCTTCAATGTTGTCTTGTCAGATGGTCACAGGTTGTTTCAAAAGAGTAAAATGTATTTGTCTTGCACATTGGGTTCAAACTTCATATTCTAACTTCTTTGTTGAAACTTTGCTGGTGAATCATAGTAACATCACTAACTCTATGTTGCCAAGTTGATCTTGTTCCAACTTTTAAAAATATCATTAATCCCAGCTAGATTTTAAAATGGCCTGGATTGTGGTGTTGAAAGACTATTTCCCACTATAGGAATCCAGGCTACTTGGAGAAATGGCTGCTTCTAGGTTCTGGGGCAGGATATGCACAAAATGTGCTTGCAGGAACGCATATGCCAAATTTTGAGGAAGCCATTAGAGACCACTGGGGCCAGTGACCACCAGCAGCTGACTTGAAGAGGTCAACTCACTGGCTAAGGATGGGACTATTTGAGCTTTAATAAAGATTTTAATTGCTCTAGAGTGAACCTCATCAAATACATTTAAATCCTTAAGTTCATAATTAAAAAAATTATTGGTCATTTTTGAAAGATGATAGAGAATGGCTTTATTGGTTTGAAAACTGGTTTTAGAAAACAAAAAAGGGAAAGGACCAAGCATTTATTTTGACTTTCTCATATGAACTGCACCATTGGTGAGAAACATTTTTTTATAAAAGTCTTCCAATGAGTAAAAAGGACTGGTAGAATTATAATTATTTTGTAACACAAATGAGACAGATCTAGGCACCAAGTTGTTAACATCCCAAAAAAGAAAATCAGACACGATGTGCCTCATGATGGAAGTGTATGCTACCACCTGTAGTCTGGCCCAAGGATCAAATCTGAAATTGATGAAGGCTCTGGAGCCTGTGGCCAGTTTGCAGGAAATGGAAAGCGCAGAGAAGCTTGCTGAACTTCACTGCAAATGTACAATTGAGGACATCCAGGCAGAGGGAAACCCTGCAGTTTAAATCACTTGTGGTCTTCCACAGATATGCTGAAAGAAGAAGGGGGTAGAAAGGGACACTGGTGATCAAAGTGACTTGACAGACATGTTGATTTTTTTAAAAAATTGGGTAAGACTATATAGATGATGTCTGGGGCTTACGTTCATGACATGACTATAAAATGCAAAGCAGCAATTACCGTAAAGGCAAGAGGTGGCTGCGTTTGGGATGGGTCCCAGAGAGGGTCTAACGGGTGGCGGGTAAAGCTCTAGTTCTTGACTTGGATGAGGGTTTCAAGGGCGTTTCTTATTGTTTCCTATTGTTGCCATAACAAATGACTCAAAAATGAGTGGTTTAAAACCACAATATTTACTACTCACGGAAGCCCAGGTGAGTTTGACGGGATTCTCTGATGTGGTCTCACAAGACTGAAATCTAGCTCTTGGTCAGTGGGCCTCTTAACGCTGGAGGCTCCAAACTCATTCAGGCTTTTGGCAGCATTCAGTTCTTTGTGGCTGTGGAGCCGAGGATCCTGTTTCCTTGCTGGCAGTCCACCAAGAGCCTCTCTGAACATGTCAAGGCTACCTACATTCCTTTAACATTGTCCTCTCCATCTGCAAACAGCAACAGTACATGGAATCCTTTTTATGCTTTGAATCTCTCTGATGACTCCTTCTGCAGCTCTTCTGTTTCCTCTTCTGCTTTTTTAGTGCTTATGGGATTACATTGGTCCCACCATGATAACCAAGGGTAAGCTCCCTATTTTAAGGTCAGCTAATGAGAAAACTTAATTCCGTCTTCAGAGCCCCTTCACAACAGTACCTATATTGGTGTTTGATTGAATAACCAGGGGGCTAGAATCCTGGGGAAAGGTCTTTGGAATTCCGCCTGACCTAAGATGTTTTTACCTTCTATGTTTGTTTTGTGTCATTTTATGTGTTTGAATTTTATTTTACAAATATAAAGGCTTAAAAAAATCATTGAGACATGCAAACTGATGCCTTCTTGCAATATTTAGAAGATACTTATCAAAGGCGTTTACTTTTCTTTAGGTAGAGAAACTCCAAAAACAAAAAGTAATTTCTTAGCTGAAAACATTTGTACTTTTACCGTATCTATGGATGCTAAAAAAATCGAAGTGTAATAAAAGCAAATTCTAGAATTTGCTTTTTTTTTTTTACTTTAAGTAACTCTAAAACATTTGCAATAAAAGTTTATGTCTTAAAATTTACAATTTGTATGGGGTTATTAAACGTGGCTTTAAAGGCGCATTCTTTGTAGTGAGTTCTGGGTTCATAGGATATGACTGCTTGCATCCATATGAAAGCAATAGCTTTTATAAGAGCCTATACTCTGGTTTTCGTGCCACTTCATAACTACTTTTTGGTACCACCTAGAGCAAGACTATGGGTGGTAGCTTATGCTTTCATCAGGAGGCTCATCGTGTCTGATTCTCTCTCTTGTGATGTTAACAGCTCAATGTCACTACATAACTACTTCGTAACTATGACTACTGTCATTAATCTTTTTTTACTAACTTAATTGGTAGTATATCAAAATTGATTTACACCAGAGTCAGGCAGACTTTTCCCATAGAAAGGCCAGATAGTAAATATTTTCAGTTTCGTATGCCATATCATCTTTGTTGCAGATATTTAATTCCATCATTGTAGCTCAAAAGAACATAGACGGGGCACCTGGGTGGCTCAGTTGATTAAGCGTCTGTTTTTGGCTCAGATCATGATCTCAAGGTCCTAGATTGAGCCCCACATTGGCTCCCTGCTTAGCTCTTTCTCTCCCCTCTCTTCTTGCAACTCATGCTCTCTCTCTCAAATAAATAAAATCTTAAAAAAAAAAAACCCAGAACATAGACAATACATAAATTGATGGGCATGGTTGGATTTGTCCCAAAAGCCATAGGTTATAGGCCGCTGATCTGCACATTTAAATATTTCTTCTGTTATTTTGGGTGCTCAGTATTTTACTAGTGATATGTTTTCATTGCTCATTTGTATGAGAAGATCATACAAAAACAAAAAAATAGAGACAGCCACAAAAATGCTTATTTTTCTTTAGTTATAGCATAAAGATTTCAGCTTTAGGATCAATTTTTCAAGTATACTTCAATTCAAGTATACTTCATTTCAATACATTTCAGTACAATATATTTCAATTCAAGATATGTCAAGAAGGACCAAATTTTCAAGTATGTTCAAGCCAAGGACCAAATTTTCAAGAATATATCTAAATTCTTTGAGTTTTGATAATAAAGCTAAGTATAATTTTGCACTGACCTTTTTTTTTTTTTAAAGATTTCATTTATTTGAGAGAGAGTGAGAGAGAGAGAGCATGAGCAGGGTGAGAGGCAGAGGAGAAGCAGACTCCCCACTGAGCAGGCAGCCTGACATGGGGCTCCATCTGGGAACTCCGGGGTCATGACCTGAGCCAAAGGCAGATACTTAACCGACTGAGCCACCCAGGTGCCCCTACATCAACCTTCTTACTCATTTATTCATTCAACAGATATTTATTGAGTGCCTGGTATGTGCTAGGCACTATTCTAGGTCCTGGAGATAAACAGTTAACCAAAGTCTCCACTGTCACCATGCATACACTCCAGTTGGCCTGCTTATGATGATGTCAGGAGTCCAGGATATAATAAGCTTCTTCTAGTAGCTTCTCCCTGACCAGCAATAGAATAGCTTATGAATGCAAATGTTAATGCCCTTTTATTTTTATATTTAAATATTGGTTGCATATGTTTTCTCAAAAATTGTTCGATTACTGTTGAAAAAATCTGAGGGGCTATCTTCTATGTTCACTACATTTTATTTTAAATTTATGCTGAGATATGCTAGAAGTCAAAATTATTTTGCAAAATTTTACTGTGTACAAACCACTGAAGACCTGGGTGATGTACCATCACACTTTATTGTCTTCAAGTTGTACTGTGTGGATTTGCGAAACATTACTTTCATTGTAGATGGTGCTGTGATTGTCGTCAACCCTTGTTGAATTATCAGCTGGTGACAGTTGGATATTTTGACAGCTTAACTTGAGCCTTTTCAATTCATCATAGCCATCAGCAAATTTACTTTGAAATTTTATTCTTGACCAGTGATGTATACCCATTTTTCACTTTAGAAAAATTTCTTCTTCCTTGGGAAAAAGAAAAAGATAAAAGACTCCCAAATTTACCATAACTCTATATATAGCAGTTGCCCCCTTGTCCAGTTTTGCTTTCTGTTCTTCAGTTACCTGTGGTCAACTGGTGTCCCGAAGCAGATGATCTTCTTCTGATGTCTCATCAGGTCAACAGTAGCCTAACGCAATGTTACAATGCCCCGCACTTCATTCCCTGTACTTCATCTCATCATTTGGTAGGCATTTGGTCATCTCATATCATCACAAAGAAGGAGGAGTACACTATAATAAGATATTTTGAGAGAGACAGAGACAGGGCCAGAGAGACATACGTATAACCTTCATTACAGGATATCATTAAAATTGTCCTATCTTATTATTAATTATTATTGTTAGTCTTGCTGTGTCTAATTTATAAATTAAGCTTTATCACATGAATGTATGTATAGGAGAAAACAAAATATAGATAGGGTTTGATGCCATCCTCTGTTTCAGGCACCCACTGGGGGTCTCTGAATAAATGCCCTGCAGATAAGGGGGAAGGACCATAGTTAAAATAAAAAGTTAAACTTTGACCAGAAATTATAGTAAGTGCACAAAGTGTGAAGGATTTACTTTCTATTGTGTAACTGACAGTTATGCTGTGATGAGAGCCTCCATCCTTGAGCCTTTCTTGGCATCGAAGTGAGTGCATTACCTGTGTCCTGCAGGCATGTCGTTCCTCACGTATTTTAACATGAGTTGACATGCATAAGACTAAATGAAGAAAAGATGTTGAGCTACAACTTACCTCCTCAATCACATGTTTACATTACGTTTCTATATCATTCACAGATATGGTTAGAGAAACTTTACTCTAAGATCTGCATAAAAACAAGTTATTCTGGTGACATTAGTTTCTACCCTGTCCAGTATTGGTGAGTGTGTGCATGCTTGTATCCAGATAGTGTTTTCTTTTCTAAAAAAATTATATTCCAAAGAGTTAAACTATATAAAAATTTGAACCACAAATTTGTAGAACTTTTGGAGTTTCTCTCTAAAGCGCCAAGGTTCTGTAAAACAAATCTGAGAAATTTGATCTAAGTCAATCCCTTTATTTTCTGAATGAGGAAAATGAGGCCCAAAGAGAAGGTGTGTCCAATGTGGAGGCTGTGCAATCAGCCCCAGGGGGCCTAACTCTCGGTGTAGTGTGTTCTTCATTGCTATGGTTTGACTTTGGATTCAACGGGTGTTATGATATGGGTAATTTACTTAAATACTTACAGCCCTTGTGACATTGGTTTATGCCAGTTAGTTAGGCTTTCACTTTCTGTGTGGTCAGATACAATGTTGGCAGGACAGCACAATCCAGTGGGCAGGTGGCATGATGGGAGCGTGGACCCACTCCAGAAGCAACTTCTACAGGTCTTTCTGTTTTATTTCCTTCTGATTAACCATGGATATTTTATGATTAACATATTGATTCCAAAACATATTGCCGAATCTTGTTCATTAGCATGATGGATGTTGGAAATAGGCTCTAGCTCTCCTTAGATGAAATTAAACATATTTTGCACACATGGATTGGCTTTCACTCTTTAATGAATAAAAGAATAAAAAGGATAAAAGAATCCACAGAGACCTATAGTGGTCTTTTTAGGGGTGACAGTCATGGTTTGATTCCCTAATTGGTCCTCGGCCCAGTCACTGGTTTAGGAGGACTTCTGATTGCACGGTGGCTCTAGGCACAGCGTCCTGCCTCAGAAATCTTGCTGAGTCTGCTTCAGGTGAACTTTTCATACCCAGACCACCTGCAAGAGCTTTATACAGTCCTTTGTTCAGCACAAGATGTATAAAACTCTTTAATGCTTTTTTGCTGATAAGTATTTGCTAGTAAATTTCTGTCTCTATGAACGAATTTGGACTGAGATTTGTTTTCATTAAAATCTCATAGCCAGGTTGTGGGAGAGTGGTAAATTCCCACCATCTCAACCTTCTTTAACAGCCACCGAAAAGAATCTAAGCGCATGACCATACTGGCTTAGGTAAGTTTGCAACGACAGGCTTTATCTATTTAGAGTTGGTGTGTTCTTAAATCTTTTGCCCTCTCTATATAGTTTTTTTCTTCCACTTTTGACCACTACCTTTTGTTAAATTTACAAAAAAGAGTGAGCTGCTGTTATGGTTCTTTGTGACTTCCTGGGAGGTGATCAATTTGCTCTCTTTCAACTTCCTTGCCTTGCTTATACTACTGCTTTGGGGACACAAAAAGTCAAGATCAGTCAGGCTTCAGCACCATTCTTTGTAGAATAGAGTGAGACCTAAGGTATCTGGTCTTTAGGATAGGGGAGTAAAGATGGATGTCGGAGGCTTGGAATTTGTGGTTGATCAGAAATTTCAGGTATCATAGGCTAAATTGTATCTCACAAAATTCATATGCTAAAGTTCTAGCCTTTAGTACTGCAGAATGTGACTGTACTTGGTAGTAGGGTCTTTAAAGAGGTAATTAAGTTAAAATGAGGTCTGGTATGGGGCATCCTGATCCAATATGACTGGTGTCTCTGTCAGAAGAGGAGATTAGGACATGGACACATACACAGGGAAGACTGTGTGAGGACACAGGGAGAAGATGGCCACCTGCAAGTCAGGGGCAGAGACCTCAGAAAGAAACCAACCCTGGCCGATGTCTTCTTGGACTTCTAAGAGAACCGTGAGACAATACATTTTTATTGTTTAAGGCCCCCACCCCCACTCGAGTTTGCATGGCAGCCCGAGGAGACTAACATACCATTGCATTTTATTTCTGATTCGACCTCCCTGGCCCCTCTCCTTTATCTGTTGTTGGGGCTTTAGTCAGGACTCTGAATGCTCATACACTGGAATTGGGGTTCAGCCTGTGCGGTGCCTTCCACCACTCGCTTCTGGGCTGGAACGGGTTCCAGGGGGCAGTGTAGTTCCCAGCTGGCCCCACAGGCAGTGCTGGCTTCAGAAAAGAAAGCACCTCAGACTAATAAATGAGAAACTTCCTGCAGCAGCTCCAGGCCCTGCTAGGAAGAGCTAACAGAGATGTAACATTCTGGATTATTTTTATCCTCCTCTCTGCAGGTGAGGAAAACTCTCTCTGGCTCCAAGTTAAAAACACAATCCAACAAGTTCTCAACTTTCTGTTCTCGGTCCTCGAGGATGGACTGGGCCCAAGGTTTGTGCCTTTCCCAGCTCCCAGTGAAGTTATCCATCCCTGAAAATCTGCCCTATCAGTTAGAAAGTAAGCTGTTGATAAACCCAAATTGACCCCAACATTAGGAGGAGAAAATTATGCCTATCTCCTTTAAAATGCATCATCAGTCCTTATAGTCCTAAAGTCATGTCCAGAGTGAGATTGGGACATGTCACATCTGTCTCTTTCTTGTAATATTTGTGTTCAACTTGCCCTCTGTCTGTTGTCAATGATGGTTACCCTGCCCCCACCACCTACAGTGTTATTGGCAGTCACGTTGGATATTCATTTCTCTTAAAAACAGTTGAGTAAATCATGGGTTTTCCAAAACAGGGACAGTGGGGTGAGATGAATCAGACTGTGGTCTGCCTGACCTAATTCGTGTGCCTACCAATCTGACCTATCAGTTTTTCATCCTTTGGTATTGAAGCATTTTTCACTTGGAACATTACATTTAAAGGAGCATATCATTTATAGCAGTAAAATGTTATTATTTAATTTCTGTGGACCTTGTTTATAAAAGTGGAGTAACTAACTTTACCTTTTCTGACTTCTCATGTAGACATAGAGGAACAAGCCAATTGTTCCGAGGCACTTGCTAAATGTGTAAGCTTCCTATAACTTATCAATGCATTCTAGCTCCTAGGCTCCTGTATCATTAATGAATCATTCAGGTTTGCTGAGCCTAGCAAAGAATTCATAACTGCTAGAAACTGGAGATAAAAATGACGAAAATAAACTGCAAGTAGATAAGCAAGGAGTTAGTTGGTGGAGTGAGCCTGAGGAGTCAGAGAGTCTTCCTGGGGGAATGGATATGTTCTATCTCTGAATGAGTTAGGCTCAAGCATCTCTGAGGTCCTTGCCTGGGGCTGTGATTCAAGTTATCTGAGTGATTAAGTCTAATGAATGTTTTTTTCCTTGAGTCTTGAAGAATATAAGCAATTATATCGCAAGAGACATGTTAGCATCTTCATACTTTTTTTTTGCACGTATCTAGCGATTTTTTATGTCATATGACTTGTTTGTACCTGAGCTAAGTGTTTGAGTTAGGACTGTTGCTGAGGGTACCAATGTATGAGAAAGTGGATTTAAATCCATTTCCAATACCACAAGAGAAACAGTGGCTGACCAATTTCTGACTGGAGAAAATAATTGTGAAGATTGGGTTTGGTGCATGGGGCACTTACTCATTTGAGGGAGGTACCAGAGAGCCAGAGGAAGGAACTTTGTGGGGCAGGACTCAGCAAAAGGACATTCCAAATGATTTAAGATGTATTCTAAAGAGTGAAAGAGAGAAAAAAAAAAGAGAGAAAAAAAAGAGAACTAGAGGAATATTTAAAATGTAATAGTAATGAGAATGGTAACAATTTGAGCTTATGCTGCTATCTGGGACTTTACTTTGCAAGAGGGACTACTCTGGAACATTCGTGCTCTCCTGTTTGAAAAACAATGTGCACTTTGAAAAACAGATATGACCTCTCACGTGGTTGATGGACCTCGTTGTTATGGTCCACTGTAGAATGAATGAGTCATAGACTTGAGCAATTTTCTGCTTTCTGATGAAATGATAGAAAAGACCATATATTGGCTTAAATAATTTGCGAATTAAATTGTGAATTAATTAGCGCTATGGCGGAATTTATGTGTGACATTAAAACTGACATTTCCAAAGAGTGGAAATGATTCAGAGGATTATGTTTACGATTGTGGAAGCAACCGTCAAATGTAATTAAAGAAGTTAGCGTCCTAGTGACTAAGGGCATAAATGAGATTTATGGAATGCCAAGATCCCTAGCATTGCTTGTACTGAAACTCAGCCTTTTGGGAAATAGCATCAAGCATTCTAAATGTTGTAAAGATATTATAAACAGTAGGTAATTCACTTATCACCCCCATGGCCAGTCATCTTGGTTATATTTATCATCACAACTTTCCAGGCTGTGAAATCAATTCAGCTAAGCCCATAAATTGTTGATTTCACATAGAATGAATATAGAGTTGGTCTTTGTTTATCTCTAGGGCTGGGTATCTGTAGGGGACTCTTCCTTTTCCAGTAACCAAAGGAAGAGTTTGCCTGCAAAGGGAGGAAGGACGGCAGCATTAACCTAAAACCTTCTTCTCTTGATGAGGGCTCATTTCTTTGCCATGAGTTTTCATCCAAGATCTATTTGGACTTTTACTCTTCCTTTCTCCAGTCCTCCATTTCCCTCCCTCCACTGCCTGTTCCTCATTTCTTTCCAAGGTGTGATTAATAGTTTCCACATTCTATTAGGTCCTTCAAAGGACAAAGGTGAAGCACAAGAAAAATATATGAATCACCGGCAAGACCCGGAGCTGGCTGTAGTCTAGTCACTGAGGTCTTAGTCCTTCCATGAAGGCTCCACCTTGCTCCATACGACGTGTCTCTCTCCTCCATAGCAAGGTGCTTCCACTTGCCCCAAAGCCCTGAGTGTAGCTCAGACACAAACTACAACCTGTCATATCACTTCCTAAAAGGACAGAGCTTCCATGATGATTCCTGGACTCACTAGCTTAGTGGAAAGGTCACTGTCATGTAATGTCATCCTCCAGGAGGCTTGGGATGAGACAGGTTGTCTACATTTGAGAAGTTTTTCATGAGTAGTTTTATTGACTAGAGAGAGATCATATTATTAAGACTCAAGACAGAGGATTGAGCCCCGTATCGGGCTCTCTGCTCAGCAGGCAGCCTGCTTCCCCTTCTCTCTCTGCCTGCCTCTCTGCCTACTTGTGATCTCTCTCTCTCTGTCAAATAAATAAATAAAATCTTAAAAAAAAAAAAAAGGCTCAAGACAGCACATAGCAGCAAGAAAGGAAAGTAGGCTCAGTAGGTTTAAAAGCTATCTCACTTGGCTAAGGTGCTTGTTTGGGAGGGAGACTAAACGCAGCTTTAAGTTTTTATTTTGTTTTAGCAAAATAAAACCAAGAATTTTTAAAAATCACATGGGGCAGAGTCATTTGCATCAGACCCTTTGCACATTTAGACAGCAGGCACTGTTTCTCAAGACTATAAATTCAGCATTCAGTTTAAGAAAGAGTATTTTTGATTGAGGTTAACACAGTATTTAAGTTAATGGAAAACATGCTTCCATTGCAGAGTATTTCCACCAGAATTGCTGGATTCTGTACAACAATCTGTTTCTATTTTGAAAAAAAGAAGTAGAGCTGTAGTATGACCTAAATATTCCTTTTATTTTTTTTCTCTCATTTTACTCTTCTACATTCGTGTGCTTCTTCTTTAAGTATATTCAAATAAATGACAGTATGAATTCAGATGAAAATTTTTCCTATGCTTAATGCTTCAGAAAACCCCCCACATATTATTATGCTTAAACTTTGAGCTTCATTTCTTGTAAGGAGCATGAATTCCTATTACTGCTACCCAAATGACACTAGGACTGGGGAGATAGAAGCAGAATGTCTTAGAGAGTTACTCTTAAATCCTGTGTGAATTCATATTTTTTGAGTAACAAACCACCCCAATAGTTATTTGTTCAAAATAGTCTTTCTTGAACACATATGGTTTTCAGGTAGAGATGGGTTGATCTAGCTGGTCATGGCTAGGTAGCTCTGCTTTAACTTGTGTCTAACTGGACTTGGATTTTTGCTTGTGGTTACATTTGTCAATGAATCTTAATTCTGGGGCCCCCTCTGGGGAGGTAGCAGCTGCTGGTAGAGAGTCTTCTCCAGGTGAAATTCAGGAACATGAATAAGCAGGGATATAGTTTGAACTTGGAGCTGGCACACTGTTACTTCTGTATATTGTTGGCCAAAGTGGGTCATCTGGCTATGTCTAAGATCAATAAGGTGGGAAAATTTAGGAAGTACTGCAAAGTGGTAGGGATATGGAAACCTGGAAAGAAGAAGTAGGAGCCAATAATTCAATCAGAAAGCGCAACTCATTCTCATTTTCCTGTAGGTAGGAATGTTGTTATTGTCTTATCCTCCTTTCTCCACTGGGGCAACAAGACATAAGATGGAGGCAATTGCTCTCAGGAGTGACTTGCTCTGATTTCTAGTGATAGTTCTTCCCAGGGATTCTCAAACTTTTGAATATGATGGGATTACTGGTGAGGTTAGCAACAGTACACAGATCTGGCTCTTTTTCTCAAACTTATTAAATCATAATCACTGTGGGAGGGACAAGTCATTTACATTTTTAACAAGTTCTGTGGTAATTTTGAAGCACTTTGGCATTTGAGACTCCTATCACTAGAATAAAATTGATTGAGGTGGTCAACCAAGGTTTTGACCTTGATGGGACCCTGGCAGTTTAGCAATGTGATAGATTGTGTTATTGTCCAGCAAATACTGCCCCCCAAACCCCCTGCACATCCTTGTTCCAAAGCAGTTAGACCTGGTTATATGATTGATTTTGGCGAATGGAATGTGAATGGATATGACATACTTCCAGTTTAAGGAAGAATTTAACTTTGTTTATGGCATCAGGCTTTAGCTTTTGTGTTTCTGCCTTCTGCCATGAGAAGAATTTACCGTAGGTGGCTGTGGGTGCATCAGCCTGTGAGGGATATTGCATGTCTCAGAATGAGTGATGTGAATCTGATGCACAGTCTAGCCTATAGCATAGTCATTGTAGCTGCCTCACAGCAATGTGACGAAATAAATTTTAGGTGTTATAATAAGCTAATGAGATTTCAGATTATTTCTTATATGGCATTATTTCAGAAAAGCTGACAAATATAGCCAATAACTGAACAAGGCAAATACCAAACTGGGACAAAAATGAAGCTCTACATTCCTTTTCACAGACTACCCTCAGATTCCTAAATGCCTTTTAATCACTTATTTGAGGATATCTTTAGTGTTTGTTTTATTTTGACTTAACTTACATGAAAATGGTGGAGAAGGGGAAAATTAGCTTATAAAGGGATTTAGCCAGGACCTAGAACATTCCCAGGATTAGTCTTGATTCAGAACTCCCCCCTCCCCTCCACTTTAGGGCCTCTATCTGTTTTTCCTTGACAGAGTAGGAGTTTTTGCTTTTTTGTTATTTGGTTGATCAGCAATAATTACCACTAACAATAAATATTCGTACATGCTGGGAGCCATCCTAAATATTTTCTGGGTATTAATTTGTTTACTTTTCCCAACTACTCTATTACTCTGTGAAGACGAGACTATGATTTTCACTTCATGGACAGAAAGCTGGACTCACACAGGCTTTATAGCTGGAAAGTCACAGCACTGGGAAGTCTGACTTCAGAAGGGATGTTCTTTATTACTCTGTCGTTGCCTCTAGAAGAAGTTTTCAACGCATTTCACCCCTCCTTATGCACAATGTAAGCACTTCAAACAATGTAGATGCTCCTCCTAGAAAAATAAGTTGTCTAATTTTCACCTAGAATGGAAAGATTCCAGATCTCAGAGGCAAAGTGTGTGTACAATGCATCCTTGAGAGTGAAGAACTCTCCATTGCATTATTTGTTGCTTTAGTTCCTCTTTCTCTCTGCCCATCATTCTGGTCTAGAATACTTCTTTTTCCACTTTTGAATTCTCTTGTCAGAGAAACAGAAATCATGGCTTTTGGGGCACATAAATGGCTCTGTCAGTTAAGCATCCGCCTTCTGCTCAGGCCATGATCCCAGGGTCCAGGATCAAGCCCTGAGTCAGGCTCCTGCTCAGCAGAGAGCCTGCTTTTCACTCTCTCTCTGCCCCTCCCCCTGCTTGTGTGCTCTCTCTCTGTCAGATAAATAAATAAAATCTTAAAAAAAAAAAGAAATGGCTTTGCTTTTCATTTTCACTCGGAAACCTGGAAACAGATTATATAGTTTCTATAATAAAAAATTAAAAAAACAACACATTTTTACATATCCCATGAGCTCATGGCAATGAGATTCAGCTTATACTGGGTAAAGTTGCAATTTAAAGATTGTGTAAAACAATAGCGTCTATTTTTTCAGGACCTACTCTGAGGTATTTTACATATATTAACTTTACTTCTAATAACAAGTATGTAGAGAAATTATTATCTTCTTTTATGGGCAAGAAGATTGAATCTTAACAAAATCACACAGCTATGTGATGGAGCAAAAGATGAGTCAGAGTTTCATGACTGAAAATTCTCTTGTCCTGGCCTCCGCACCTTATCACTTCTCTTACTTTAAAGAAAGGATTTTTGAAAACCCTGAAATTACTACATAAAAACTGGCTTTTTCCTGTTTATTCCCATAATGTGAAGATACGAAATGGATTTCACTTGCAATTTTTTTCCTACATATTAAGGTTAATTGACTGGATAAGAGCTAATAAGCACAATGTCTCCTGAGTATGCATATTGTTAGATGAATGCTTATGTGGGATTTAAATATAGCAGGAGGGTTCTCATTCCTAATAAGAAGTGGTTATGCTTTTTACGGCCCTTTTAACTTTTGCTCAAGCCTGGGCATAGATATTCTAAATCTATGGGCAAGCCGCCCTCTGGTGTATTTAATGATTAAGGAGAGGATAGATTCTCAACTGTTTCCTCTGGCCTGATATCACTTCATGTTTCTTTTTTTTTTTAATTAACATGTAATGTATTATTTGCCCCAGGGGTACATGTCTGTGAATCATCAGGCTTACATATTTCACAGCACTCACCATAGCACATACCCTCCCCAATGTCCATCACCCAGCCACCCTATCCCTCCCACCCCCCAGCAACCCTCAGTTTCACTTCATGTTTCTATCCTACACTGTGTAAAACAGTAGTTTGATCTACAAAACTGTCCCCATATCAATGTACCTATTTACACTAGTACATTGTAAGAAGACAATATCCCAGAAGAGGATCCTTTCATATTTGCATGTCAGATTCTCCAAAGACATATATAAGCAATGTCATCCTTTTCTGCCATTAAGAGCACAAAAAAAATTGTTTGAATAAACAACTGTTTTAAGGAATCTTGAAATTGTACTCTGAAGGGACCATAACAGTAAAACACAGAAATGTGTTCTATAATTTTTTTGGCCAAAATCACATATTTTCCTAAATATTAAAAAAAAAGGATAAATGGAAGGCAGAATAAGAGGAGATTGATTTCCAATCTCTTTCTGTTCAAAGCCCACATAAATGGGAGCAAATTCAAAGATCCAGGGACGCTGGGAAATAATATGGACATATGAGTAGGAGCTCTTCAGAGAATCAGGACCATTAACATGCGCGGGTGTGTATGTGTGTGTGTGTGTATAAAGAGATTTATTATAAGAAATTAGACCATGTGATTGTGGAGGTTCGCAAATCCACAATCTGCAGGGCAGGGTGGCAAGCTGGCAACCCAGGAGAGCCGATGTTCCATTTTTGTCCAAAGGCCGTATGCAGTAGAATCGGAAAGAGCTGATGTTGCAGACAAAATCTAAAGGCAGCCTGCTGGAGAAATTCTCTCCTGTTTGGGGAATGGAGTGGGGAGAAAAGTCATTCTTTTATTCTATTCAGGCTTTCAACTGACTGGATGAGGGCCTCGAGCATTATGGAGAACAATCTGCTTTACTCAAAGTCCACTGATTTAAGTGTTAATCTCATCCAAAACATTCTCATAGAAACACCTATAATAATTTTTGGCCAAATACCTGGGTACCCCATTGCCCAGCTAAGTAGACACATAAAATTAACCATCTCATTGGATGTAAGGAGGCCCCAGTCATCCAGTGGTGGTATTCAGGCAGGCTGAGACACCACAAGTTCCGCAGAGCAAAGCTGTGGAAGAACACTTTATTAAACCTGGAAAATCAGAAAATTCTTGTAATAAACACCTACCAGTCATGAAAGGGCTATCCTCAGAAGTTGTAACATGAATCAACCATGTTTTGTAGCACCCGAAATGCAATTGGCATATCATTCTAAAATATATTTAAGCTCTGAACCAAAGAAATAGAATATATTTATATTAGGTAGGCTAATTAAGTGGTGTAACCATCAGATAGGGATAATAGACCCTGACTAATATGATTTGAAAATTTGCTAATGACAGATTCAAACCAGTTTCATGGGATCTACATCTAACCCTTTCTTTAAATTTGGAGCCTGCAACATAGTATGTACATAAAGGGCTTAGCTTGGCATTCCAGGTCATAAGAAAAATTGCCCTATTCCAGATTTTATTTCCTCCTACTGTCTTAGTCTAAGAAATCTCTGTAAATGGAGAAGATATCCTCAAGAATTCCTGCAGGGAAAAAAAAAAAAAAAAAAGAATTCCTGCAGGAAATTTCTCCAAAATTATTTGGAATGATTCAGTAAGTGAGTGTCTTTCAGCCTTAGGAAAACTTAGAATTAAGTGTAGAAATACTTAATAGGGCCAAATCTACAGTATCAATAATCTATGTATTGCGTTTGAGAAACTATTACATTGGTATTATAAGTATTTATAATGGTTAGGAGAATTTGGTTTATTTATCAGTCAGGATGGGCTTGGTTAGGTTATGATAACAAAGAACCCCCAAATTGAAGAGACTTAGAATTATTTCCCAGCATCCCTGGATTGTAGGCTGTGTGTTACTCAAGGACAGGCAGGAAAATATGCTTAAAAAATTAAATTAATTTTATTTATTTCTTTTTCTAGTTCTAGTGAGATAAAATTGACATGTAACATTGTGTAAGATTAATGAGTACATGTTTTGACACGTGTGTATATTGTGAAGTGATGACCACAATAAGATTAGTTAACATCCATCACCTCACATAATTACCATTTTTGTGTGTGTGATGAGAAAATTCAAGATTTACTGTCTTCACAACTTTCAGGTATATAATATTTAAATGTTGCTACCTATAGTCACCATGCTGTACCCTATATCTTCAGAACTTATTCATCTTATACCTGGAGGTTTGTACCCTTTGACCAACATCTCCCTATTTCCCTCAGCACCTAACTCCTCACAACCACCATTCTACTCTATTTCTTAATAGAAAGGCTTTTTCAGATTCCAAATATAAGAGAGAACACATGATATTTGTCTTTTCTGACTAATTTCACTTAGCATAATGCCCCACCCATGTTGTTGCAAAAGGGAGGACAGGAAAATATCAGGGGCTGAGACCGATGGAGTCACCACCACCTGGAGCAATGCTGATAAATGTTTCCAGGGGAAGAGAATATAGCACTGCCTCTTGAAGTTTGCTGACCTCAAAGCAACACATGTTGTTTCTGCTCTCATTTTATTGGCAAAAACAAGTCACATGGCCAGACCTAACTTCAAAGCACATTCTTACCATGAATCTGGAAGGAAAGAATGTGCATTATTGATTATTAGTCTTCATGGCAACTGTCAGTCATTAAAATAACATTAGATAAGGATTCTAATTTAAAATGTGTAACCTGCATAATCATTTTAGACTTGTGGTTTTAAGGTCAAAGGTCAAAGCTTATGCATAGTATTGGAATATTTAAGAGAACTTGATGTCCATCATATCTATAAATTTAATTTATTATGTGTAGAAGAGTTAAGCATATGAAAGATTTTGAATTTTTTTTGTGAATTGGACAATTAAGTATCTAGATATAAATGCAATTAAAAATATTTAAAGAAATCTAAATTAAGTTTTTAAATATATTTTTAAAAGATTTTATGTATTTATTTGAGAAAGAGTGTGTGTGCACGCATGCCCCTGAGAGCCAGGGGGAGGGGCTGAGGCAGAGGGAGAGAGACAGGCAGACACGCTGAGTGCAGAGCCCACCTTGGGGCTTTCTCATGACCCTGAGATCACCACCTGAGCCAAAACCAGAGTCAAATGCTTAACTGTCTGAGCCACTCAGGTGCCCCTAAACTAACTTTTTAAATGTGTTTATAAATTAATCTCAGTTTCCTTAGAAGTGATTGTTAATAGTTTTTTTTGAGTTATAAATGGAGTAATAAGTTTTGTCTGTTGAACTTAAAGGTATAAGAATGAATTAGGTTTATGAATTTATTACTCAAATAAATATTAATTTTTAAAACCAAAGTAAACTTTTGAACCAAAGCTATCCTTTCTGGGTATCAAATTCTCACATTTAATACTAGCCAATGGTATTATAATCTCAAGGCCTCCTTTATTTTCCATTCTGAGGATCAAAGCCTTGAAATGATTACTATTCGAGACTTGTATGAAGGAGATACTAAAAATATATATTATTATTATTTTTTAAAAATTTTATTTATTTATTTGACAGAGAGAGATCACAAGTAGGCAGTGACGCAGGCAGAGGGAAAGGGGGAAGCAGGCTCCCTGCTGAGCAGAGAGCCCGATGTGGGGCTCGATCCCAGGACCCTGAGATCATGACCTGAGCTGAAGGCAGAGGCTTTAACCCACTGAGCCACCCAGGCGCCCCTAAAAATATATATTATAACAGAGGAAGACCTGAAGATGCAGTTGGCTAAGTTTCTAACAGAATGATTATCTTTTCTCTTTAGCTTACATAAAAAAAAAAAAAAGACAAAGTTTTAGAAGGAAAAAATACCATGTTTTCAATTCTCTCTAACATTTCTCTTTTACAGGAATAACCAGTACAGATTAAGTTGATGGGAATTAGTTTAGGTAAAGTACTTATTGAAATTGGATGAGGGTAGAAAAAGAAGAAAAATATTTTATTTGATGAAACCCACTGTGCACTTTCTTTAAGTATATGCCTATGTAGTGATCGTATGTGCCTATCTTGCTCCGATGAGTAAGAGCAAGTAAGATACTCAAAAACATATGACACAACTTATGTAATATGTGTACATATATTTATTTATGGCTTCATCTGTACCACAAGAGAAATTGTAATGACTTTGCAAAGACCACAAATCTTTTGCATACAAGTCAAAGTGTCTATTCCATGTGGCTTAGGAATATGTGTAAAGCTTCCATATGGGAAAAAGATTTTATGATACTCAAACAAAGAATCAGGCATGAAAGAACCTACTGAAAAGTTTGACAAATATTGACAAATATCGCAAAACTTTGAATTCCAATTTGAAAGTCTACATATCCTATTTTGCAATATACTTTATCATTTTATATTAGAGCTGTTCAGAACTTTCTTCCAATGCCCATGGGATTTAATATATGATTATACCGTATGTACAATGCATACATGTATATATGTATATATTAGCATTCATTTCAATTTGCGTCCAGTTTACATATCCTACTAGATACCCCAGTGATTGGTTATTGCTCTCACAGTGAAACTAAAGAGGTGCCAACCCTGTTGAAGCAAAGTCCAAAACTTCAGAATAATGCTTATATATTTGATTTATATAGTTTATTTCTCCCAGAGTGTTCATTTTAAATTAACTCCACATTGAAAAGGGATCATGCTAATAGCTGACTGGGCTAGGTTAGGCTGACTTTGTCTTAACGTCATTGACAGTAACAAGAAAAAAAAAGAAAGAAAAGGAAATAACAAAAGGAAGAATGAAAAGAAGACTAACCTAAGAAACCAAAATTGCATTAAATTTGGGTTATCACGTAATGTTGAATGAGGTTATTCTTTCTTATGGGGCGTGAGATGGGTACTCGAGGTCTATATATTGCCACAGATCCTGTTTTATCTGTATGTGGCACTACACAAATCCTAGACTGTGGCCCACAAGCTAGATTTGGCCCATGACAATGTTTCATTTGGCTTGAACAGTATTTTAAAAAAATATTGAGCCAACATTTTTAAATTGGAAGCTTTCACATAAAAATCCAGATTTCTGGCATCTCTCAAAAAATTAGGAGATCTGGGAACGCTGGATTCACATTACCACACTCCAGTCTATGGCTGGCTGGCTGGCTATTGCCCTCTTTAGACACAAATGTGTTCTCCATGGTCCCCACCAATTTCTCCTGCTTCACAACACTGAGGCTGGCCATTCCCAATTACTCTTCTTGCTCTATTTCTCTTTTAGTAGAAAAGATTTCTTTCTGCCAATGTCTTTATCAAAAGTAGGTAAAAATATGGCAGTATGGTAAAAAATATGGATTTATAGCTTTACATTAGATTGCTCTTTGTGGATTCTCTTCTCCTTTTCTCTCTCATACATTGGGGGCCAATTTCTCTTCCTTATCTTCCTCTGAAATTGAAACAAAGACCTCAGAAACTGTTGATCAATGTAAATACTGGAAGGTTCTCAGAGGCATGTTTCCTGCTCTACTTTTTCTCCCAGAGACCTGATAAGGTTGGGCTAGTTTTTGCAAGCATTGCCCTACCAAAACTCCTTCATCTTGGCAGCAGCAATTCCTTTATGACATGGTAGCTGAATGGGGTCTGCAGTTTTTCCTTCACTTACCAAACCAGCTTCATTGTGTGATCCCTTCCCTTCACCCCCATTGCCTTCTTCAGAGGTCTAACTTCCAGCTCATGGAGGCCTCTCCTACAAACATCTAAGTTTAAATATTCTGGAGTCTTTCTTTTGTTCCCTCGGCTCTAAGGAAGGAAGCTGCTTCCCACAGTTGCTCCTCTTGTGATATGTTAGAATTCTCTTTTTTCTCTACTTAAAAAATTCATAGGGGCACCTGGGTGGCTCAGATGGTTGAATGTCTGACTCTTGGTTTCAGTTCAGGTAGTGATCTCAGGGTCTGGGATTGAGTCCCATGTTGGACTCTGTGCTCAGCAAGGAGTCTGCTTGAGATTCTCTCTCCCTCTCCCTTCTACCTTTCCCCCTTGTTGCTTTCTCTCTCCCTCTCTGTCTTTGAAATAAATCAATAAATCTTTAAAAAAATATATAATTAGTTAATTATTTATGTAACTTTTTCACGGTTCAAATAATTCCTTCCCGACTGGATCCTGACTCACAGAGAGAGGAGAGAGGAAGAGTTGACTAGTGTTGTGCTGCCCCAAATGCACTCCCCTTGACTATTTAGATATAAGTTTAATGAATTCAAAAAACTAAAATTAAAAACTTCCTCAATTACATTAGTTATATTTTAAGAGCCCAGTAGTTAAACTGTGGTTACTGATTACTGCATGGAACAGTGTGGATATAGAACATTTCTGTCCTCACAGAAAGTTCTATTGGACAGTGCTGGGCTAAAGAAATGGGTGGTTCTTAGAGTGGGGAGGAAACATGAGGGGAAGATCTTCATTAGTACCAGGAAATGAGGCCCAAGAAACTCTGGATGAGCTCTCCTCAAGAAAGTTTGAAAAATATAGAGAGATTATCTGATCACAGTGCAATTAATCTAAAAATCAATAAAAGGTAGAAAACCTTCATATATTTACGAATGACTTATATGATAATGAAATTATAATGAAACATTGTTGGGGTTAATGTAAGGCATGAAATGAGCCATAATACCTGGCTTGCTAAAATGTAACACAGAAATCGGTGGGGGTGGGAAGGTTTTGAAGAAGGGCGTAGGCCTTTGGAATGCTAAGACCTGGGTCGCCACTCTGCCATTGAAATGCTGTGGGGAGTTACCTTCCCTGAAGCTTTCTTAGCCCAAACAGCCACCCTGTGATCTAAGAGATGTCTGCATTGTCCCTTAGGCTATGTTTAGCAGAACTCGTAGAACACGCAAATTAGCATATTGTATCTTTCCAGTAAACAGATCCTCCTAGTTCCAGGAAGACTCCTTGCCACACATCATGTGCTTGAGAAACACTGATGAGGATTTGTGATTATCCTGAAGGACCAATAAAAGCGGGAGCAAAGAAGAGCAAAGGGTTTTTGTCTCTGAGCGTTGACCCCGTGCCTTCTCCTCTCTTTCACAGCAAAGTTTGGTGTAATCTTTCATCCATCTGTAGAGGGATTGCTGGCCACTCCCGGAAAAACATTGTATGTTTAAATTGGAGATTATAAGTGAAGTAGTATTTAGAGGGACATTTAGAGACTTAACTGAATATTTTAGGAAAGAAGAAAACAGGAGGATTAATAAGTTAAGCACCCATCCCAAGAAGTGAGAAACAGAGCAACAGGTGTAAAAGTAGATACTAGAAATTAAAAAACCCCAACAGACTCATGAAAAGATGCTCGACATCCCTCATCATCAGGGGAATGCAAATCAAAACTATAATGAGATATCACCCCCCACCTGTCAGAATGGCTAAAATCAAAACACAAGAAACGACAAGGGTCGGTGAGGATGTGAATAAATAGGAAGCCTTGTGCACTGTTGGTGGGAATGCAAACTGGGGCAGCCACTGTGGGAAACGGTATATGGAGATACCTAAAAAGTTAAAAGTAGAACTCTCCTATGACCCAGTAATTCCACTACTGGGTATTGACTCCCTGAATACAAAAACATTAATTCAAAGGGATACATGCACTCCTGTGTTTATAGCAACACTATTTGCAATAGCCGAATTATCGAAGCAGCCCAGGTGTCCATCGACTGATGAATGGAGAAAGAAGATGTGGTATATATACCCAATGGGATATTATTCAGTCATAAAAAAATGAAATCTTACCATTTGCAACAACATGGATGGAGCTAGAGAGTGTAATGTTAAGTGAAATAAATCAGAGGAAGACAAATACCATATGATTTCATTCATATGTGGAATTTAACAAAGAACACAAATGAGCAGAGGAAAAAGAAAAGAGAGAGGCAGACCAAGAAACAGACTCTTAACTGTAGAGAACAAACTGATGGTCACCAGAAAGGAGGTGGGTGGGGTGATGGGGATTAAGGAGGGCACTTGCTGTGATGAGCACTGACTGTTGTATGGAAGTTTGAATCACTATGTCGTACACCTGAAATGAATATAACACTGTTTGTTAACTATACTAGAACTAAAATAAAAACTTAATTAAAAAAACAAATTATAAAACTAAGCATAGTAGAATAGAAATTAATTAGATAGCAAAAATAATAGAGAAGGCTAACAAAACCAAGAGTTAGTTTTTATGAAAAGAGCAATAAAGTTGGTAAATCCCTGGGAAAATTAATCAGGGAAAAGATAGAGAAGACAAAAATGCTAAATGTCAGTAATGAACAAGGGGATATTACTATAGATCCAGCAGATACTAGAAAGGTAACAAGAGGATATTTTGAACAACCCAAGGCTAGTAAACTTGAAAACTTAGATGAAATAGACCTATTCCTAGAAAAAAAAGACTTATTAAAACTCACCCTAGAAAAGTAGATAATAGGAATGGTCCTTTAACTCTTAAACAATTGATCCATGATTAAATACTTTCCTTCCTTCAAAGACAACTCCAGGCTCATCT
This sequence comes from Potos flavus, assembly GCA_028534135.1. Taxonomy (NCBI): domain Eukaryota; kingdom Metazoa; phylum Chordata; class Mammalia; order Carnivora; family Procyonidae; genus Potos; species Potos flavus. Next base: position 179,125,902 of record CM052898.1, on the reverse strand, counting down.
TTCCTTATTCAATTCTGTTAAACATTTACAAAAATCTTAGTGGCAATCATTTACAAATCTTTCCAAAAAATAGTGGGGGAGGTGCAATCCCTAACCTCATTTTGTGGAAGTCTCTAAACTTTACTACCAAACCAGACAAAAGGAGAAAAGTTGGAAAATCTCATATATTAACAAATGTCCAGAGCTCCTAAACAAAATAATTCCTATTCAAATTTAACAGTATGTGACACAGCTAAGTTTTTTTTATATTCTAGGAATGCAAGGTTGATTTAAATTTTGAAGAAACATCCATGTAATTCATCACATTAAAAGATCAAAAGGCAAAAGTGTTATAGATATATGTAAAATAATTTGAGAAAATTTATGAATAAAAAGATTTTTTAGTATGGGGTGCCTGGGTGGCTCAGTTGGTTGAGTGTCTGACTTTTGATTTCCACTCAGGTCATATCTCAGGGTTGTGGGATTGAGCCCTGCATTAGGCTCTACCCTGAATGTGGAGCCTGCTTGGGACTTTTCTCTCTCTTCATTTGCCCCTTCTCCCACTTGCATGCATGCTCTCTCCTTCTGTCTCTCTCTTGGGGGGGAGGGGGGAAGCTTTTTAGTATAGATAAAAAGTTTCCTAATCTGATAAAGGGTATTTACCAAAAACATTACAGTTAAATTTTACTTAAAAGTAAAACAGGGAGAATTTTGAGTTCAAGAAGACAATGAAAATACAAGTAATGGCTATAAAGTTTACACGAGAAGAAATGAAATTATAATTATCCACAGATGATATTATTAGGTAGAAAATCTAGGAACTCAATGATAAATTATGAGAATTAATTTGAAAATTTAGCAAAGTTGTTATAATTTAGCTCAATCAATTTTATTTTATACCCCAGGAATAAAACAAATGAAAGATAAAAATTAATATTACAACTATTACAATAATATGTATTTTTTCATAAAAATTTCATAAAAATATGAAATTCCTAGGAATAAATCTATCAGAAGATGTGCAAAACCTCTATACTGTAACATATTGTTGAGAAACATTAGGAAAAGATCTACATAAATGGAAAGATATGCTGCATTCAGTATTTCTTTTTTGTGTGTGTGTGTTTAACCTTATTTTTATTTAAATTCAATTAATTAACATATAGTGTATCATTAGTTTCAGATGTAGAGTTCAGTTATTCATCAATTGCATATAACACCCAGTGCTCATTACATCTATGCTCTCCTTAATGCCTGTCATCCAGTTACTCCATTCCCCCACCCGTTCAATATTTCAATTCTCCCTAAACTGATTTAGAGTCAGTGTCATCACCCCGAAAAATTCCATCACTTTTTTATGTACTTGCATTTATGTGTGTGTAACCTGATAGGATAATTCTAAAATGTGAAAATGAAAACAAAACAAAACAGAGATAACGAAGATCATATTGAAGATGAATAAGGTTGGTGATGATGAACATGAATAAGAAAACATCGAGGATGAATGAGGACTGATCTTAGCAGTTATTAAGATTAGATATCAAAGTTTAAGTAATTCGAAGAATGGATCGTGAAAAATGTTATCCTCTGAGCTGAGCTTGAAATGTTCTATTACCTACTATTCCTGTTTTGTTAGAAATATTCAAAACAATTTTCAAGTCCAATCTATTCAGTCTTCATTATAATGCAATGTTGAATCCAGGGGATATGAATATGGAAGAGAATCCTGCATTCACATAGTTCTCTTTGGTTAATACATTTTCTCATGACCAGAGAATATGGTGATGAGCTTCTAACTTCTTTTGACATTTTTAAAATGTCTTGGACAATGATAGAGGTATTGAAAAACTGGAAATGGGCAAATATTACTAAAATAAATATTAAATTCTGAAATTAAAAAAATATTTCAAACACTATGAATTGATGAGCTTGATTATCACTTTAGAATGAAATACCCCAACGGATTAATTAAAAGATATCTTTTGAGCTCTTTGAAAAAGTAAAGTGCTTGCTGTTAGTGATTCTGAGTTTACTTAGAATAAGGTCCTTCAAATTTCCCAAATTCCTTTGTTGAATAAAGCTTATGGGTTGATTGATGAGAAAACTGTTACAGATATAGCAGCCTGTTCTGTTTATGTGCAGTGGATATTTGAGGTTATGCCTACTGAACATTGTTAATGTGCTCAGGAAACATGGGGTTAACATGGATTTTGGAAGTTTAGCAAATGTATTAGATGACAGAATAGAGATTTAGAGCCAGCTTGAAATAAAGGACTAAGTTTAAGAAGCTGAAGTGTAATAGGGATTAATCGACACTGCTACAGTGAGTTTACAAATCAACTAACCAAATATAGAATGGACAAGATATGTCTTAACATTAATTTATTAAAAAAGGACCAGAGTTTTTTTGTCGATTATAAGCTCATGACAAGTCAATGATGTAGTATGTCTGCTTAGAACCTAATTCAATCTTGGGCTTCATAAATAGATAGGTAGACCACAGTGACAAGGAGGTGACAGAGAGTAATAACAGCCCATAGCAGATCTCACCTCATTCATCTCACTTTATTGAGATGCCACACTTGGAAGGTGATGCTGATAAACTGAAAGCTTTTCAAGGAAAGGCACACAAAATAATGAAAGGTCTGAAATCTAACTAATATTTTAAGAATTATATACATTTAGCTTAGAGGAAAGAAAACAAACATGGTATCATTTGGGGAGTTCTTACAAAATAAAAAAGTATTTTTTTCCAGTTTTCCAGGAGATAAAATTAGGAACAATGTACATGTCTCCTCTAAGGATAGAAAAGTTTGCCACCACTAGAAATGTTCAAAAATTGAAAGATTACTATAGAGACTCTGGTTTCAGAATGTTTGGGTTTTGAATAGTATGCCTCTAATATAATTTTTGTCATAAGTCCTGTTATTTTAGTGGTAGAGCCAAATACTCCACTGAGATTAGTTGAGATTTGTCTATACAACCCTATATTTGGCATGCAACTGATTTTTTTGAATCATAAACATAATTTTAAGCATCCTACACTTTCTAGGATTTTTGCACATAGCACACATAGTGAGAAATTATTTAATCCAAAGAACTACTGTTCAAAAGGTCTATGTCCCCATTTAATAAAAATTTGAGGTATTTTAAGAGTTAATTTAATTCACTTACATTTTATGTTTTCCTTTCCCCCCTTTCATGCATGCATGTTACACAATCAGTAGCCCTAGGGTAAAGAGCTGTTTCAATCCAAGTCTGTCTAGGAAGCTTGGCCTAACATAACGTCATTTATGGTTAAGAAAGATCATTGTTGTGCTAAGTAATTTTTTGTGGTTGGCAGCCTTAAAGGTTGGGATTGCTGGCTGCCTTTTGGATATTATATCATAAGTATGGATGAATTGCAGTACAAACATTGAAAACCTTCAGTATGCTTTGTCCAAATAAAAGAATAACCATCCAAGTTATGAAGAGATACATCTCAAGTATTCTGACTTTCACAGATTATTATTTTTTTTGTCTTTTCTCTCCAGTTATAATTTTTCATGGTGTTGTAGCCTGCCAGTGTCAACAAATTTGTGTTTTTTGGTGGGATAATTGAGTTGAGATTTTTCTCCTCTGACATGAAGTCAGAGCATTAAGTTACAGACCTATGGGTTAGATCTTTGTAGTAGGAAAGCCAAGTCCTCCCTGAAGTCACCCCTGGCATAATTTAGATACAATAAGACTGCTGCCTTTTGGGATAAAGAGCAAATTTCCTATGGTTCAGGAGCTGATCTTGCAACTTGTATATAATTCGGATCTTTAGTCTTTCCTTTTCTTAGGTTTTGGTGCCAACTCTTGACTGTTTAACCACCCTTCTGTATCCTTATATTTAGATTATCTAAGCAGGAAGAAGAAATTGATTATTTAAATTTGGAAATTTCAACTAATATTTGTTTTAGAACATTTACGAAATATGCAACCATATATATACCTGGGTATGAAAACAATTTAATATATTGTTGAACACCAGGAAAGGTCATCAGCCAGAAATGTTAATTTATCCCTGTCACTTAGAATGAATATTGATGAAAGCTACTATTTGTTGAGCACTTACTATAAGCTAGACATTTCTCATTGCAGATCCTTAATGGAGTCTTAGAAGACAGGTTTTCTTATTTTTTTCAGTTGGGGAAGTTAAGATTCAGAGAAGTATGTAATTTATCAGAGGTCATACAATGGTCAAATAGAAGAGCTAGAGTTTGAGCCCAAGTCTGTCCTACACATTGTCTCTGGACAGTGGGCTTATCTTGTTTTGTGTTTTAAAGAATTGGCAGTGATGTAGACTTTTTGTCTGTCTTCTCTTTTGTTGAATGGTTAGCCTGTCTTTGGCTGTATGAAGGATGATTGCATTAGTTTAGGTGGAAGCATTATGTCATTGTCTTTGGAAGTTAAAGATTGTTATAATATTAGGATGAATACTGAGTTGATGAGTTAACAAGGGTATTTTATGGACTGTGTTCGGTTGGTTGGTACCATCACCAACAGCCCCTGCTGAGGCAGAGAACCACATTTCCCTAAATCGCCTTCACCGAAGGTGCTGGGTTAGAATCTGCTATTAAGGGGAATTTAAGTGATATTTAGAAGATGGAGGTGAAGTGGAAGCTGTTACCTTGAGAAGATCCTGATGGTTAGATGCAGCTGGCATCTAGACCTCTCTACAAGCTCCCACTTAGTGGTTCTGGCACTTGCTTGGACATCCCCTGACCGTGATTTCTCTAGGTTGTGGCAGAGGAAGTGGTTTCCAGATCTCTCCACAAGGTCCCGTTTCATGGTTGTGACAGCTTCTTAAGCTTCCCAGGAATAAATGGCTTTTCCCTTTTCTAGTTAAGAGATGCTCCAATGACCAACTCCTGAAACCTTCACTGCTGTAACCTCTCATATTTGTGTACTCTTAATTTCTGTATTCCTTCCATTTTCCCCTTACTGCTCATATCGAATTTGCTTTCCTGACCAAACCCAGATTGTAATATGAGATATGACTTTTCATACATTTAAGTAGAATGTAATCACGCACTAATTTTCCATTTTGGTTTAGGGGTGAGCGCTAAAATAGGATAAACACAAACGAGAAATTGGAAGCAATCAAAAGCTTAGAAGAATCTAAAGTTTAAAATTTTTTTAATAATTGTAATTATTCCTTATTTAAAAATACCTATTTCATAACATGGATATAGTATTCGATTTTATGTTAGTTAGGAAACATTCTTTGAGTATCTGCTATGTAAAGCCCTGAGCTGGGCATGCTGCAAAATCCATAGAGAACAAATCCTAATTGAGAGCTTTTGATAAGTCAGATGCTTAAACCTTGCATGCACAAGGCAACCCCGTCAGGTAGATATTATTATCCTTATCTTACGGATGGGATGGGAAATTCAGGCCTAGATTGAATAGGAAACCTGGAAGAGTTCACAGAATGGTTTAAATACTTGAGCTGCTATTCTGATTGGTCTGATTTCAAATCTTCACTCTTCTATCCACTGGTCTGAGCTGCTTCCTGCCCCCAAAGTGTTTCTAATTCAATTGATATGGATTTGGAAAAGAAAATATAGTCCCTTCCATCCTTGAGGAATTCAAATGGATTATTTAAAAAACTACTTAGGGTCAACTTCACTTTTTTTTTATTTATAGCAAATTTTTATGCATTTAGACACTTTTATGGTTACAAGAAATCGCAGCTAACCAAATAGTTTTCATTCATTCATTTTCTCCCTAGGCTGGTTGGTCAAAAACAAATTCCAAATCAAGAACTTATTGTACTCACTGAAACTGGTGGAAAATAGAAGAGACAAATGGAGGAAGGCAAGAAACTTGAGTGTTCCCTAACATGGAACATTTGACATAATATTTCAATGGGAAAAGAAAGATATTTCTAAGATATATTAGGTACAAAATGTGGCCTAATTTTCCTATAGTTCCTATCTTATGATCTAAAATTTGGGGGCACATGTTCGAATGCAGATTGAATTAGCATCCAGTTGAGTTCAATAAACTTTAAAGATGGATATGTAGGCAGCATGGAGTGAGTGATGGAAGTAAAAGATGATGTTTTCACAAGTACGTATTTTTTACATGCCTGGACAAAATAAATACCCAAGTAAGCAGTTGTCAATTGGTTTTTATATTCAGTATTTCTTATCCTTGGCATAAGGGATTCTAGGCAATCACTTTTGTTTTCAGAGACTTACGGTAATCCCTTTGTAAAGAACAACTAGCCTAGCATATTAACCTAATGTGCAGAACCACGTCTCTAAAACTGGGCACTTTATACTAAAGGGGGAATTGCAAGTAGATTTCATTTACTTGTTCCAAGTCTGAACCTATAGCCAGGGTTTGGTTTGGGCAGCACTGGATTCTAGGAAGACGGGAGGTAAAGAGAAGTATGTTAACATGTGTATGTTATATTCCTTCTAAATAGATGGTTGGTCCTGGCAAGTTCTACTTGAGAAAGCACCTGCTCAGAAACAATTCTTATGCTTTTGTTGACTTGGATCGAAAAAATAGCTTTACAGATCTCTCAGTTTTGTGTGTATTCTACAAACAAAAAGATTCTCATTTGCCTGAGGCTAATTTCCCTTCCCTAATCTCCTTCCCTTCTGTGGTGAATAACTAAGCTGAGAAAGAAAATGCTGGAGATAAGCATTGAAGAATTTAGTAGATACACACTTTTTTGAGGGTGTTTGGGCAAAGATTATACCTACTTGCACAAAGTGTTTGGTTCTTTAAAAAATTACTAAATTAATTACTTACAAGGCCATGGATCATGATAGATAGCTAACTTAGTACTCTTTCATTACAAGGACTTGCTCTGATTGCCTTATAATAAGAGGGCAGTGAGACCACTGCAAACTTCTATGGCTCAAACCTACATCTTTTTTCAGAATTTTATCTGATCTTCCTCTTCATGGTTGCTCTACTTTTTGCTCTCTTGATAATTGCTCTTTCTATTATGGCTTTCAAATACCATTCATTGGTCAACAACAATTTCAATTGGTGAACACAGTTTGAATGCAGGTCAATGTCTAGACCTGTTTTATTTCACTGATCTTTCTGACATAGCTATGACTCCAAGGGACAAAATGGTTTGAACTTTTTTTTTTTTGCTAATCATGGAACTAGGTATATTTTTTATGATCATTTGGGATTGCTCAGGTTTTCAATGACATCTGATTTTGTTGCTAGTATATATGAATTAGACTTGTCCAAGTAACATGTGGGACTTCAAACCTCATTATTGTATGACTGAACTATACACAAAGAAGTGCATTTATCAAGGGCCTGAGGCATCTTCAAAAGCAGGGATGCTTTCATTTCTTCATAGATGAGAAAATTGTTGGGTGGTAAGAAGGGTTATGCAAAAGTGATATATGGTTGACTGAGGAGCTATTTTAGCTTGCATGATTGAGGGAGTCCTCTGTGAGGATGTTTCATTTAAAATAAGATCTGAATTAAAAGAACACATTAATTGTTAAAAGATTGGGAGATGAGCCTTCCGGGAGGGGTGAAAAACTAGGGAAAAGACCCTTAATTTGGGTATAAGGGTGATGTGTCCAAGGAACAGAACAGAAGTCTTGTGTAGCTGGAGTCTAGTGAGTGAGGGAGAGAGTGGTCAGACATGGATCCAAGGAAACAGATCATTTAGGGCTTTGTAAGCCAGAGTTAGGAGTTTAGGTTTTATTCTGAGTGTGATAGAAGATATTAGAAGATGTTAAATAAGTGATATGATCTGGTCTATGTTTTAGGAAGATCACTCTGGCTTCTGTGGGAAATATAAATTTTAGAGACAGCACCAATAGAAGCAGCTAGAAAATAATAATAGGGATTCAGGTGAGGGATAATTATGGTGACTTGGATTATGGTGATACTTGTGGCAAAACAGAGGAATTTGGGATGCTTACAAATGTTGAATCTCATTGATTGTGAGACTCAAACTATGCAGCCAGTGCCATCAGGAAATCATATATCTTAGAGGACTATGATGTGTCATTGGTGTATTAGGCTCTAGAAGTTCTAGTTCTAGTCTAGTTAGATTATATTTGGCAATTTGGCCCTAGTGTGCCTCTGGTTTTCAAATGGATTAGAAATAAGCCACCCAACCTGTGAGGAAAGAATGAAAGAAATATGCCATGCTATTTTTAAAAATTTAGGTAAATTTACTGTATCACTTGAGATACTTTTGGGTGTATAAGGCAGAAAATCCTGAGTCAAATAGACTTAAGTAAAAGGGACATTTATTATTTTTTTCCATTTCTGGTAGTCCGAGGGGTTAAGTGAACTCCAGGGGTTATGCAAAATGGGTCAATGGAGGCATTGAAAACTCAGGTTCTTTTCCTAACTCTGCTATGTCATTCTCGATCTTACTACTGGTTCTTCTCGAGGGATCAAGATGGTTTTCCGTGACAACTGGGATTTCATGTTCCTTGTGCATGTCTAGCAGGAGAAAGAGAGAATATTGCCTTCTTCTCCCACTTAATTGGGCCAACTTGAGTCATAAGCTCATCCTGGGACCAGTATCAGTTTTCTGGGCACTGATATACCCACTATTGGCTTAGGCTAATCAGGATGTTCCTAGTGAAGAGGAAGGGGTGAATGGCTGAATACAATCAGGATTCTGAAAGAAAGAAGGAATAGTTGTTGGGTAGACAATGAACAGTATCTATGATAATTACTTAACATTCATTTTAATGTTTTAATAAAATCAGTAAACACTATTTGCATTTTAAGATCTTAGAGGACCAAAAAATAGAGTATGAATAAGTCCTGAAATAATAAGAAGTTTTACCTTAATAGGAAAATATGTAGTGAAGCAACCTCAGAAACAAATTAAATTCAAAGATCTTAAATCGAAGAAATGTGGTAATTTAATTTTCTATCCCAAGCTAAAGGAAAATTTATGAGACCGGTATAATGTGGTATGTTGTGGACTATTGGAATCTGAACAAGTTGTCTTACTTGATTTTCACATTTTGGGATGTTTTTCTTCCCATTCCCCTCCACCCCTTTTCTTTGAATTTATATTAGATTTTTCTCTTTTACAAAATAACGGCACGTTAATAACATGGCAGACTTAATTTTGTATTTCTCTGTAATGACATTAGCAGAGATCTTCTGAGGTGATTGACATTGAGAAATAGTACAAGGAAAATGATGTGTTTGAAAGAACATGGTCTGACCTTCATGATATTATATCAATTATATCAATTTAGTAATTATTCAGTGCAGAGATGAAACCTATTGTTTTGATAGGTATTAATTTTGATTGGGGTTGGGCTGCAACTTGCAATTAAAAATTCATAGGTGATAATCCATTTAAGTGATAGTGGTTCGAAGCTAAATACTACTTTATATCAGATATATGCAGAGGACATACATGACACTGTTTTGTTCAAAGTACCCTATTTTTATAAACTACTATTTCATTTATCTTCCTAAAAGTCTTAACTCATTCAACATAAGCAAAATACTTTCTATAGTTTTTCTTTTAAGTCACTCTCTGGTAGATTCCTATTATAGCTAAGTTCAAAAGTACAGTGATTTATTAAATTGCTACATTCTTTATTCATAATTTGCATGAAATCAGGGGGCAGGGGTGAGGGAAAGAAATACCTTTAATTGTGAAATAGGTCTTTATTAGGTTTAAAAGTACTGGTATTTGACAACTGGCAAAGCTTAAATTGTAGCAGAAAACTATGCATTTTGACCAGCACAATTATATTTATTTCCAGAAGTGATGCAGACCTATCCTCCTGAATAGAATTTACTCAAGCCACAGAAACTTAACCATACAAGTCCAACTATGGTCAAGTCTTTTCTTTTTTTTTTTTTTTTTTTAAAGATTTTATTTATTTATTTGACAGAGAGAGAGATCACAAGTAGGCAGAGAGGCAGGCAGAGAGAGAGGGGGAAGCAGGCTCCCCGCTGAGCAGAGGTCAAGTCTTTTCTTGACACTATTTTTGACTTTCTTGACTCTCCTCTCTCATCGAATCACTTTAATACTCTCTTTGGATTTCCCTCTTATGACTCTGCACCCCTGTTTAGTACCTTTTGCTGTCTCCTTTTTGTTCTTTCACACCTTAAATGAAATCATTCCTAAAATTCTCTTCTACTCATCTTCCCTGCCCTCTTCTCATCCTTGTTTCCTCATCTTCCCTTCCTCTTCTGAGATACCTCATCCACTCACATGGACTTAACTCCCATTTATATACCTATGACTTCCAAATCTGCATCTTTACCTCTTTCTTCTCAAAACAAGACTTCACATGCCATAGCTGGCCAAACAGCTCTCCTTGGCTACTCCACAGATATATGACCCTACAGATATGACCTGAACTGAATGCACCTCACAAAGTTGCTCCTCCATATGTTGGCTATTGGTTCCCTTTCCACCTCTGCACTTCCTGCCCAATTTGGAATCATAGTTTTCCAATTCCTCCCCTCTCTGAACCCTTATATCTGATTGCTCATTATGCATATTCTACCTCTCTGTGTTAACTGGACCAGGGCAATCAATATCTTTTATATGGACTCCTGTCTCTAGTCTCTTTATGCTTCAGTCCATTCTCTATGTTCATCCATTCTTATACCATCCCTTTATTTCCCATTATCTGAAGAATAAAGTCTGGCTTCTCAAATGTTCTTCCCAGTTTCCCAGCCTTGTTTTTTTAGTCTCATTCCCATCTATATTATAGTTCGGCTATGTCAGAATTCCTTGTTTCCAAACAAGGTATGTACGTTCATATTTAAAAATTTATTATTTCTATTATTATTATTATCATTTTACTCTTCCTCAAGCTGTTTCCTCTGCTTTGATTTCTTTCTTCACTCTCCTCAAAATCATACTGCTTCCAAGCTTTTGTATTTGCTCTTTCCTAGGCCTAGAATAGTACTGCCTAGTTCTTAGTGTGGCAAGATCCTTCACATTGTTAGATCCCAAATGGAATGCCTTCTCCTCAGAGAGGTTGTCTTGACCATCCACTTCAAAGGAAACTCTCCCCCTGTGATGTATCTCCCATATCCCAGCATCATGTTTATGTTAGCTTAGATTATTCATTTCTCTCAGAAATTCTCCTGTTTATATATTTGTTTATTTCTGCCTCTCCAACTAGACTATTCTACTTGAAGGAAGGACTTTGTCATATTAGTCACTGCTCTTCAGTGCCTTAAACAGTGTCTGTCACATAGTAGCTGCTTAATAAATATTGTTGAATAAATTAATTATTATTTTTTTTTCCCACTAAGGTGATATGTTTTGATTCTTTGGTATACCATGTACTTATTGCTGAATCAGGTCAGACAAGAGCCCCCTCTCTGTCGTCCTTTCTTCCTTCTAAATGGGTTTAATTTTAGTGGAAATTATGTTCTATTTATGAACTTTTCTTTTAACTCAGTTAAAATTATATGACTTTGAAGGGAGAAGAGAAAAGCAAGGAAATATCGTTGCTACTAGCAACTGTGGCAGGCTGCAACCATCCCGTGAATGAGGTCATTCTAGATAATCCAGCTGCCAGCCAATCTACCAGATGACTCCAGAGACATGAGAGAGCCAAATAGAATCAACTGAGTCGGCCTGACCAGAACTGCCCTGATTATGAGCTAAACAGTCATTCTTTTGAATCTCTAAGTTCTGGGGTAATTTGTTATACAGTACAAGCTACCTGATACACCATTAAAATTATATATAAAAAAAGAAAATCTTTATAGATTTATAACTAGTAATGAGGTTGACTTGGTTATCAAATACCTCCCAACAAAGGAAAGCTCAGGACTAGATAAGCATTACCCTGATTCCAAAGCCAGAAAAAGACATTACAAGAAAAAGAAAATTACAGGCCAATACCCCTGAAGAACATAGGTATAAAAATCTTCAATAAAATACTAGCAAATTGAATTCAGCTATTCCATTAAAAAGATTATATACACCATGACCAAGTGGGATTTTTCACTGGGGTGCCAGGATGGTTCAACATATGCAAATCGATAAATGTGACACACCACATTAACAGAATGGAGGACAGAAACCACATGATCATCTTAATAGATGCAGCAAAAGCACTTGGAAAAATAATTTTAAAAAATCAGATCTTTCTTCTTTCCTTTTTTTTTTTTTTTTGGTTAAAACAGTAAAATGCTGGGTATCTGGGTGGCTCAGTCGGTTAAGCATCTGCCTTTCACTCAGGTCATGATCCCAGAGTCCTGGGATTGAGTCCTAACTCGAGTTCCCTGTTCAGCAGAGAATCTGCTTCTCTCCCTTCCTCTGGCTCATGCTCTTTGTCTCTCTCTTGCTCACTCTCTCAAATAAACAAATCTTAAAAAACAAAACAAAACCAAAAAAACCAAAAATGAACCAACCAACCAAACAAAAATAGCAAAATGCTTTCTATTACCTGTTGTAAATAAGGCTCTTAAGATGTAGTTCCTTCTGACCTCTCTTGGGTTAACTCTCTTGAATCTGCACTTCAATGTGACTCCAATTCACTTCAATGTGAATAGTGGCAATGTGAAATACTTTAATTCTTCTTATGCACCATGCTCCTCCCTCTTGCCCTTTTGTTCTCTTCCCCCTCCTTTTTACATACCTACCTCCTACTTACCCTTCAAATCACAGATCAGATTCCACCTCCTCCAGAAAAGCCTGATGGCTTGGATGCTCCTCTTTGTGCTCTCGCGATCATAAACCTATCCTGCACTTAAGACTTTCTCTTAAGAAAGCCCCCTAGGCTAGACTATGAGCTTCTTAAGGGCAAAGTTTGTATCTTATTCTTTTATTTCTGCTACCTAGCAGGTTATCTGATTGTGGAATGAATGTATGTCCCAGTTTTCAGAAATGTAAAAATGAGTAAGACGTAGCAGAAAATAGCTCTTATAATTTGTGGCTACTTTCTTTTTTTATCTTCTAGAGATCAATAATAAACATCCATTTTAATCCATTCATCTCTATTTCTCTGATTTCTATTCTCTCCTACCCAAAGAGTTGCTTTCTAGTTGATATGGACTTTATTGATGCAAACCAATTTGGAAGCAAGAACACAGAAATTTTTTCCATTCACAGAGGTTGTAAATTATCATACTCACATTAAAATATTTCAAAATGAAAGACTTAGGGGTAAATTGGTGTCTTTCTTTTTCATAATTCTCAACTTACAACTGATTTCACCTACTTTGGCTTTTTGGACAGATTCTAAAATTAGTTTTAAAGTTCACTCCTACACACCCATAAAAACCCACCCGGCAGGGAGGCTTGTCAGCTTTTGACATTTATGACCTGCGAATGCCAGTTTTGACTGAAAGTCTTTGCTATCTTCAGACAGAGGAGAATTTGTATGGCATAAGAACAGATCTATGGCAGCCAGATTAAAAAGATTATCTCTTTGATGGTGTGATTCTCAGGTCTCTTGAGAGTAACATACTGAACTCCATTTTTTAAATTAAAAAATATTTTTTCCTTTCTGGTAAGAGTAAAGACAAGTGCCCTCTATTATAACTATTTGTATATCAAAATGATCTGTTAATCCCTTTGACTCATAGTGTTCCTACAATCACACAAAGGATAACCTATGAGTACATCAATAGGAATGAAGGTGGGAGAGAAGAGAGAATCCAATGAAAACGAGAGAAATTAAAATCTTTCAAAATCACCACCCTAATGTCATAAAAAAAGATCAGCAAGGTAAACACACAACGCATATACCCATTTTGCCTACAAAACTGTGGCAAAGCTGAGTCAGTATACATACAGAAAAAAGATGAATATTCTGCTTGGAAATCCTTGTCTAAAAACAAAGAGAGGAAATGACTTAGCAGGAGGTTTGCACACGAGCTCCTCCTTGGACTCCACAGGCTGCCTTGCCCGCAGATGCCACGAACTTCCTTTTTAGAAATCACTGGATAATCACTATGCCCTATTTTAAAAAATTTGTTTAGGATTTCAAGTTCAGAATTATTCTAGTAGTGATTTTGTAAATGATGTTTCAAAAATACTGATTATGAGTGATGCTGTACTGAGGATTTGGGTGAAAGTGACAGAGGCCCTACTCTTCGTCCTGCTTATAAATGGGACAGTGATGCTTTGTACAGAGCACAGACAATGAGCAACATGATGAAGCCAGAATGAAATTGGACAACAAGAGTCACGGATTATCATTCAAATGAAATTGTTTTCTCCATTGCAAAATAGATTTAACTCAGGAGACAAGTGTGCTCCTTTTTTGGATTTATTCTTTTTTTTCTATGTATCTCTGAACTTGTCTCATACTCACCAAATTGCAGCCATCGGGAAAAGGGGTGTAGGTTGAGGAATGGATGACTGGCTATTTGCAGTCAGACAGGCCTGCTCTGGGAAATTAACTTTATGAAGTAGAAGTAAAAGCAAAAGCATAGTTTGGAGGATCAAAGGAGAGACAAGCCTCATGGTGTTACATTAAAAAGTGTCATGATGTCTCTCTCTGCCCAACAGGGCTCCGTATTCAGTTCAGATGCCAATCAGAAAGTTGCTAGTTCTGCAAAAGATAGCAAAATAGAACTCTTGTCCTACCTAGAGAAACATGGGCTGGGCAGGTGCAGAAAACTGTCCACAGGGGACCAATGGCTAAAGAATAGTATCTAGTATTGAACAAGTATAACAAGAATTCCTTCTCAGAGCAAGTGGTAAAAAGTCAAACAATGAGCCACTATTAGTGGAGTACTTTGGAGGCAAAGTCTGCAATTTTTATATCAGAAAAGGCTATTAAAAAAACTAGTAATAAAATCCTAAGTGAAGAAGCTGCAAGCAGTGTAGACAAAGGTGGGCCAATAACAGTTTGGATCAGAGTATTTACTAGTTTCCTTAGTGGGACTAGCCCTTTAGTAAAGTGATGCAATATGGTAGCCTAGGCTGTGCTGTCCAATAGCCACTGGCCACATGCGGCTATTTAAAATGAATTTAAATTAATTGAAATTAGATCAAATAAAAAATTATGTCCTTTAGGCACATTCACCGCATCTGAGCTCAGTTGCCACATGTGTCCAGGGGCCACCGTATTGGACGACGCAAACAGACGGGTGAAATTACTGTGGAAAGTTCTACTGGGCAGCACTGGAAAAGCATTGTCTTGGGACCCTGGGATGGAATCCTGGGTCTGCCATTTGGTAAAGGTGTGGCCTGCTTCTTCATATTTAAAGTAGCGTGAGGTAATGGCATCTGCCTCCTAAGGTTGTTAAGGAGGACTGAATAAGTGAGCTCTTTTCTTATGGCACATAGTAAGTGCAACATCAATGGTTTTTAAATGATTGGATGTCTACTGCCTATATTGTATAGTTTATATACCTGTAGGCTTACGTTAATTTTTAGTTATAATGATGGCTAACATTAATTGCACACTACTCCTTGTGGGCTAAGTGCTTTATCTGCGTGGTGTGACTTAAGTGCCAGTAAGATCCCAGGAGGAAGAATCTATTATTATCACTTGATAACTGCAGACACTGAGCTACAAGATCGCTCAGCTAAGGGATGATTTTTGAACTTAGCTGACTTTGACCTGCTGCAGCATTTTCCATCGTGATGAGCTACCGGACTCCAGAGTCTATGCTGTCTTGTCTTTTGTCCTGTAAACTAAAAACGATGTGTTTCTTCTGGCTTTAACTCTGAGTTACAGAAATGTTTCAGTGATAACTTACATAACAATAATCATAGCTAACCTTCACACAGTTTTTAATGTATGCTGCACATTGATCTAGGAACTTACATGTACTATATCAATTAATTTAATCCTGAAAACAATCCTAAAATAGGTACCATTTTCACCTCATTTTATAGCTGGATAAATTGAGGCTCAAAGAGGTTAAGTGTATTGCTAATGTTCGCACAGCTAGTAAGTCACATGACTAAGCCACTGGGACTCAAATCTTATTTTTAATGTCTGTTTTCATGAGCATTCTGCTTCCTGCATAGGGTTTCCTTTTAGAGTACAAGGGTACGAAGATGGTTGGTCTCAGGGGATGCTGCCTGACCAGTGCAGAATAGATATTGGTGCCTACAATGGACACAGGCAAGTAACTTCACTTAATAGCTACTGAACTACTTAAACAAGGCTATTTCAGTCCTTCATGCTATGTGTGCGTATCCTGACTCGCCCTTTCCTTAGGGAAAATAAGGAGAAAAGTACGTACATGGAAATGTACTATTATCTGCCACACCAAATTTGGCAAGGATGGTGGAGCTCGGATTTTCTGTAGAGGAGCACCTCGCTGCCTGCAGAGGGGCACATTTCTCAAGCTGAGATCCACAGGATCCCATCCAGCCCCCTTCCGCTTCCCAGTTTCCCTCTGCAGCAGCTGGATCCCTGTGAGAAAAGGAAAAGTGATGTTATTTGGGAAGTCAGATCTAAGCAAAGACCAACTCTCTGCTTGCAGTCCTTAAAATAATTTTCAATGAAATAAAGCCTTCTGAGTCAGAGGATATGACATCCTCATTTGCATGATTCAGAATGGCAGTGACGCCACAGGCAGTCATTGAGAGCAGTTCCCGAATGTGGAAACCCTGAACAATTAAACGGGTACTGTAGTTGGCACCAAATGAATAATCTTCTATAACTGAAGCCCATTCCATTGGCCTCAGCACAGGAAGCTGGTGGCTATCAGAACTTCACAGTAGGTGACTCCTGTTACCTCCCCAATGTTTTCCTGGAGTGGGGGCACTGACAGCAGACAGTTTTCTGAATGGGACAGAAGTTGCGGGGCTTCTTACCCAGAGTTTACAATGTTTAGTACATACATCTTTTTTTTTTTTCTTTTTTAGAAAGGCTCAGAGAATTTCCATATTATATTAGAATGGGAATTTGTATCTTGGTAACCATAAGAAGAAGAAAATCTTTAGGGCGTCTTATGAATCCTGGAAGTTGTATGCAGAAGGTTGTTTTTGTGTCTTGGGAAAGTGGCTCGCAGATGGCCATCATAGTCTTACAAGGTCTCTGGCGTCTAAAAGATTAGAACCATGTTCCTGATGCAGTTAAGAGATCACAAAGAAATTTGTATTGCATGCTATCATGAAGTAGAATTTAAAAAGCTGGACCACTGATTATAAGTAGCATGATCTACTGCAAGTAACATCTTCCTCTCTCAGTATAAAAATCTAAAAGTTCTCATGTGTGGATATATATTTTTTTAAAAGATTTATTTATTTATCTGAGAGGGAGAGAGAGGGAGAGAGAAAGAGAGGGAGGGACAGAGGGAGAGGGAGAGGGTATCTCCAGCAGACTGCTCACTGAGCACAGAGCTTCACAAGGTGGGGCTCGATCTCACAACCCTGAGATCATGCTTGACCTGAGCCGAAGTCAAGAGTCAGTCATGTAACTGAACTGAGCCACTTGGGCACCTCTCATGTGTGGATATTTTTAAAACACATGGGAATGTAGGCTTGACAGTCATGCTCCACTTAATCAGCAGCAGCCCACTTAGTGGCTTCCTGTTCTGTCTTTTCTGTTCCCTATAGAGCTTACCATGATTTTGAAGAGAATTGCTTTGTGCTTCTCCAGTAACATTTTCTACCTCAGTATGAGTCGAAAGTCTCAGATGCGGATTTTCGACAGTGAATGATGTTCCTGAAAGGTGAGGCATTGAGTGCCCTGGCTTGTGGACTGCTGGCAAGGTTACATACTCGGTGCAAGAAGGATATTGACAATTGACGGCTGGCTCTCCTAGCCCCTATAGAGACCAGCCTTTTTCTCTCTGCAGTCAGGTTCACACTTGTTTTTTTTCAGGCCAGGTGGAATAAATGCTGCTTGATAGCAATATCCATCACCATAATCCCATCCTGTACGTGAGTGTATCATCGTTACAGTTTTGTTGTGGGTATTGGAATAATGCTGTGGACTGCCAAAGATGGCTCAGGTCAAGTATCAATCATGGTAGGAGCCACAACAATGGAAGGAAATGGGACCCTGATTAAAAATTTCTTTTGTGACTCATTGACAATTGAAATAAAACACCCACAGCAAGAGAAAACCTGTTAGAGCTGCTTCTACTTTTCTTCCTTATCCCTGTCAGACTCCCCTACTGTCTTTCCTATGATGATTCATGAAGGAGATATTTGCTGCCAAGAAATCATGGATTTTGGCTTTGTGTTAGCTATCGTTCACTGGCTTAGCCCAAAGTGTACAGTGTTGGAAGAGAGAATTAGAAGAAGGTATCCTGATTAAGTTTTCTATAAATATAATTACCTTCCCTGTAATCACAAACTTACAAGAGCAAATAGTTCAATTTTTATTTTGCTGTGGGGACAGAAAAAGGGAATTGTTGACATCAATAGAAAATGAAAAGGCATTTTGGTCCTCACTCTAAAACTTCTTTCTACAAGACAGAAACTTTAGTCCCCAGAATAGTTGGGAAAAAATCAAAAGACCTTACACTGTGATTGAGAATGATGGGTTAATAACCTCTTCTGTTTAAAAGAAGTTATTTAATGTTTTCAATAAACTTTATAAAATCAGAGTAGAAAGAATATCTGCTTTCAACTACAATTTTGCTGCAACACTGAAGCTCTAGTTTTTGCTATTCATCAAGAACTTCATGTGACTTATGGGACGCCTGGGTGGCTCAGTCAGTTAAGTGTCTGCCTTCGGCTCAGGTCATGATCCCAGGACCCTGGGATCCAGTCCCGCATCGGGTTCCTTGCTCAACTGGGAACCTGCTTCTCCCTCTGCCTTCCACTCCCCATGCTTGTGCTCTCTCTCTCTGACAAATAAATAAATAAAATCTTTAAAAGAAAAAAAAGAACCTTCATGTGACATAATAAAGCTCTCATTTAGAGCTTCCCAACTTAGATTGCTAACAAGCTAGCGGCTTGTTAGAAATTCAGATTCTTGGGCTCTCCTCCAGATAAACTGAACCAGAATCTGCATTTTAACAAGACTCAGGGGATTTGTACGCACATTCAAGTCTGAAAGGACCCGGTTTAGGGTAATAGTTCCCAGGCTTAGATCATCATCCTAATCACCTATGCGTG
Source organism: Potos flavus (assembly GCA_028534135.1). Lineage (NCBI taxonomy): Eukaryota > Metazoa > Chordata > Mammalia > Carnivora > Procyonidae > Potos > Potos flavus. The sequence continues at coordinate 179,106,905 of CM052898.1, read as the reverse complement.
GAGACCTTAAGAAATAAGGTAGAGAATTCTGCTACTGAGCCTTTATTCAAAGCACTCTCTGGTTTACCAAACTTTTTCCTTGCTCCAGTAAGACATACTGACCAGTGCCCACAGCAAGCTGACTGCTCTTGGCTTGTAGCCCATTCTCTTGTATTCAACAGCACTTTTGCACAATCTGCTTGATGTATATGCTGTGTTTGTTCCTAAATTTGCTAATGATCCAGTGTAAATAATGCAAACTGATAAAATGAGTGCAAAAAAAGTAATACTGTTTACTTTTGTATGGAGATAAGGAAATTGTGATGGGAAAAATTATAAAAATTGAAGAGCTTACGTTCAGATTTCCTTACAAATACTTTCAAGTCCTTCCTCTACTTCAAAGAAACTAAAGCTGAAAATTGCATACCTGTACTGTGGGTATGAAAAATGCAAGAAAGATGGCTTTATGGTTCAATAAGTAGACCTATATGAAAAAAATGTCTTTACATTGAAAGTGTGTCAAATGGGTATATTTATATGTTTTAGTTTCACATAAACTGTTGTGCCTTAGAAATGTGCATATACCATTTTTTTTTCTGATTCTTTGCTTTCTGTAAATTTTGTGTGGAACAAATAAAATATCAGTTGTAATTTTGTCAGGGTTTTTAAGAGGGTTTTTACTCCACATATTTCTGGATCTCATCCCACTGAATTAGAGTGAGGCTTGGAATGTGTATTTTTAAAAAAATCTGGCTATTAGCTGTGTTTGGAAATTACTGAATTAGAGAATTCTGACTGACTACCCAACAGTTACAGAAGGAAGAAGAATACAACAGGTTCAGATATTTAAAAAATGTTACTAACACATTTATTTACTAAAGAATTTCCAGGACTTTTATAATGAAAAAGCCTCAGCCTACTCCACAGATAACATTTTGGATATTGTCTTCATTTCCTAGTATGATGTTTTTGAAGTTTTCCTGGGATTTGACCAGCTGGCCCCTCTGAAACAGTCCATCTGTAAACCAGGAAGAGGGGGAGTTTGGATTGATGTCAATTTCAGAATATTTAAGTCTCTTTCAGCACTCTGACCCCACTGACGTTGTCAGAGTGGCACACATATTTTCTTTGGAGAGAATTATTACTTTATAGTGATTTCCTGCTTCCTAAGTCACTGGTAAATTGACATAGGAAACTGAGAACAGGGGATTTTGAGGAGAGTAGGCTGTATTGATTCTCACTGGGCTAGGGGACTGTTTGTCCTTTGACCCCCGATCTGGTCTATCTGCTCACTATAAGCCTTCTAGACTCCTGAGGAAACCTGAATGCTGGTAGGTCATTGATTTACAGAAAGATAAACAACCTTCAAATGACAGGAGGACTGGAAAATGAGATTATCACCTGCCTCTTAATTAAAAATGATGACTGTGGTTATTCCTGGATCAGATGTGAGTCTTGTCTTTAAGGCTTCAAGAATGTAGGTTTAAAAAATGTTTTAAATGAGCTGTCTTTGGACCTGTCACCAGCCTGCAGCGGACTCTCATGGCTGCTCTGCACAGCTCAAATATTTGGCTATCAGATACATGCTCAATGTCCACCAGCACATTTGCTTCCATTGAGACCCTTGTTTGGAAATTCACATTCTGGGTATTTTGGATGAGAAATGCCATGATTTATTTTGATTTTCAGGACCCAGGTTGAAATATCTGCCAGACAAAGAGGTGATTACTTGACAGTTATGGACAATACCACTGTGACTTCACCCTTGGCCCCAAATCTGGCTGTCTCGTGATAATTTACCACTTACCTTATCTCCTCTAATTACCAGCGAGACTTTAGAGAAAGAGACAATCCAAATCTGAACACATTAAAATGTGTCAAATCTCTCTGAGAAGTGATCTGCCTGAGACTTTGAGGTAAGTTCTATGGTTTCTCACATTAGGGTGGGGTCTCCCAGACTGGCTTCATCTTGAAAGTCATTGTGGACTTGAAGTATATAGACCCCGGGCCTTCTTTCTAGTGATTTCCACTCACTTGGTCTCTTGGGGTGGGGACAAGAGATGCTTATGAACAGGCAAGTTCAGGAATCACTGCTTTAATGTTGTAGGATTTATTTCATTCTGCTGTCTTGTGGATAATGCACATTCAGTGAATGATGGCTAAGTGATGGTGGTGAGCACACTTGACACTGAAGTACAAGGGTGAAGTGTGCTCAGTGTTTCTTATCATCCTGAAAAGGTCATAATGATATAAGATACACGATGCTCAGTTGTTCTGAGCAGCAGGGCTGTTCAAGAAGACTGTTCTGCAGAAACTGTGATCCCATCTGGGCTCATAAGAATACCACAGAAACCAAAACTGGTCTTGTTTATAATAACCCAGTAACAAGAAGCAATTCTTAACTCACAAGGATTGCAATGATTAACTGATATATTAGCCTCACAACCATGAAATAAAAAAGCCTATATTCTGGGTGTTTTTAAGTATAAATACCTTAAGTTAGCATGTCACAGAAAAAGGAGGTTAGCTTTTTGTATTCTGTATACAGATATGCATGTATGTATATGCACATGTTCATGCAGATATGTTTCTTCATACAGGCTACATATGCACATGTGTATGTATATGTCTATATGTGTATAGGTACCAAAATAACATCAGGTCCAGGAAGTTTATTAATTGTACTTAAGTTAACTTTAGCATTAGAAACGGTTCAAAAACTGTTTAAAGGGAAGGGAGCTTACAAATCGTTGATTACAAATGCTTCGTTTTACCCGTCAGGACATGGACACTTGGGAAGGCTAAAATGATAGTTATTGTAGGAGCGTGAATAAGAACCATTACTAAAAATGCTTTACTCAGAGTACATTTTAATTTTCTTTAAAATCAACCCACTTTATCCAAGTATAATTTACATGTCATAAAATGCACATATTTAAGTCTATAGTTCAGTGAGTTTTGACAAATGTATGCATTTGTGTAACCACCATCTTAATCACAATATGTAACATTTCCAATATCCCTGGAAATTTTCCTCCTGTTTCTTTGTAGTCAATCCCCTACATCCCCAGCCCCAGACAACCACTACTCAGATTTCTGTCATTATAGGTAAATTTTGCCTCTTTTAGAATCTCATATGAATGGAATCATACAATATGTGTTCTTCTGTGCTTGGCTTCTTTTGTTCATCATAATGTTATTGAGATTGATTTGTGTTGCTGCACATTTTGGGAATTGGCTTCTTTTTATTGTTGAGCAGTATTTTATTAAATGAATATACCACAATTGACTTATCCATTCACCTCTTAATGCACATTTGAATTGTTTGTAGTTTCTAGCTATTACAAATAAAGCTGCTATTGACATTCATATACAAGTGTTTCTGTGAATTATATATTTTCATTGATTAAGTGCCTCACAGTAGAATTGTTGGGTAACATATTAGGTATATGAGTGGGTTTGAAGTGTATATAATAGTGCTTTTTTAAAAAATTGAGATATATATGACAATTAAGAACTGTATATAATTAAAGTGTACAATTTGATGTACATATATATTGTGGAGTAATAATCACATTCAAGCTAGTTCACATATCTATTACCTCAACTACCGCTGCCTTTTTTCCCTGATAACTAGTGATCTTGAGCATCTTTCATGTGCTTGCTGGCCATTTGTATTCCTTCTTTTGTTTGTTCAAATCTTTTGCCCATTTTTTTATTGCATTGTTTATTATTATTAAGCTGCAAGAGTCCTTTTATTATGATGTAACCCTTTTTTCGAATATGAGTATTACAAATATTTGCTTCCAGTCTATGGCTTTTTTTACCATTCTCTTAAGAGTGAATTATCAAATTTTTTTTAGTATCTAATTTATTTGTTCTGTTGGCTTTTTAGCTGTATTTCTTTTTATTAAATTTTAGTAGTTGCTCTAGGCCTAGAACTTAACAAAGTTTATTTAGAATCAATGTTAGGCTACTTTACACTTCATGGATCCTAGTTAACACTTACGTCTTCTCAATGCAATAAACTTACAATAGAATAATTCTATTTCCACCATCCTTTGTACCATTTTGTGGTACCTTTTACTTCTAATGTAAAAACTCCACCTTTGAAAGCTAGTATTTTTGTTTTAAATGAGCAGTTGTCTTTTTAAAGAAATTATGAGAACAACAAAAATGTTTTTGTATTTACATACTTATTTACCATTTCTAGTGGTTTTCAATTCTTGTAGAGTTGAGTTTCTGTCTGATGGCACTTTTCCTCCTGCAGTTGAAGAGTATCCTTTAACATTTCTCTTAGTGCAGATTTGATACTGACAAATTCTTTCAGCTTTTATCTTAAAGTGCTGTTGTGGACCATTGCTTGTAAAATATATGTGCAATGGATATATTTACCCTTGTAGTTACACTTCTGGTCTTCATTTCTCTGTGTAAATCCATATGTCCATTGGGTATCATTTTCTATATACCTGAAGAACTCCCCTTAACATTTCTTTTAGTGTGGGTCTGCTGGTGAGGAATTACTTAAACTTTTGTATGGCAGGATACATCTTCATTTAGCCATCATTTTTGAAGGATATTTTTGCTAGGTATAGAATTGTAGGTTGACACTTTTTTCTTTCAGTACTGTGACGGTGCTTTGCTTCACTCTTTTTACATCTGAAGAGAAATATGCCATCATTCTTATTCTGGTTCTTCTGTATGTAATATTTCGTTTTCTCTGGTTGTTCTTCAAAACATTTTTTTGTGTGTATCTTTGGTTTTGAGTAATGGGAGTATGATATGCCTTAGTGTAGTTTTCTTTATGTTTCTTGTGGTTGAGGTTTGTTTAGCATCTGTTAGCTTACAGATTTTGCAAATTTGGAAAAAAATTTGGCCATTCATTCTTTAAATATTTTTTCTCTTCTCCCTTTTCTCTGCTTCACTTTTGGCTGTCAAATTTCATATATATTTGGCTGCTTGAAGCTCACTGATGCTCATTGTTCATTTTTATTTTCTTAGGATTCTTTTCTTTTTTTAAAGATTTATTTATTTATTTTAGAGAGAGAGAGAGAGAGAGAACATGAGCTTGAGGGGCAGAGGGAGAGGGAGAATCTCAAGCAGACTCTGCACTGAGCACAAAGCCCAATACAGGGCTTGATCTCATGATCCTGAGATCATGACCTGAGCCAAAATCAAAAATTGGATGCTCATCTGACTATGCTACCTAGGCACCCTGAGGATTCCTTTTTCTGTATTTTACATTAGATAGTTTCTATTGATATGGTTTTAATTGTACTATTTTTTTGCATCCATAATATCTAAGTAAATGCTGTTAATTGCCCCCAGTACCTTGTCCCACGAACTAGTTGCTTTGGTCTTCTGAGACTTTTAGCTGTGTCCTCAACCCAGGGAGTTGCTGGTCTTTGCATGTGTTCCAGCTTGCTGAACCATGATCTAGAAAAATTTCTCAAGGCAGCAATCCCGGCAATTGTTTTTCATCTCTCATCTCCCATTGCCTGATATCTAGTTCTTAAAAACTTCACATATTTTTTTTGTTTTTGGTTGTTTCAGGTGAGAGAGTAAATTGGTTCCTATTATTCTATCTTGCTGGAAGTGGAAATCTTTTAATTGCTTTTTCATATTGCTCTTTCAGTTTGAACACTCTTAAGCTATTTATAGGTTTATTTCTAATTATAAGGAGTAATAATAATAATAATACCTTATATTTGTATAGCATTTTAAAATTTAGGTGATATTTTCAGAGGCGCCTGGGTGGCTCAGTTGGTTAAGCCTCCAACTCTTGATTTCAGCTAGGGTCAGGATCTCAGGGTCCTGAGATCAAGTCCCACATTGGTGGGCTCTGCCCTCAGTGGGGAGTCTGCTTCTTTCCTTCTCCATCTCCTTCTGCCTCTCCCCTCACTCGTGCTGCACTCTCTCTCTCAATTAAATAAATAAATCTTTAAAAAATAAGGTTTATATGATAATTTCAGTTTTTAAAAAATTTAATAATTATGGTATAATTATATTTGACAAGGTCATAGAAAAAAATCTTTGAACCTCAGTTTTCTCTTAAGCAAAACAAGTGAATTGGACTGGAATAATTTTAGGGTTTCTACATGTTAATAATATTTTCAAAAATTTTCCAAAAAGTATGTTTTTATTGCTGAGCTTGTTTTAATACGAGTCCCACAAGTATCTGTTAAGAGCCACTCTCTTCTGGGATTGCCAACTTTTTGAATAATTCTTTTCCCGAAATAAACCTTATTCTCAAAACAAGATAGCTCTGCAAAAGAACTTACCTGTTTTGCTGTCCAATCGAACTTCTCTTACCATTTTCAACTGATGCATAGTCAGAGCTCAGTGGTGATGTCACTCTTTTTCCAGCTGATTTCAGCAAATTAAGTGAATGACTTAGCAAGTGGATTTGTTAAAAGCTAAGAGCCATTTTAATAATGAACCAAAGTATGGTAAATACAAATCTATCCACTTACCAGACAGAACTGGTTAGACCCAGCCTTTCCTCCCCAGTTAAGCTGAGCCCTGGCATCTATGAGTTTATTCTGCTTAATACAGGAGAAGCCCAGACCAACCACAGTGTGTGGTCTATAGCTGGCCTCTTTGGTGCTTGGTGTAGTCATACTGAATCACGGGTCAGTCTGAGTGCTCCAGGTGTAGACAGCCCATATGGCACCTTGTTTGTTCAGTTGGCATGTCTGACTTTCTGCCCCAGGTTCCTGGTCAGTGTTGTTAGTCCAAACTGGGCTCTCTTCCAGATTCTAGCACATTGAGCCATGGACTTGGTAGTCTTCTCAGCTCTTTCCAGAGTCCTTCTCTGGAGTTCATAGATCTCAAAAAGTCAAACTCCTCTCCCAACCTTGTTAGGAGACTGATATAAAATACACCACTAACTTGGAATGGTAATGGCACTGGCACCAGACCCTGACTGTGAGTAAGATCACTGCTGGGAAACTACTACAGCCACCTTCCTCTTATTAGATTGTATTTCCCTTGGATGTCAGCAGCAAACAGTCCCCACATCTCTGTTTTTGTCCTTGTTCTCATATCCTTTATTTTAGATAGGAATGGAAGCATGTGACTTATGTTTTATGGAGAGAAGTGATTGATTTAGAATTGTGTCAAATAGTAAATTTTATGCTGTCTCTAAGATGATGGGACATTTTGATGGACAGAAGGAGCTCCTTCACCATGGCATTCAAAATTCCTGTAGTTTACTTTCTCCTGGATAAAATCCTAATGTAACTTTATGTCTGTACTTTAGGTTTCACAAAGACTAAAAATAAACATTTCTTTTTTCCTTTTGGAAGAAGGATCATAAATTTTAGTTAATACTATTAACAAACATAAATTAAAATAGTTTGCTGATAAGATAATAACTTCTTCTCAGTTTCACAGTCTTCTCATTTTTCTCTGCTCATGGATCTGAAACTGCTAGCATTTGCTTGGCACTGCAAGTTGGCATTAGAATTTTAAGACATTTCCTTAGATTTACTGAGTCATATGGTGTTTATCTCAGATTATGGCTTGTTGGAATTGTAGTTCTTTAATGTTCTATTGATTTTGTGTTATCCTTAGTCCTTAGCAACCCAAACCAGAATTAAAACCATATTACTGTAATAGGAACATTAATTATTGTTGACAATGGAAAAGAAAGGAAAGCACCGAATCAATAGTTCTGTTCAGGCTTTTTGCAGTGAAGATGGTCTGTCCATGCAGAGTTTTAAAGTACTCCAAGTGAAAGTACTCCAAGCGAAGGTGTAATAAAGGAAAGCAGGGATAAAATGAATATTTTAATGGTAGCTGATACATAGGAAAGACTGAGCTTTTTTACTAGTTTACGTTAGTATCTTTGAGAGAGATACCGATGTGAGGTAAAATGAATATGTCACAAGTATCTGTTACAGTGTCATGTGATTTGGTGAAAGTGAATTCAATATACAGAATGGTAGGAAATTTGCTTTAGCTTTGATTTGTTATTTCAATTTCTTTATGCCACCTGATGGTATTTACTTTATGTGCTCTTAAAGATATGTAGCCAGAAAATGACTTTCATAAAACATAAAATAATATGAGCTATAATTCTTGTCTGAAACCAGTGTGTTAGTTCTCTGGGCTGCTATCATGAGGCATCACAGACTGGGTGGCTTAAACAACAGAAATGTATTTTCTCACTGTACTGAAGGCTAGGAGTCTGAAATCAAGGTGTTGAAAGGGTTGGTTCCTTATGAGGGCTGTTAGAGAAGAATCTGTTCCAGGCTTCTCCTCCTTGGCTTGTAGATGGCCATATTCTCCCTGAGTCTCTGCATCATCTTCCTTCTGTATGTGTCTATGTCCAAATATCCTCTTCTTATGAAAACATCAGTCATAGTGGATTAAGCCTTATCTTAATGACTTTATTTTAACTTAATCACTTCTGTAAAGTCACTGTTTCTAAACACAGTCACATTCAGAGGTACTGGGAGCTAGGACTTTACATGAATCTTTTTGGGGAGACACAATTCGGCTCACAACAACCAGTGCAGATGGAATACCCCACGAAAAAGTTAGTATATGATGATGTATAAACTTAAGGTTAGAAATTTTAAGAACTTAAGTCTAATATCACATTGTTATACTGGTTAGTGTTAAAAATGATCACTAGACTTGAGTAAGATATGTGCCAATATGATAAAAAAGTAAAAGTACTATTTTGAGGGCAAGTGTTCTCATGTAAGTGCAAAGATGAGTTATGGGACAGTGTTCATAGAATCATCGACAGATTAAAAACTATTTTTTTTCCAACAATATCAGTTTACATAATAATTTTAGGGAAAAAGATGATCAACCCAAAATATACAGTTAAAGGAGGTTCATCTGTGATTCACCAGTGAACCTAGCTTTGTTCTAATAATCAATTCAAAATAAGATTCTAAGCTGTTTTGACACAAATCTTTTATTTATAGTAGATAATGACTTAGAAGTATAAAACAAACTATGAAATTGTGTGTCAACATATAAATCATTAATCAAAGAATAAGTGCTCAGTAATTGTGAGAAAATAGGCCAGCAAGTTCCTGTGTGAGAAGTTCAAGCAAAAAACATTTTTGTTTTTGTGGCTGTAGGATTGCAAGTCATGAAAACTTGGAAATTTTATTTTTATTTTATTTTTATGTGGCTGAGAGAGACTTATGAGGGATTTGAAATTCTCAAGAGACATTTCAAGCAAAACTCATTTTAATATGTTTATTGCACCACTCATACCATAAAATTTAAATTCCTATCCTAATTTTGATACCACTTGGTTTTATTTTTTTCTGTTATTCTTTGTGTATTTCAGACGCTAAAGAATTCTGAATAACAGAATATTAGATATTGGTTAGAATTTTTTATTTTGCCACTTCCAGGAAGAGACTATAATTTTAATTGAAGACCTTTAGAAATACTATTTTGTCCAGGCTTTGAATAAGACAGTGTTATGTGTAGGGCTGCTAGGTCAAGAATCAAGAATCAACAGATCAAGAATCAACAGATTTTTTGGATCATAATGGAATAACTTGCTTGCCTCCACGTGGCAATGGTCAAATGCTTTGTAGAGAAGCGAAAAATATTGTAACTAGAGATGGCATATCGTAGGACTTACATCAATGGTTGGCTGGTTAGGAACCCAACAATAAATAGTTATGGAATGTGAATTGGAGGAAGTGAGAGATCTGGTATTTTGTGACATCCTTAAGAGTCTTTAGTATAAAATCAGCACAAAATTACATATTTTTAGCGTGTCACACAAGGTCCTTCATTGTTTGTCCCTGTTTGCTTTTCCAACTTTATTTTGCACTGTTCTCTCTTCTTCCCTCTACTCCAGCCCTGCTCAACTTGCTTTAGTTTTTCAATGCTAAACTATTTCCTCTGGGTCTTTCCATAAGCTGTGCCTCTGCCTGGAAAGTTCTTTTTTTCCAATTTTAGCATAAATCTAACCTTCCTCAGCAAGGCTATTCTGAATCACCTATTTCAAATTAGCTATGAAGTTACTAATCTTTTTCCTATCTCCATGTTGTACTTCTCTGTCTGGCTCTTATGTCCATGTCACATTTCTTGTTTGTTTGTTTCATTATTTATTGCTAGCTAATTGTCTATGGCAACCTCATTGGAGTCTAAGCTCTATGAGAGCAGGAGTTTATCCACCTTTTTATCACTGTACCTCCAGTGTTTTGAAAAGTGCTTGGCACATAGTAGTTTTTTGGTTTGTTTGTTTGTTTGTTTTGTTTTTTTTAGTAGTTTCTTATTTAATATTTATGGAATATATGAGAAAGAAAGAAAATTATTTTACTCCCAGCTACACTGGTTAGATATCATCCAAGGATATTGTGAGTTCTTAGAATGACAGAGGGGCAAAGTGAAATCCATCCAGAGATGAAAAACAAAGAGCCAAGTGTGAAAAAACAAAACAAAACAAAACAAAACAAAATAAAAAAAAAACCAAGACAAGAAACCAGGTTATAGGAGGAACTGGTAATAGTCAACGTGGAAAATATTTGAATGACAGGGAAATAGAAAAAGAAGTTGTAAGGACATAGCAATTAACTTGTTAAAAGAATTTTCTGATAATTTTGAGCTGTCTCACAAAGGGGATGCTCAATATAGCAAATTTTCATATAAAAAATGCATGGCAGGGCACTTGGGTGGGTTAGTCAGTTAAGTGTCTGCCTTCAGCTCAGGTCATGATCCTGGAGTCCTGGGATCCAACTCTGTGTGTGTCAGGCTCCCTGTTCAGCGGGAAGTCTGCTTCTCCCTTTCCCTTTGTCCCTCTCCCTGTTCATGTGCATGCTCTCTCTCTCTCTTTCTCTCTCTCTCAAGTAAATATATAAGTCTTAAAAAAATGCATGGCTGTGTATCATGGAAGTTTTAGAGAGAATTTAGTAGGAGATAGAATTCAAAAACCTCTATAGTTTATTACAAATCTATTATTATTATTATTATAAAATAACCTTTCACACAAAAAACTCAATTTCTTCTCAAATCTAAAAGGTGAAGGTAGAGCTTTATTTTATACAAAACAACACAAAATAGAAACTCAACTGGATGAGATGAGGTCAACAATATTTTTTAAAGTCTTGCTAATTGTGATGGTGCCCTTCTTATTTTCTTTAGTGAATACATTTAAGGCAAGGTTCATCCCAGATACTGGTGAATGTGCATCCTTATTTCAAATGACTTCTGAAAATAGTTACAAGGATTGGAGATCAAAGATGGTGATGGAGTAAGAGGACCCTAGGCTTGTCTCATCCCATGAACACAGCTAGATAACTATCAAGTCATCCTAAATACCCCAGAAATTGGCCTGAAGACCAACAGAACAAATTTCACACTAAAGGGAGAGAAGAGGCCACATTGAAGAAGGTAGAAAGTGCAGAAAGTAGTTTAGGGGAGAAATGGATCTGGGTGCTGCAGAGGGGACAAGCCATGGTCTTGAGGAAGGTGGAGGGGGGGAGCATGTAGGGGAACACACGAGGAGAACATTTCCCAAAAGCCACTGGCATGGAAAATGAGAGGGGCTGAATTTCATGAGTCCTTGAAACCAGTGGGGCTTAAAACATGGAGTTTTAAAGGTCAGTGGGCTTGGCTAAGATAGAGCCCTGCTCTAGGAGAAAAGGCAGACAAACAATCCAGGGGCAGACAGCATGGGAACAGTGATTTGAAGAATGCCTGGGGTACACAAAGGGGAGATTATTCTTCTGGGATAGTATCCCTGGGAGGCAGCATTCATATAGAAGCCTCTCTGGGAACAGGGGAGCTGGCCTGCACCATTCTCCTCTACTGCCCCTCAGAATAAACACAGAGCTATTGGCAGAAGGCAGCATAGTGCCAAGACTGGCTGCCTAACTTGCTTACCCCAAGCCCCACCACCCTGTGCTCTGGTAGGACTGCCTTTCTCAGTCAAGCTTGCCTCAGTCCCAGTATGGCAGACCCCTCCCTGAGAAGATCAGTGCAAGTCCCTGTCCACACCATGTCTCTTGACTAGAATGTTCAATTGGGCCTCAGTTTTGGTGGATTTGGTGTCAGGTCTCATTTCATAAGCAGACTCGAGCACAACTAGTAAAAATATGCCACATTTAGGCCAGTAACCAAACACTGTCTATGGCAGGCAAAGAAAGCCTCTGTAGAGAACCGGCCTAAAGAATAGAGTGGCTGAAACACAACAGCATAGTGTACACAGCACACAAAACACTTCCTGAAGCGATAGGCCCTGGGCACTATATGACCTCTTCTTCATAAGGCCATTACTTTCAGGAACAGGAGACCTAACTGGTATTTCTAACACACAGAAGAAGACAGAGACTTAGACAAAATGCCAAGGTGGAGGAATATATCCCAAATGAAAGAATAAGATAAAGTCACAACCAGAGATCTAAGCAAAATAGATATGAGTAACATGCCTGATGGAGAATTTAAAGCAACAGTCGTAAGGATAGTCACTGGGCTTGATATTCAGTGAAACTCTTACAACTGAGATAAAAAAGTTAAGAAGGAATCAATTAGAGATGAAGAATTCATTAAAGAAGATTGGAAACTGGCTTGATGTAATAAACAGCAGGCTGGAAGAAGTAGAAGAACAAATTAGTGACCTAGAAGACAAAATAATGGAAAATAATGAAGTAGAACAAAAGAGAGAAGGAAGAGTTATGTAACATGAGAATAGGAATCTTAGGGAACTCAGTGATTCCATCAAACATACTAACTTTCTCATATTATAGGAGTCCCAGAAGAGGAAGAGAGAAGAAAGGGGGCAGAAAATTAATTTCAAGAAATAATAGCAGGAAAGTTCCCTAATCTTGGAAAGGAAACAGATCTCCAGATCCAGAAAACACAGAGAACAAAATCAGACCAACAGCAAGCCATATTGTAATTAAATTTGTGAAATATAGTTATAAAGGAAAAATCTTAAAAGCGGCAAGACAAAAAAAGTCCTTAACTTACAAGGAAAAACCCATAAGGCTAGCTGGAGATTTCTCAATAGAAACTTGGCAATCTAGAAAGAAGTGGCATGGCTTATTCAAAGTGCTGAATGGGAAAAATCTGCAGCCAAGAATATTCTATCCAGCAAGGCTATCATTCAGAATAGAAGGAGAGATAAAGAGTTTCCCAGACAAACAAAAACTAAAGGAGTTCATGACCACTAAACCAGCCCTGCAGGAAATATTAAAGGGGACTCTGAGTGCAAAGGAGAGACCAAAAGTGACAAAGACAAGAAAGGATCAGAGAAACTGTCCAGGAACAATGACAAAACAAGTAATAAAAATGGCAATAAATAAATACATATCTATCAATAATTATTTTAAATGTAAATGGACTAAATGCTCCAATCAAAAGACATAGGGCATCAGAATGGATAAAAAACACAAGAGCCACCTATATGCTGCCTACAAGAGATTCATGTTACACTTAAAGACACCTTCAGATTGAACGTGAGGGGGCAGAGAAACAAATGGATGTCAAAAGAAACTCAGAGAAGGAATACTTAAATCGGACAAACTAGACTTTTGTTCTTGCGTTGTTTTTATCCTGCCTTGGTATCAGGGTGGTACTGGCTTCATGGAATGATTTTGAATGATTTCTCTCAATTCCATTATTTGTAAGATTTTGATAAAGACTATCATTATTTATTTATTTATTTATTTAAGTGTTTGGTAGAATTCACCAGTGAAATCATGTGGTCTTGGACTTTTCTGTGCTGGGAGATTTTTGATTCCTAATTCAACTTTCATTCTTGTTATTGTCTAAGATTTCGTATTTCTTGGATTCAAGGTTCATGATTTAATCATGGCAACTTGTGCATTATTAGGAATTTTCTGCCCCTCCAAGTTATTTGATTTCTTAGTATGTAATAGTTTGGAAGTTATCTGTTATCACATTATGTATTTTTGTGGTTATCTGTTGTATTGTTTTCTCTTCCATTTGTCATTTTGGTTTTTAAGTCTTCTCTTCTTTTTCTTAGTTAATGTGGTTAAAGTATTGCTATTGCCAATTTTGTTTGTTTGTTTTGGAAAAATTTGTCATTACTATCAATGTTATGTTATTTATTCCGGTCTCTGTTTTATTTATTTCTGATTTTTCTTTGTTATTTCCTTCTTCTAGTAAATTTCAGCCAAATTTCTTCTTTTTCTAGTTCTTTGTGGTATAATGTTAAATGTTTATTTGAAACTTTCTTAATACAAGCACTTATAGCATAAATTTCACTCTAACATCTACTTTTGCTGTATCCCATATGTTTTGGAATATTGTGTTTTCTTTTTCTTTTGTTTTGAGACATATTTTGTTTCGCCATTTGATTTCTGATTTGGCCCATTGTTTGTGCAGTAGTGTGTTGTTTAATATTTATGTATTAAATATTTGATATTTACATTGTAGATTTTCCAGCATTGTTTTATTGTTGATCTCTAGTTTTGTACCATTGTGGTTGGAAAATATACTTGGTATGATTTCAGTCTTCTTAAATTTGTAATACTTGTTTTGTCTCTTTTTATGTGATTTAACCAGGGGATTCTTCTGTGTGTACTTGAGGAAAATGTGTATTCTATTTTTTCTTGGATGGAATGTTTTATGTATATCTTTTAGAACCATGTATTCTGAAATTGCTTCAAGTAAAAAAACGTTCTTGTTAAAAAAAATAATAACTTTAACTGAGGGTACTCATTTAAATTAAAGCATATCAGAGGGGACATGGGTGGGGGATGGGTAAAATAGGTGAAGGGGATCAAGAGCACACTTACCATGATGAGCACTGAGTAATGATGTATAGAATTGTTGAGTCACTATATTGTACACCTGAAACTAATATAACACTGTATTTTAAGTATGCTGGAATTAAAACAAAAAAACCTAATAAAAAAATTAAAATAGTTTCAATTGCAGGGCTTTTTGTCATATCCGATGAAAATTGCCATTGGTTTTTTTTCATCTCACGATGTGACTGAGAAACAGCTTGCCCCCAAAGTAGAAGAGGAGTTAGCTCTGCCATTTCCTTGTTACCTGTATTATTAGTACTGTCTTCAGTTCCCAAGAATCTTTTAAAGCTATGTTCCTACTCTCTGAGGATTAGAAAAATTGTGCCTAAATTGATCCACTTGATCATAAGTTGAAAGTGATCACATGAATGAAGGTTTCACTGCCAACTCCTGTTTGCTTGTTATGATGAAATGCCCTTCTGGAGATTTCATATATTTAACGTGATGAGTGGTACCTTATATATGGGTCTAGTGAAAATATCATTATCTGTATTTTAAATATTAGTTGAAATCGATTTTTCCTTTTTAACATAAAAATCAACACAACGTCTTACATGTCCTCATATCTGAATATCTGGTACCTTGTACCTCCTGTTATTTATGTGCCCTGGTTTGGAGACCATTGTTCCAGCTCCTAAAAAGTATATACTACTAAAAATATAAGAATAATTGATAAGTCCTTTCATTTAAACCTAATTATAATGTATTAATGAATAAGATCCCAGCTTTACAGAAGGCAGATAAATATGAGATCTCGTTTTAGATGATTTATAATTCTAGTGACTTCACTCTGGGTTTTCTAGTACCAAGCTTAAACAAGGGAGCAATTAAAAATGCTCCTGCTCCTAGTTTTGAAATAACCACAAGGCAAATAAAATCTCCTGCACTTTGTAAGGGGGGAAAACATTTATTGAAATGAGCAGAGTTTTAGAGCTCAGTCTGCTCCTCTTCTGCTGACTCTTTGGTATTGATGCTGGAGTGCTCATGGTCCCCAGAGCTCAACATTCCCCTTCACTGGTCCTGCATTCTACTCTCATTGTTTGAGGGAGAGAGAGAAAGAGAGGAAGAGAGTGACAGGGAGAAAGAAAAGAAGAGGAGGAGGAAAAGGAAGGAGAGTGGAGGGGAAGAAAGAAAAGGTGGAGGAGGACAAGAGAGAGGAGGAGGGAGGAGAGGAAGATGACTCTAGTAAAATCCTGAAGAATGTGTTTTTCATCCCTTTCTCCCACCCAGCATCTTCCTGCTCCATTCTGGTCATGAACTACAGATTTTTCTAAGAATCACCTAAATGCAATCACTCTGTGCAGGAATTTAAGCAGGCAAATAGGACAGTTTTCAAAGAAGATGCTGGGGCTCCTTTATCACCCTTTATCATCTCATCCTATTAGGGCATGCTGACTCCACATTTAAGAAGGTCTCTCCTCATGGACAAGAAAAGGCTTTATGAGCTGGGTATTCTTGAGAAACATTGAAGGTTAGGAAAGAGTTAGAAAAGGCTGCTTACCTTGTGCTCCCAAATGGAATTCCATTTAGGATGGGAAAGACCTCGCTGAGAAAGCAATGCTTACTGGATCGAACTGTGTCACTCATTGTCCAAAAGTGTTTTTGAAACTCAAAGAAGAGCCATGTTTGATGGATGTTGACTACACTTATAGGAGTGAGCATTTCACAAAATATACAAATACTGAATCATTATGTTGTTCACCTGAAACTAATGACTATTATGTGTTAAATATATTTTAATAAAAAAAAAAGAAAAATGAAAGGGAGAGAGCAAGAGAGAACCACTTTTGTGTTGTCCTTAGAGGCTGCTGTATTAGTTAATTCTCTAGGTGAGGCTGTGCCATATGCCATGTGGAGGCACTTGAGCTACTTCCGATAACAAACTTCTTGGATGGGACTGAAGTCAGATGTCATCCATTAAATTCCATATTCTAGTGGTTCATGTTTCAGTGAAATGTCACTGTAATCTAATTTATCTAAGGACATTTTCTTCCAAAAAATATGTCATTTAGTTTTACAAATTGCCTATCATGTTTTTCTTAATATCCTCAGAACCCAAGAAAATAGTGAAGTTTCTCAAGTTGAAATCTTGGCTTTGGCTTAAGCCATTTGATCATATTTTTCATGGAAAACTTCTGGAAAACTTTTCATTTTAAGGTTTTGCTAAACTGCAAAAGGTTTGATGGGCAAGTTTCAATATTTTTTTTCCTGTGTGCAAAAACCAGAAAAATGAATTATAAGCAACGATTCTAACCAAAAATTTACTCCTTCACCAAAAGTTGAAAAAAAAATAAAAGCACTGACAAATTTTTAAAAGTCAGATTGTAACAATATGAATATAGATAAGGGTTATATGTGTTTATAGTTCACAGATAGGACTAGACATCCTAAATTGTTTTGACTTCCTAAATTGTACATGATTCATTTTTTTCCGAGTCAGTTATGTGACTTGCTTAGAAAATTGTGGACTTATAGCACCATGATTCTGGATTCAGTTCTTGGAGAGAAAAAAATAGAGAAAGAAATAGAGAAAGAGATATGAATTTTATTTCTATTAATACATGTTGCCTCAAAAAGTCCTCATAATATATATGTGTAGGAGATAGGTACTTGTTTGCTGGTTTTTCATGGAAATGTTCCCACTGTGAAGAAAACACTGCATTTACTTGATGGCTGGGGGAAGTCAAGCATATCTTCTTCTCTGAAGAAGTGCAATTTTACAGTGATGCTTTCCAATGAAATGTAAATACTAATCAGCAGGCTTTATCAGTGTAGGAGCATGAAAACTTGGATTTGAGGACATTGCCTTTATTTCTAACTCAGTTTCTTTTAATTAAAAATAAGTACCATATTAGCCTTGAAGCTATTAGGAATTTTTAGTTTATTTGAATATATGGATTGGGCAATGCCATTGATACCTACCTTAAAGTGAATTTTTAATAATCAGAGAATGAGCACATTATTAAACTGAACTGGTTTTCACTTGAAAGCTTCTCATGATTTTTCACGACTGAAAGACTACAAATTTATATGTCTAGACCCATCCTATCACTTAAGTGTTCCATATATTCAACCGAATACTAGACATTTACATTTCAATATTCTTCCTTCTTTTCAAATTTGGCCTGGCCACGACGGAATTTATTATATCCTTTAAGCAGGTGCTATAATTCGATTCTTGGATTTTGTTAATGGTATCAACATATTTTGGCTATTTAAGATTGGAAGAAGAGGGTTGCCTTGGCACAGTTAGGTGTCCAACACTTGGTTTCTGCCGGGGCCATGATCTCAAAGTCATGGGATCCAGCCCCACAATGGGGCTCTGAGCTTGGCGTGGGATCTGCTCAGATATCTCTTTCCCTCTGCTCTACCACTCCACCCCCAATTTCTCTCTCTAATCAATCAATCAATCAATCGATCTTAAGTTTGAGTTTGGAAGAAGAGCTCAAAATTGTTAAGTATTTGTGGAAGTGCTATGGAAATTCTCAAATTCTATCCAGGTGCAAACTGTTAATATTTTGTCTCAGCCTCTCTCCTCACATCTTTTGTATAAAATCATGATAATCTAATTTTCAATGTTTATAGTATCTTTCTCTGTTTTCATATCTATAATTGTAGTTCAAGTCTTCATCATCTCATGGGTCTATATTCAGCAGTAACTTCATTCATTTGTAAGTTCACTTATTCAAAGCTATATATTGGGAAACTACTGTGTACCTCTACTATGTCCTGCCTTCATGAAATTTACAGTCAAATGACAATGGTAGACATAGAAGAAGTTTAAGCATGATAGATGTAATTAAGAAAGCAGAGTGCTATGTTTGCATGTATCAGACGAACCTAACATAGTCTTGGATGTTAGAAAACCTTCTAGCTAATCTCTTTTTGGCCTTGATGATGACATCAGTTTCCCTCATGCACCATCTATACTATATCATATAGTCACACTCAAAATTAACTAAACCTCAATCCCCAGTCCAATCTTTGAACTTAATACTTCATAAGCTGGACCCATCCTACTCATTGACATGTTTCTCAGGGAGCTGAATTCTAGTCAGGAAGATTTCTTCACAGTTCCATGGATATGTCATAGTTTTCTAGTCTCTATACCTTTCTTTATAACATCATCACCTTTGTCCTCGATGCCCACACAATTTTTCCCATCCTTAAAAGTCCTGGTCAAAATGAATTCTCAGTGTTTTGGGATTGAGTGGCTAACCGTGTTACAATGCTATCTCTTGTGTATCTTTTACAACTCCAAGCTTAACTTCTACATTTGAAAATTTTTGGATGTTCCAATTGGTACTTCCAGTACTCCTTTCAAAGGTGATAAGCAATTTCTTTTTTCTTATCCTGAAACAAGTTGTGTGAGTATGAATGTGTATGTGTTTCTATGAGATTTTGCTTTAGCCAAATTGCAAAAGAAAATTTATTACAATTGAAAAGTCATTAATGTGTCAAGATGGGAATTTTCATTTTCCAAAATACTGTAAATACCTTTCATGGAATATAATTATTATAATTTTATTTCTTTTCTATTTTGACATTGAAATAGAAACATCCTAGTTGGGATACTTACTAATAAAGTATTTAGGATTTACCATGTAAAATTGGCTTTGAGATTAACATTTCCCATACTTGGTATTGATATATACATACATAAGCGTACACATTAACTCACACTGATACACATATATAGACTATTTACATATATATGTGTTAAAATATTTAAACATAGGGAATTTGGATTGGTCATTCATGAGGATGGAAAAATGTGGTTTTCATAATGGAACAAAAACTTCCAGATGCATTCGATTGTGTTTAAACAGCTAAAAAAAAATTGGCCTAGTTAAAAAAAAAATCCCAACTTACCATGGCCTTTATTCTTAATTAGAACAAGTGTCTTTGACATATTTGAAGACGTTTGACTTAAAAATAGCCAAGTTGAAAGTATTCGAGAATGAAACGTGAGCGCCATTCTCGACTGCACTCTGCACTCTGTATCTGTTGCAGGCATCCATCTCCTCGACTTCAAAGAGAGTTCCCCGGAATGAAACCACTACACAGCAAAACAATCTGTCCATCTTCCGCTTCCACTGTATTTGAAACTCAGCATCAGTATCTGTGTACAATTGAGCTCAGTGAATCTTGGCTCTGACAAAACTTCTAGTACTCTACCACATGCCAATGCAGTTCCTTTGCAAAGCTCCTGGTTCCCAAATGGAAATGCTGTCTTGGCTCTGTGGAGGTACTGAGGAGCAATGAGTCAGAGCAGACCAAGGCCTGGATGTGCTTTTTGTTGACATAAGTGCATCGACTTGTGCATCAATTTTGCATGGTCCATGCCTAAAATCATGGTGAAGGCAGTGTTCAAGGACATATCGTACCAGAAATACAGATTTAGGACAGTCTTAAAACATTTACACACACAGATCTGTATCAGAAAAATTCATGATCAAGAGCAACAGTCCTGAGTCCTGGTCCCAACACATCAAAAATGGCTTCAACTTTGATACATCACTGTACTACCAACACAGGAGAGTGGACAAAGGCATTTTGAGATCTAGGCAAAGTTGGAAAGAAAGTGGTGTGAGGCTTTGGGGAGGTGGGGTGGTATGTAGAGTTCAGGCTTTGAAAGCACACACACTGGGTTTCAATCCTGGAAATATTCTTTACTATGTAGTCTTGGGTTAAGTCATTAAAACTTACATAGTTCTGTTTTCTCACGTGAAAAATGAGAATAATATGGATCCCATTGCTTTGTTGTGAACATAACAATAATGCCTGACACATAGTAGGTGCTTTCATTAGGATTCTCCAGAGAGAGGGAAACAATAGTAGATTATATGTATAAATATAATAAAATATATAGAATATATTTATCTGTCATCTGCAAGCGGAAGACCCAGGAGAACTCATGGTGTAGTTCTTTTTTTTTTTTTTTTTTAGGTTTTATTTATTTATTTGACAGAGAGAGAGAAATCACAAGTAGGCAGAGAGGCAGCAGGCGGGGGAGGGGGGGGAAGCTGAGCAGAGAGCCTGATGCGGGGCTTGATCCCAGGACCCTGAGATCATGACCTGAACCGAAGGCAGAGGCTTTAACCTACTGAGCCACTCAGGCACCCCAAGGAGGAATTCTTTATTTGAGAAAGTGGCAGCCTTTTGGTTCTACTCATGCCTTCAACTGATTGCGTAGGGCTCGCCCACATTAGAGAAAGCAATTTACTTAGTCTATTAATTCAAATTTTAAGCTCATCTAAAATACTCTCAGAGAAACACCCAGAATAACATTTGTGCAAATATCTGGGCATCCCATGGCTCAGTAAAGTTGACACATAAAATTAACCATCCTGTGCTTTATAAGTGATAACTTCTATTAATAAAAATGACTAGAAATGAATGCAGTTTATTTCCTTTCCTGAGCTCTGCTTTCATGTAAAATTATACTGAAATTTAAACTTCATATTTCATTTCAACTCAATCCATTTAAATGAAAAATAAATACTTATTAGTTATTTTAAAACTCCTAATAATTGTTTTTGTTACTAATAAAAATAGTTGCTTAAATCAAGGAAGTACTAGAACTTGGAATAATGCAAATCATTAAAGTTGTCTACTGTTTATAAGTTTCTTTTATATTGAAATATTCAATAGTAAAGAAAAAAATATAACACTGCTGTTAGTGAAGGTCACAGGAATGCAACTGGCCATGTAAATTTAATGCATTAGAAACAAGGAGTTTCCATTTTATAACTCTGAGTAGCAATGTCTTCCTCTCTCTCCCTCATTGCTGAGCATTTTGTACACGAGGTCATTTGCTGGTCAACATGGTATAAAATGGACATGTCTAACTTCATACACTGCAGACATTCACTGAATGAAAAGCCAAAGCTGTGACTCATCTGGAAGATCTCCATCTGTCGTTCCCATATAGGGAGTGGTAAAAACCACTCCTGTCATAGGCAGAAACTTAAAGGGGCCTCTTACAAAGGAAAGAGACAAAATTTAGTCCTGTATGAAGCAGGGAGATTGGGTATAGACATCCTGGTTCTAATCTCAGACCCCACACTCAAATCTCCCGTGACCTTGAGCAACCTCAATTTTGCCATCAAAAAGGGAGGGATTAGGCCAGTATGGCTTGCGTGACCCTCTAGCCATAGAATCCTTTAATTTTTAAGGGCTGTGTTCACCTCTAACTGTGGCAGTTGGCCTGCCCAGACCGGATGGGGGAATGGGGCTTGCTGTGTTGACAAGCTCAGACAGGCTGCCTGCATGGCTCACCACCATCTTCTGGGTAGACACACAGCTCAGAGTGAATAGGGTAGAACTTGAGCCCTGCTGTGAAGACAGTGCTGCTGTCACCCCATCTTTGAGCCAAGAGGGAAAGTACATTTTTTGCAAGGGCAGACTCAAACTGAGCTGCTGTAACTAAACACCCTGCTGAGAGTGATATCATGGCATTATGAGCTCATTCAGAGGACAAAAGAGTGAGAAAACGAAAACTTCCCTGGGACAATGGAGTCTGTAAATAGGAAGAAGGATATATAAGAAGGAATCACTTCTCGATAAGAACAATTAATATTCCAGATTCTTGAAAGATTTTATTTAATTTTCCCCTTGCAAATTGAAAACATTCAAACACATGTATATGTTTTCTCAGTAAAAAATATTTTTGAAGAAACTCTCTGGGCTGCCTTCTGGGAAGCGATATTGTCATTGCTGTATCGCTAAGGGTTTACAAGTAAAAATTTAAGGTGTCCAACTTAATGTTTTGATATATGTATTCATTTTGAAATAATCAGCACAGTCAAGCTAATTAACCCATCATCCCTTTCTTTCCCTCCCTTCCCCTTCCCTTCCCCTATTCCTTTTTCCCCTTTCCTTCCCCCTCTCCTTCTCTTCTCCCTTCCCTTCCCTTCCTTTCCACCTTTCCCTCTTCCTTCCTGTCCCTTTTTATGATCTCCCTTTTCTTTTCTTCTCCCTTCCTTTCTTTTCTTTTCCCCCTTTCCTTCTCCCTTCCTGTCCCTTTTTATGGTGAGAACATGTAAGATCCATCCCCTTAGCAAATTTCAGATTTATAATACAGTATTGTGAACTCCAGTCACATTGATCTTCAGAATCATAATAGATGTTCAGAATTTATTCATCTTGCATAACTGAAACTTTCTGCATGATCACACTTATATGTGTGTCTTAGTCTGTTTGGGCTCCTATAACAAGTTACTATAGAAAAATTGGCTTATAAACAACACAAATTTATTTCTTACATCCTGGAAGCTGGAAATCTGAGATCAGAGTGTCACCATGATTCATGATTGGGTGCTGGTGAAAACCTCCTTTGGTGTTGCAGATCACTGACTTCTCACTGTGTCCTTCTATGGTTGGACACTGAGAGAAGCAAGCTCTACTGGGCACTGATCCCATTCAAGGGGGCTCTGCCTTCATGACCTCATCTAATTCTAATTATGTACCAAAGGCCCCTCCTCCTAATGCCATCACATTGGAGAGTAGGGTTTCAATATATGAATATTGGGGAGACACAAACATTCAGTCCATAATTTGTGGAATCTAAAGTAGGCAGACTCATAGAAGTAGGGAGTAAAATGGTAGTTGCCAGGGGCTTGAAGAAGGGAGAAGCGGGGGAGATGCTGATTGCGGGGTACAAAGTTTCAGTTACTTTTTACAATTTTTATTTTAATGAAAACTGAAGTACAGTTAAATATATTCGTCAGTTTTATTGAGCTGTCTAGTACATTACTTGGCACATACTAGGCACTTATTATTTGATAATTAAATAAGTATGTTGTAGGTGTTCAAAAGTATATGTACAACTGAACAAAAAAATAATTCTAACGAAAAATTTTTTCTTGTTTGGGAAGCCAAAATTCTTTCCACAAAGAGGAAATATTGGGCTTGAACAAGCCATTATTTGATGAGAATACAAGATCGGAAGGTTGACTATTTCACTAGAAGCATAGTGTTCTGTTGAGAAGCGGTCCCTTGATCCTAACACTTCTTGCTTCCTGATAAAGTAATGGCAGGATGTGTCTAAGAGCTGACTTCCATGGTTAGCGTACTGACTGATTAGCCATCATGCACTCCCCATTGCCTTTCAAATATTTGCTCATTCAACAAATACATTATCTGTTAAGTAATCAGTCTGAGCCAGCTTCAATTCTTGGAGCCAGGGAAATAGCAGCGAAAAGAAAACCTTCTTGCTCCTCAGGGCTTACATACTATAAGGGGAAGAGTTATCATAAACAAATACATTTTAAAAAAAGAGATGTCAGAAGATGACAAGTGCTAGGGAAGAAAAACAAAAAGCAGGGAAGCACTAGGAATTGCCAGGGGCTGAGGTGGATGGTGCTGTTGCTTTTAGATCCTTGCAGCTGTGAAAGAAGGAAATTGATGTCTGTGTGTACTGATTTATGTATCTATACCTATCTATAGATATTGCTATATGTATCCATCTTTATATAAGCCTAGCATGAGTTCATACCGATGTTGCCAATTCCAATCTGGTATACCACAGGGACCATGCTAACCTTTCCCACCTTGCTTGTCTGTAACTTCCATGCCAACTCTGAGAAACTTGGCTCCCACTATCCACCATTACTTGATTGCTTAATTTTAGTATACATGCTTACATGTACTATACATATAGTAGTTTCAGACTTTTTAACCCGTACCCCTGTGGGAAACAACTTTAACAACTAGAGTACAGCACCCTTGCATACTTAATTTTGCCTAAAAGTCTTACTTACAGTCTTCATTCATTTCCAGAATGACTCAGGTCAGTACCTTACTTTACCATCCCCCTCAGTGAGGTTGTTTCATACATTTGTAATATTCAAATATTATACAAATATAGTTAGGTTGCTTTGCCACATTGTGGGATCCCTTGACCTCCTAGATTATTTTTTAATAACTTTCATACATTAAAATCCACTCTGTGCTATACAGTTCTGAGTTTTAACGAGTACATACTGTCATATATCCATCCTAACAAGTCATACAGAATAGTTTCACTGCCTCAAAAAATCCCTTGTACTTCACTATTAAACCCTTCTCCCTCCCTCAAAGCCTGGCAATTATTGATCTCTTTATCAACTCTAAAATTCTGCCTTTTCCAGAAGCTTACATAATCGGACTCATACAACAGTCTTTCATACTGGTGCCTTTCACTCGGCAATGTTTATTTAAGATGTTTTTGTGAGGCCTGATAACTTATTCCTTTTTTGTTTTTATTATTGAATAGTATTCCACTGTATGGATATATTTCGGTTTGTTTATCTATTCACCTATTTCAATACATCTTGATTGTTTCCATTTTTTGGCCATGATAAGTAAAGTTGCTGTAAATATTTATGTACAGATTTTTGTGTGGACATACTTTTCACACTAATTAGGTAAATATACAGAAGCATGATTGCTGGACCATATGGTAAGACTATATTTAGCTTTGTGAAAAACTTCCAAACTCTTCCAAAGTGGTTGTACCATTTTTCATTCCTATCAGCAATGAATGTGTATTCCTATGGCTTCATATCTTTGTCAGCAATTGGTATTGTTAGTTTTTTGGATTTTAGCTATTTTAATAGGTGTATAGTGGTATCTCATTATTGTTTTAAGGCTTTCTGGTTTATTTATTTATTTATTTATTTAGATACTTTTTTTTTGGTTACTACAATATTAGCCCCAAGAGAATAGAGAACTTGTTTTATTTACCACAGAACTTCCAGGGCCTAGCACAACACATAGTCACTCAAAAAACATGACTGAATAAGGCAATTACTTTAGCTAGAATTTTCTCAAACCGTAAGCTCTAGTCTCTGACCTGGAGTATATTAATATAAATTTGTGGTAGGATAATATTTGTAAAGTTTTATGAATAGAATGAACCTGAGTGCTTTCCAAAGGTACAATAATCAGTTACTTTGGGTTACACAACTCAGGTTTGATGGTGGGAGCTGAGCTTGGCATTTTCCTGGTTTTATGGCTATGAGACCTTTATATGTTCTAAAACAGCGGTAGCAACATTTGTATGGAGATCAATAAGTCTTTTTTTCCTAAGGAGTTCTGGCAAAGAACTAACAGCTGATGTTAGCTTAGCAGCATTGTCAGAAAGCATATTTATGGCTCCTTCCCCTTCCCCTTCCAGTTCCATAATGATTTTAAGTCATTTAACTTCATCTTCCTGTGCTCTGTAAAATTCTAGTTCTTGCTGAACTGATTCTGAAACTTCTGGGAATGTATTTCCCTTATGTTTCTGCCAAAATTTATCAGCTGGAGTTAAATCAAAGACTTCTTGTTTTTTCTCTTTGGTCTAGCACTAGCTGGATAATTAAGACTTTCTGGTTTTAAATCCCTGCGTAGCTGCTAGCTGTGTGCCCTTGGTCAAATTACATCGTCTCTTGACATCAACAAATGCCATTTGTTGAAGAGACTGCCTTTTGTCCATTGTATATTCTTTCCTGCTTTGTTGAAGATTAGTTGATCATGTAGTTGTGGGTCCATTTCTGGGTTCTCTATTCTGTTCCATAGATCTATGTGTCTTTTTTTGTGCCAGCACCATTTTGTGCCAGAATCTTTTTTTTTTTTAAATTTAAATATTAGTTAGTTAACATACAGTCTAGTATTCGTTTCTGGAGTAGAATTCAGTGATTCATCACTTACGTACAGCACCCAGTGCTCTTTGCATCAAAAGCCCTTCTTAATACCCACCCCCCATCTTGCCCATCCCCCAGCCACCTCCCTCCATCAACCCTCAGTTTATTCTCTATTGTTAAGAATATTTTATGGCTTGTTTCCCTCTCTTCTTTTTTTTCTTTTCCCCCTTCCCATGTGTTCATCTGTTTTCTTTCTTACATTCCACATATGAGTGAGATCATATGGTATTTGCCTTTCTCTGACTGACTTATTTCACTTCGCCTAATACACTCTAGCTCTAACCACATCCTTGCAAATGGCAAGATTTCATTCTTTTTGATGGCTGAGTAATATTCTATTATATTATGGAATAATATATTCCATATAGATATAGATATGGATATATATATAGATATATATATCTATATATCACCTCTTTTTTATCTATTCATCAGTCAGTGGACATTTGAGCTTTCTCCACAGCTTGGCTATTGTTGATAATGCTACTATAAACATCGAGCTACATGTACCTCTTTGAATATGTATCTTTGTATGTTTTGGGTAAATACCCAGGAGTGCAGTTGCTGGATCATATGGTAGTTCCATTTTTAACTTTCTGAGGAACCCAAAACTGTTCTCCAGAGTGGCTGCACCACTTTGCAATCCCACCAACAGTGAGACAGCGTTCCCCTTTCTCTGCATCCTCTCCAACACCTGTTGTTTCTTGTGTTTTAATTTTATCCATTCTAGTTTATCATTGTAGTTTTGATTTGTATTTCACTGATGATGAGTGATGTTGTTTGAGCATCTTTTCATGTGTCTGTTAGCCATCTAACTTTTTCTTTGGAAAAGTGTCTATTCATGTTTTCTGCCCATTTCTTAACTGGGTTATTTGTTTTTTTGGGTGTTGAGTTTGATAAGTTTTTTATAGATTTTGGATACTAATCCTTTATCAGATATGTGATTTGCAAATATCTTCTCCCATTCTGTGGGCTCCCCTTTAGTTTTGTTGATTGTTTCCTTTGCTGTGTAGATTTTTATCTTGATGAAGTCCCAAATTGTTCATTTTTGCTTTTTGTTTCCCTTGCTTCTAGTGACGTGTTTAGCAAGGTCAAAGAGGTTTCTTCCTGTGTTGTCCTCTAGGATTTTGATGGTTTCCTGTCTCACATTTAGGTCTTTTATCCATTTTGAGTCTATTTTTGTGTGTGGTGTAAGAAAGTGGTCCAGTTTTCCCAATACCGTTTGTTGAAGAGACTGTCTTTTTTCCATTGCATATTCTTTCCTGCTTTGTTGAAGATTAGTTGATCATGTAGTTGTGGGTCCATTTCTGGGTTCTCTATTCTGTTCCATAGATCTATGTGTCTTTTTTTGTGCCAGTACCATACTGTCTTGATGACTACGGCTTTGTAATATAGCTTGAAATCCAGAATTGTGATATTTCTAGTTTTGTTTCTTTTTTCAGAATTGCTTTGGCTTTTCAGGGTCTTTTGTGATTCCATACAATTTTCAGAATTGTTTGTTCTAGCTCTGTGAAAACTGCTGATGGTATTTTGATAGGAATTGCATTAAGTGTGTGGATTGCTTAATAATGTTTATTCTTCCAATCCATGAGCATGGAATGCTTTTCCATTTCTTTGTGTCCTCTTCACTTTCTTTCATAAGTGTTCCATAGTTTTCAGATCTTTCATCTCTTCAGTTAAGTTTATTCCTAGGTATATTATTGTTTTTGGTGCAATCACAAGTGGGATCAATGCCTTGATTTCTTTTTCTCTTGCTTCATTATTGGTATATAGAAATGAAACAGGTTTCTGCACATTGACTTTATATCCTGCAACTTTGCTGAATTCATGTATTAGTTCTAGCAAATTTGGTGGAGTCTTTTGGGTTTTCAACAGAGTATCATGTTGTCTGCAAATAGTGAAAGTTTAACTTCTTCTTTGCCAACTTGGATGCCTTTTCTTTTTGTTGTCTGACTGCTGAGGCTAAGACCTCCAGTACTGTGTTAAATGTAATGGTGAGAGTGGACATCCTTGTCTTGTTCCTGACCATAGGGGAAAAGCTCTTATTTTTTCCCCGTCGAGGATTATATTAGCTGAGGGTCTTTCATGTACAGCCTTTATGATGTTGAAGTGTGTTCCATCTGTCCCTACTTTGTTGAGGGTTTTTATCAAGAAAGGATGCTGTATTTTGTCAAATGCTTTTTCTGCATCTGTCGACAGGATCATATGGTTCTTATTTTTTCTTTTATTAATGTGGTGTATTATGTTGACTGATTCATGGATATGAATAATTCTTTTAATATACTGTTGAATTCGACTTGCTGGTGTTTTATTGAGAATTTTTGCATCCATGTTCATCAGGGATATTGGCATGTAATTCTTCTTTTTAGTGCAGTCTTTGTCTAGTTTTGGAATCAAGGTAATGCTGGCTTTGTAGAATGAGTTTGGAAATTGCTTTCCATATCTATTTTTTGGAACAGTTTGAGAAGAATAGTTATTAACTTTTCTTTAAATGCTTGGTGGAATTCCCCTGGGAAGCCATCTGGCCCTCGAATTTTGTCTGTTGGAAGATGTTTACTGATTCAATTTTTTTGCTGGTTATGGGTCTGTTCAAATTTTCTATTTCTTCTCGTTTCAGTTTTGGTAGTTTATATGTTTCTAGGATTTATCCATTTCCTCCAGATTGCCCAATTTGCTGACATATAATTTTTCATAATATTCTCTTACAATTGTATTTCTGTGGAGTTCGTTGTGATCTCTCCTCTTTCATTCATAATTTTATCTATTTTGGTCCTATTTCTTTTCTTTTTGATAAGTCTGGCTAGGGGTTTATCAATTTTCTCCTTTTGAAGAACCAGCTCCTAGTTTCGTTAATCTTTTCTACTCTTTTTTTTTTTATTTATTGTTGTTTGTTTCTATGTCATTTATGTCTATTTCTGCTCTAATCTTTATTATTTCGCTTCTTTCTGCTGACTTTAGGCTATATTTGCTGTTCCTTTTCTAGCTCCTTTAGGTTTCCTGTTTTAGGCCTGTATTGCTATAAACTTTCTTCTTAGGACTGTCTTTGCTGCATCCCAAAGGTTTTGTACTGTCATGTTTCCATTTTCATTATCTTCCATGTAATTTTTTATATCTTTTTTGATTTCTGGTTGACCCATGCATTTTTTAAAAAATATTTTATTTATTTTAGAGAGAGAGAGCAAGCACAAGTCGGGGAAAGGAAGAGGGACAAGCAGACTCCACACTGAACATGAAGCCCAATGTAGAGCTTGATCCCAGGACCCTGGGATCATGACCTGAGCAGAAATCAAAAGTCTGATGCTCAACCAACTGAGCCACCCAGGCTCCCTGACCCATTCATTCTTCAGGAGGATGTTCTCTAATCTCCATGTATTTGTGGTCTTTCCAAATTTTTTCCTGTGGTTGACTAAGTTTTAGTAAAGTTGTGGTCTGAAAATATGCATAATATGATCTCTATCTTTTTATACTTGTTGAGGGCTGATTTGTGACCCAGCATGTGTTCTACTCTGGAGATCATGTTCCATGTGCACTTGAAAAGAATGTGTATTCTGCTGCTTTAGGATGAAATGTTCTGAATATATCTGTTAAGTCCATCTGGTACAATGTGTCATTCAAAGCCATCGTTTCCTTGTTGAATTTCTGCTTAGATGATCTGTCCATTGCTGTAAGTGGGGTGTTTAAGTCCCCTACTATTATTGTATTATTATCAATGAGTTTCTTTATGTTTATTTTTATTTATTTATTTTAAAGATTTTATTTATTTATTTGACAGAGAGAGAGATCACAAGTAAGCAGAGAGACAGGCAGAGAGAGAGGGGGAAGCAGGCTCCCTGCTGAGCAGAAAGCCCAATGCGGGGCTCGATCCCAGGACCCTGAGATCATGACCTGAGCCGAAGGCAGAGGCTTTAACCCACTGAGCCACCCAGGCGCCCCTCTTTATGTTTATTATTAATAGATTTATATATTTGGGTGCTCCCAAGTTGGGGGCATAGATCTTTATAATTGTTAGATCTTCTTGATGGATAGGCCCCTTAATTATGATAAAAAGCCCTTCTTCATCTCTTGTTACAGTCTTTGTTTTAAAATCTAGTTCGTCTGATATAAGTATGGATACTGTGGCTTTCTTTTGATGTCTATCAGCGTGATAGGTGGTTCTCCAATCCCTCAATTTCAATCTGTAGGCGTCCTTAGTTCTAAAATGAGTCTCTTATAGGCAGCATATAAGGATCTTGGTTTTTATCTATTCTAACTCCCCATGTCTTTTGATTGGAATATTTAGTCCATTTATATTCAGAGTGATTATTGAAAGATGCCGCCTCCTGATGGCTCACGGGAGAAGAATGAGGCACAAACAAGTCAGCTGCAAGAGAAAGGGAGCAGGGGACGACAGTAGAAAAGACTGTCACCCCGAACAACTCCTCGGTCTCATATTTATTAAAAGGTAGGTAACAACCAAACAAAGAAGCCAGAGTAGGTTACACATTGACCATGAGTCTTGCAGATAAGTAAGAAGGACAAAATATGTCTGGTCACAGCGCACGACCTATAGTGAGCAAACCCAAACAAGAAGGTTGTCTAACTAACTGCAGGTGCTCTCCGGGGAAGGGGAGATAACGGAAAAATGAAGCAGGTGGCGTTCCGCCCTGAGCGGGCTGGGCGTTCCCAGCTGCTCGGCTTCCATGAAGCAGGCGGCGTTCCACCCTGAGCGAGCCAGGCATCCTCAGCTGCTCGGCTTCAAGGACGTATATCGTCCTCTCCCCCAGAGGCCCATTGCCAGTACATGTTTTTCTTAAGTCTATATCTA
The DNA here is from genome assembly GCA_028534135.1 of Potos flavus. NCBI lineage: Eukaryota > Metazoa > Chordata > Mammalia > Carnivora > Procyonidae > Potos > Potos flavus. The sequence continues at coordinate 179,075,691 of CM052898.1, read as the reverse complement.
AGCATGCTTAGTAACTAATATAATTTCTCATAGGTTATAGTTTAAGCAGTACATTGTCCTGAGGGACGGTTACAAAAAGATATGAATTTAGTGCCATTGTGTTACCTGTAGAGTTAGTATTTCTGGCAATGTTTTCTGGTCCTTTCTGGTCTTTGTTGCTTTTGGTCTTTTTTATTCCACTCAGAGTCCCCTTTAAAACTTCTCACAGGGTTGGTTTAGTGGTCATGAACTCTTTTAGTTTTTGTTTATTTGGGAAGCTCTTTATCTCCTCTTCTATTCTGAATGACAGTCTTGCTGGATAAAGAATTCTTGGCTGGATATTTTCTCCCATTCAGCATGTTGAACATTTCTTGCCACTTTTTTCTGACCTGCCACGTTTCTCTGGATAGAGCTGCTGAGAACCTGATCTGTCTTCCCTTGTAGGTTAAGCACTTTTTTTTCTTTTGCTGCTTTCAGGATTCTTTCCTTGTCTGTGCATTTTGTGAATTTGACTATGATATGCCTTGGTGATGGCTGGCTTTTGTTGAATTTAGTGTGATTCCTCTGTGTTTCTTGGATTTTGATGTCTGTGTCCTTCCCCAGATTTGGGAAGTTTTTAGTTATAATTTGTTCAAATAAACCTGCCCCTTTTCTCTATCTTCACTTTCTGGGACTCCTATGACACAAATTTTATTTCATTTTAATAAATCACTGAGTTCAGTTCTCTAAGTCTACCTTTGTGGTTCATTACCTTTCTTTCCCTCTTCTTATCAGCTTCATTATTTTCCAAAATTTTATCTTCTATATCACTGATTTGCTCTTCTGTTTCATCCATCCTCATTTTTATAGACTCCCTTTGGGATAGCATTTATAATTTCAGTCTAGGCCTCATCTTCAAATAGAGGTAGTGATAGTATTGATCTTCTAGATGGTTGTTGGAAGGCAGTGGTTAATGACATATAAATAATATTTGGAATATAGTTAAAATAATTAAGTGCTCAATAAGCATTGCTTCCTTTCAGGCTAGGAAATAATTTCACTGGATGAATATATGTAATGGCCTGAAGTTAACTGAAATTAACTGTTCACTTTAAACCTTTCCAAATTCATCCCGTTCCCCCAAATGTGTCAAAAATCTGCTCTGTATGTTTTAGAATAGTTCCCTGAAATTCCGCTACACACAACATTCCTCATTTTCCTCCAGCAAGGTTATATGATGTCTTCATATACAAAACTGACTTTTGCTTTCTAGTTATTGTCCCTCCATTCAACCACCTTTTGACATCTTTGCCTTTCAAAATTAGAGTCCACTTTCACTAAACCCAGATAATATGTCATTTCATCCAAAAAACCTTCCTTGATGACTCTGGCTGGAAGTGGTCTCTTCCTGTTTGAAATAGAAGATTTTAAACATTTATTCTTTATTAATGGGTTATATAATGTCCACTCCTAAAAATGTGAGATTATAAGTAAACATGAACAAAAATTATATATATATATATATTATATATATATATATATTTTACATATACATACAAAAATATCAGAAAGTCCATATCCTTCAATGAGGTCAATTTGACAGGCTTTAATTTTTGAATTCTGCATTGGGAATTTTATTTACAACTGATATTGTATAATTTTAAATATCCTCAATGGTGGAGAATATTCACCCTTTCATCTCCACTCCTCACATTAGCCTAACTTTGCACATAATCCGTAACCATGTAATTATAGAAATGTATTTGTAATTGTGTCCACACATATGAGTATTATTGTTTAGTTTACAAAGAAAGATCTTAAAATTTCTATGTTTTATTCTTCTCACTCAAAAAAAACCACTATGAGTCAAAATGTATAGCACTAATTCATTATTTCTTTTTTTTTTTAAGATTTTATTTATTTTTTAGAGAGAGAGAGACAGAGAGAGAGCACAAACAGGGGAAGAAGCAGGCAGAGGGAGAAGCAGGCTCTACGCTGAGCAAGGAGCCTGATGCGAGACTCAATCCCAGGATCCTGGGATCATGACCTCAGCCAAAGGCAGTCGCTTAACCAACTGAGCCACCCAGGAGTCCTTAATTCATTATTTCTAATGGAATTTTTGTCAGTACGAACATATGGCCTTACATTGTATGGGTTTGGACAAATGTATAAATGACATGTAGCAATCATTACAATATCATACAGGTATTTTCACTGCCCTAAAATTCGTTCATGCTCTGACTATTCATCCATATCTGCCCATTCCCCCCCACCCCCCAGGGCCGAATAACCACTGTGAAGTTTACTCTCTGCATAGTTTTGTCTTTTCCAGAATGTCATATAGTTGGAATCATACATCATGTAGCATTTCAGATTGGGTCCTTTCACTTAATAATATGCATTTAAATTTCATCCATGTCTTTTCATGGCTTTATAGATCATTTCTTTTTAGTGCTGAATAATAGTCTGTTGTCTGTCCTGTAGTGTCTTTAATTATTCACCTACTGAGGGACATCTTGGTTGCTTCTAAGTTTTAGCAATTATGAATAAAGCTGCTGTAAACATCCGTGTGCAGATTTTGTGTGGACATAACTTTTCAGCTCATTTGGATAAATACCAAGGATTGCAAATCCAGGATTGTACAGTAAGTTTAGTTTCTTTCTTTTTTTTTTTTTTAAAGATTTTATTTATTTATTTGACAGACAGACAGAGATCATAAGTAGGCAGAGAGGCAGGCAGAGGGAGAGGGGGAAGAAGGCTCCCTGCTGAGCAGAGAGCCCAATATGGGGCTCAATCCCAGGACCCTGAGATCATGACCTGAGCCAAAGGCAGAGGCTTAACCCACTGAGCCACCCAGGCGCCCCAAGAATATGTTTAGTTTCATAAGAAACCACTAAACTATCTTCCAATGTGGCTGTATCACTTTACATTCCCACCAGCAATGGATGGGAGTTCCTGCTGCTTCACATCCTTGCATCTGGTGTTCTTAGAGTTCTGGATATTTGCCATTCTAATAGGTATGTAGTGGTATCTTGCTCTTGTTTTAATTTGCAGATTATGAGGTTTTTAAAACTATAGGGTAATTCTTATTTGTTTTGTATCTCCCAGAATGCTTTGATAAATATTTGTTTAATTAATAACTTTATCAAATTATATCATATCAATGTTCTATCTACAACGATCAATATTTGACTTGTTTTTTAATCATTTAATGAATGTTCTTAAAGTATGAGGCACTTGCTTTATATGGACATATAAAATAAAAGACACAGGCTTGTGAGAGAGTATCAGTGACGAGATGTATGATGAAGGTCACAGTAGAGTTTTTGGTTTCTGCATTTCTGGAGTGGTCATACTGGTGTCTACATGCAAAAATTGACTAGAGATCATTACTGTGGTCATGGCTTTCAAAAGATCAGGGTTTGGTGGTTAGATCCAGTATTTCTAACTATAGGGATATGAATAAGATGGTTTTTCCATGCCTGAGAAATAATAGCTTAATCAAAACTTTGATGTTCTTGGGGCGCCTGGGTGGCGCAGTGGGTTAAAGCCTCTGCCTTCAGCTCAGGTCATGATCTCAGGGTCCTGGGATCGAGCCTCACATCGGGCTCTCTGCTCAGCAGGGAGCCTGCTTTCCCCTCTCTCTCTGCCTGCCTGTCTGCCTACTTGTGATCTCTCTCTGTCAAATAAATAAAAATCTTAAAAAAAAAAAAAAGCTTTGATGTTCTTGAAATCTTCTTAGAAAATTATGTAGTATAATTTGTACTATAATTTTTAAACTCTTCTATTTAATTACAGCCCAAAGTATTAATTATTCAATTCAGATGAGGTATGAAGCACTTTCTCACCATTATAGATTTACTCCAAATATAAATTGAATGCTGGTTATGTACCTTTGGAAGGAACTTCTCTTTATATTTATGGAGATTACAGTTTTCAAGTAGGAATATGTGTTACCAGGGGATAATATTTTGAGCATTTAGCTCCTTGAACAAATAATTTATTATGAATTTTTGAAATTTAATATTAAAAATTAAGTCTGATTGTTTTAATATCTTATCTACTCAATAACTGGATGTCAAATATTCACACCAATGGGCTTGTCAGACTAGGTCAACCCCTTTGTAAGTCTCTGAGAAATACTTTGGCAAAGTGAAAAAGAGCATATGGGCTTTAGATTAGACATAATTCTCTGACCTTAAGGAAATGTCTTAATTTCCAAACTAAGCCTCTCTTTTCTTATTTGTAAAATGAATAAAATGCTCACCTGCAAGGATTGCATGAGATACTGTGGAACAACTCCTCAGCACTTAGCAGTTGCTCGAGAAATGATAGGAATTATAATTGTTGCTTCCAACTGGTTAGCAAAAAATCTGAAGGGTATTATCGAATAGGTGATAATTTTTAAAAAGTCAAACAGAAATTAACAATGGAAAAGTTACTAATTTTGGTCTGGGGCCAAGTGCAAGGTGAGCCCAAGTTATCTTCTTGTGCCAGAAAACAAGAAAAAACTCAAAGTCTAGTGGGATCATGCCAAGGGGAGCTGTCTTAGAAAGGAGACCACTGGCCAATTTTGGAAGGATAAAACCCCGAAGAGAATACTGACAGTAATTGATCATAATATTGAAATTTTAAAAGATCCATGAGTACTTAGACATAGTATAAGAGAGAAAGGGGCAGGGGGCAAGAAAAGCACTTAATTTTTAATCAAGGAAATATCCTAGTGAACAAATGTAGGAAGAAATGAGATAGCCATGAAATAATTGACTTGATAAGTATCATTGTGGATGTTATAATCATTGAGTAAAGAGTTTATGAGGCACAGTGTTAAGCTATCACCCCACAATTACAAAGAAAAACATGTGTCTATATAATGGTGGGCAAATGATAACATTGTTAATCAAGCGATAAAAGTCAATGTCATTAATAGTGGGAAAACTTGATATTATGTGTTTCCTTAAGTGATGCAATATGGAGTAACACCGCCATCTGTGTAAGACCTCCCATGAAGTATTATTTCAAAAATGTTTAGCTGCATTTAATCAATTCTCTAAACCAAACTTACTGGTTACAGGAAATAGAGGAGCAAGTTAAAGACTCCAAAAGGAGACAGTAAGACAAATCTAGAAAATGGGATATTTTATAAGATGAGTAGCCAAGTCTTTTTGGGTGGCTTTTCATAACATAAACATAAACATAAACAGCAGGCATATGCATTGTGGTACTCTTAATTGTAACCTGGATTAAAAAAAGAAAAAAAAGGAAAAGAAAGTCCTCTTCTATTTTGTTAATATATTGTATGTATTATACATGTATATGTAATATATATTACATATATAACATTACTTATGTTCTTAGGTGTAATAATGGCATTGTGGTAATGTAGAAGAATGTCCTTTCCTATACAAGATATTTGCTAAAGTATTCAGAGTTTAAATTTCCTATTGTCTATAACTTTCCAGTGTGACAGAATTTTAACAATTGGTGAATCTAAGTGAGGCATATATGCTGTTCATTGTACAGCCTTTGATTTTTTTCCCAAAGTTATGAAATTTTTCAAAACAGAAAGTTAAGTGAGAAAAGAAAAACATCATAAAGTAATTGTGTCATTTTTTCAAGTTTTAAAACTGTAATTTTTGGAAAATTTTCTTTCTTTAATCAGTTAAGATACACATAGACAATTGTGTCCTCATAGAAGAAATTAGCTCTACATGCCAATAAGGCAGAGAATTTTAATTTCTTTTGGTGGCAAGGATAATTCTCTCAGAGTATCTCAAGTCATTTTTTTTTTTTTTTCAGTAAGGAGCCACATGGAGATAAATAAGCAAGAATTAGCTTTACACCCAGGTTTGAGAAATGCCGGGAACAGCAGTAGAGCCTTCCCTTATTGTGACTGCCCTAGTTTAGGAAGTGTCTAATAGTGTCTAATATGGTACCTCTATTAGAGTACTTTGTTTCTTCAACAAGAGGAACTTGATGTTCTTCCAAAATTCTTGATTCTTTCTACCATTCTCGTTCCTACCAAATTACATTATCTCCCATACTCTGTGACAATTTTTTCTCAGTTAGCTCTTTTTCTTCTTTCTCACCCTGGCTTCTATTGTATGGGCATCTATGTTGCTCTTTCTTTGTACATTTTTCAACTTTGGCGCCTTCTGCCAATTGACTGACTTTCATCTGGTATTTCTCATTTGAATTCTCCCAAAGGAAAAAAAAATACCAACAAGTAAGTTGATTATCACTCCTGGTTGAGCAGAACTTTTGTTTATCTATGGTCACCTACTGGGTGGGATGGCAAGCCTTGAGATAATCAGGCCTCCTGCCTTGGCTCAAGCAGGTGTGTTGGATCACAGAAAAAGTGTGTAGATGTTACATAACAAAGCCGTCTACATGTAAGGAACACCCTAGGGTTACTGCTTGGGCAGGACCTGTCATGTGACGGTTGCAGTTTCCCTGAGAGTGAAGCAGTGGTGGGGCAAGAAGCTTGAGGGCCATTTATGGTGCATAAAATCAGCTTTCTCTTTACATTTTGTTCACCTTGCCCAAATATTGCTTCAAGAAAGTAGAGTATCTTTTTACAGTGTGAGAATTTTATTTGCCACATAATTCATGGGTCCACCTTTCAAAGATCTAGGAGGTTGTGTTTTGAAATCTGTGAACTTTTAGTTATTCAAGAGCTTATATTAGTCTCAGATGTCCACTGGGGAGGGAGAGAGAACACCCCTGCATTTAATAGCCCTGATCTTTCTGCCAGCTACAGCTGGGGTTGGCATGTAAGTGGTCTTGCAACATTATTTCTTTATCCTTTGTATATCCTGCATGCAGAGAACACCAAAGTGAACCATTTCTAATCTTGACAAGCAAATGAGTCATTTCTAGGGGACTTGTCATAGTCAACAAAACTTGGACAATTTGTTTATCTATTTGGACTTAGAAGAGTTTCAGAGTAGTCTGCATTTTGGATTTCTGGAATACCCATTATATAGTAGGTATAAAGATGTTGGACTGCAAATAAAGTGTTTATTTTTTTAAGTGAAAAAATCCAAAATTGGCATTCATGGATAGTTGGAAATGTCATTTAATGGGGATAACACTAAATTGTTAAGAAATGGGTTTGGAAACACCCATTAGTAATGGTAATTGGGAGCTTATGGAGGTAAAGGGTAAATAACCCGTGTCAGAAAGAAAGAAGAGTTACACATGTAGTAACTCAATTTTGTAGTTTGCCTGCTACCAATGATTAATCTAGCAAATTGCAATAGTAATTTCACATAACAATTTCTATACTATTAAGAGTAGATTTAAAAAAATCAATTAATCTATCATATCTATTAATCTAATATACCAATATATTGTGATTATTATAAGGATTAGAGTAAGATAATAATAGCTAAATTTAACACAACCCATTTTGATGAATTTATCTAATGTGAGAAGCATCAGGTTTGATAGAAGATGGCAGAGCAGGAGGTATAGAGTCATAGAGCCTGGGTCTGGATCTCAGCTCATGCTCTTAGCAGATGTCCTTGGGGGAATGACAACCTCTTTGAGTTTTGGTTTGTCCATCTGCAAAACAAGAATGATACTGAGGATTATCTATCTCATAGGGTTGGTGTGAAGTCTTGACAGTGCAAGCAAGGCACTTAGACCTTGAGTTTTAGTATGTAGCTAATAAATATTATCTGTATGTTATTGGCAAAAAATGATATACACATGAACTCCTGCTTTATTGGGGGAAAAAGAAATGTAACAAATATTATGAGGCAGAGTAAAATAAGTGCAAACAAATTATTAATGAGATTGAAGAACAGGGAGAAATTAATTCCAACTAGGATGACCAGAAGAAACTATTGATTGTCACTTTTAGAGAAGGAAGTCCCTCAAAATTTTGGTAAGTCTATATATTGTCACAACTCCCCCTAAGATTCTCATTTTGCAGATGAAGACAGTGAGGCTCAGAGAGATTAAACAACTTATGCAAGGTCACACATGTGGGAAGCAGAAGCACATTAGGAAACTTACATTTGTCAGATTCCAGTGATCTTTCTATAAGTTAAAAAAGTCACTTTATTTATTTTTTAATTTTTTGAGTATAAGAGTGTTAAACTTTTTCTTCCCCTAAACATTTGTTCAAACTATAGACATTGCCCCACCACAGCAATTGTTTTAAGTTGTATAAGGCAGATTCCTGCACATAAAAGAACAGATTTTGAGACCATGTCAATGCTTTTACAGTTTATGCACTAGCTTTCCTTTTCACTTATTTTTCCAGCTTTATTGAGATATAATTGACATATAACATTGTGTAGGTTTAATTTATACTGAGTAATGATTTGATATATGTATGTATTGCAAAATGATTACCATGATAAGCTTAGTTGTTATACCTATGACCTCACATAGTTACATTTTTTTTTTTTTTTGTGGTAAGAACTTTCAAGATCTCCTTTTGTAGCAACTTTTGAATATACAGTACAATATTGTTAAATACAATCACCATGCTGTCTGTTACATCCCAGAATTTATTCCTCTTATAAGTGGAAGTTTGCACCTTCTGCATCATCTTCATCCATTTTCCTTGTTCCCCTCATTACTCTACTCCTTTCCCCAGTGGTCACATTTGCATGAGTCTGGAAGGATAAGGCATATGAACAGATTATTTTACATATTCTCACTGCAAATAGGTTTCCTTGTGTTCTGTATGTAATGTTCCATGATAAGTCAATTCAGATTTACAGGTGGAACCTGAAATATATTTGCAATTTGTCATTTGAAAATTAGTTAGAAGAATACTCAGAATGTCAGAACTGACTTTGTGAAACCATTTGGAAAAAAATCATGGCTTCCATGATTTGGTTCACATGTTTGGAAAATGTATTTAATAAAATATCTAGTATGCTTAAAAACATGATTTTTCATAAGACACACTTCTAGGATATCTTTAAAGAACATTTTGTAATTTATGTCTGGGCTTTCCAGGGCTATGCAATGGCAGACACTTTAATAATTCTTCCAAGAGACATAGAAGTATAGAATGTTAATAGTAGAGAGGACATTGAAATGATTATTATTACTATTATTTTAATAAACCCCTGTGTAATGCTTACCAGGTGCCAGGCATCATTCTACATGCTTTGCAAATGTTAACACATTTGATGCTCATAACAACCATATGAGTGTTGAGTAACATCATTATTTGTACTTTACAAATGTGGAAATTGAGACCCACAGAAAGGCTAAGTGCAGTGCAATTCTGCCTCTAACTACCCAGAGTTAAGGCAGACTTTACAAGTTAAAGGCAAACAATCCCTAAACGGATTGCCCTTACTATATTCACTAGCTGCAAGTTGTGGGGGTCCTCAGACCACCCACACTTTTGACAATTAGGTACAAATTTGGTGGAGGGGTCACAGAACTCAGGAAAGCCCTATATTATGGCCACAATTTTATTATAAAGGATACAAATAAGGACCAGTGAAATGAGGAGATTGGGAGTGTCACAAATGTCCTCAGGACATGTCATCATCCTCGCACACGTGCATCTCTAACCAGGAAGTTCAACCAATGAACTTTACAAAACTTCAACCAAGCTTTGGTGTCCAGGGTTCTTATCATTATGTAGGCACAATTGATTAAATCATTGGCCACAAAACTGAACTCAATCTCTAGCTCTCTTTCTCTCTCTGGAGATGAGGCTAAAATTATTTTTCTCAAAGCTCCAACTGTCTAGTCACAGAGTTTGTCTTTCTGGCATTGTCTTTCTGGCATGATACGGCCTCCTGAAACTGTTTTGGGGTCCACCCTGAGTCGCTTTGCCAGAATAGGCTCTTACCACAAGCAGTGTTTCTCCAACGCCTGCCTCATTCAATTCTCTTATTGAATTAATTGTATCTTATTTAATCATTTTAAGAACTCTCAGGGGAAATGTTATTCCTACTTTACAGAAGACACAAAATAAGATTCAGATAAGTTATATTTCCACTTGTATAAGGAGACTATAATCCAGGCCCTCAATGTTTAATGGGAGGGCCCAGAGAAAACATTTGTTTCTCTTTACCATCAATTGGTAGCACAGGTCTTTGAAAACATGCTAAAAAAGTTAAAATCTTGATTTTCATACACATTTAAAATGAACACATGTTGAAGATTTTTATTTAACTCATTATTTTTGAGGGATCAAGGTACAGTTTATAAGTTCAAAGAACTAAAATAGCAGAGGTATTAATACATCAGAAATACTGAAATGAATTTGCCAAAACTAAGCAAAATGTTTTTTTTTCTTTTTTTGGATATGGGAGAGTTGTCTCTTCAAATATCATAATTTATTTGCATACCCGAAGACAAGAGTTTTTTACATAGCCATCAGTGATCTACCAAAGGCAATGAAAAGGTCAAGGGCCTCCTTTGAATCAGATTCAGATAACAGAAGGGTGTGCTCTAAAGAATGAGTAGTTTCACATGAAGCACAAATGTTTGCTTATGCCATCAAATGAAGATTAATGAGGTTATCAATTTAAGATGACTTCAACTTTTTCTACAAATGGAAACACTTAAGAACTCAATAATCCTTAAGGTTTTTAATTCTAGGATACTTTTGCCTATACCTTTTTTTTTTTTTTTTTTTTTTTTTTTGCCTATACCTTAATTGTAGAAACTCCTGTTTGAATACTTTACTTGGCTCCCTGGAATTGTAAATGAAATATTCCAAGAAACCTGGGGAACTTCTAGGAATGTATAAAGCTAAAAGGAAAAAAGGTCTATCATTTGGGAATATTTCCAATATCTCATTAAAAAAATTAAAACTGACCCAGAATTGCATCTACAAGGTAACATCTATATGAGTAGAAAATTCATGTAGGACAGAGAGGTAAAAATTAAAAAGATCACTTACTACCCACAACTGGCTTTACAATATTAGCTGCTATTGGCAATGTAGATATCTTTTTTTATTTCCTGAAAAGGATTATATAATACAGTGTTCTAAAATTTAAAGTTCTAAAAATAATAGTATATCTTGAAGAATTTTTCATATATGTGAGCACAAATCTACTTCATTATTTTTAGCAATTGCATAGAATCCCATTGTAAGGATAAAATGTGACCACTGTAGAAGTAATGGAGCCCACCTAAACGGGAATAAAGAGAGACTTTTTATTCAGAGCTTGCCATAGCAAGGGAGTCATCCACCATTGCTTGTGTTTGGTAGACACCCAAAGGCTATCAGGGGAGTGGGAAGATTTATAGGGACAAAGGGAAGGGTTTGGGTGTCCACCATTTTTCTGTCCCATCCCTTCCTATTGCTCCCAAATCCTCTTTTCAGACACCACCACTTAACCCTATATTCTAGTTGTTTCTTCTAGAATTTTTGGATCCCAGTGTTATAAATATGTGTATGTGCCATTGTACAACTCATGAATTTTAGGGAACATCAACTTACTAGTTGATCATGGTGGCTGAGGATTGAACTCTCTTAAACTGTGTTTTGTGCCTTCTTCCCTCCTTTCAAGGTAGTTTCATTATTGTTAATTCTGTTTGACATTCACTGGACTTCCCTTATCTGAGGATTCATGTATTTCAATAATTTGGGAAAAATTTTAGGCATCCTCTTTTTGAATGTTGCACTTTTCCATTTTCCTTATAATTCACCTCTAGAGCTCAGGATACACATATAATAGACTTTTTTTTTTTTTTTTTACCTTTTCTTCCATGTCTCTTAAACTCATATTCAGATTTATCATCCATCTCACTAATTCTCTTTTGGCTTTCTATTCTGTGGTTTTATATTTCCATTAAGTTTTGCACTTCATTATACTTTTCATTTCTAAAAGTTATTTTTTAAAGCTGTTTGTTCATTTTTTATAGTTTTGCTTTAATCCCCTCTGATTTCCTTACACATAGTTACTCTATGTTCTTTGTCTAATATCTCCGGTCTTTATTGGTTTGGTGTTTCAGCTGATTTTCACTGAAGATATTTTGTTTCTTTAGATTACTTCTGATTTTTTTTTTAAATGTGATCATATACTTGTAACTACTTCTGTGAGTCCTGTGAGGCTTGGGTGAAAGGTGCTTTGACCTAGGATAGAGTTGCTTTTGCTTTTACCAAATACTCATGGCTACTATTAACTAATGTCCACTTTTAACTGAAATTCTCACTTTGGGTCTTTTCTATAGCACATGGTATACATTCCTGCCATGGTGGGTCACTTAGATTTTTTTTTTTCAGAGACATGATTTTTTCCTTTCCTTTCTATCTCTTTTATGCAGTTTTCTTCTATTTCACCATTTTCCTTCAAGTGCGGCTTTCCTTCAGCCCCAGCTGTATGTCTGCTGTGTCTTCAGTCCGCTTCCTTCTGTCCAGATCCAAGGCTCAGTCCCAGTATCCTAGCCCTCTCTCCTCCATCCATCGGAGCCCTTCAACCACCAGCCCATGGGGCTCTGATGATGCTTTTGGTGTATGGGGCAGTTCCCATTACTGGAGTGATATTTTCACTTCAATGTAATGTGACCACTCTTACTTCCTTGTATGGTCTTCTACTAACATCAAAAGTTTTTTTCCCCCTCGAATTTTTGTTTTTGAGATATATTTCAAGAGGATTTTGAAATCTTTATTCAAGATATTATTGGAAACAAATTCCTCAACTTGCTTTATACATCATGAGTTCATTACATTCTCTATCTTCCTCAATTATATGCAAAGACAGCAAGGCAGAGCTGTGTTCATTTTATTAAGTACTGGTTCCACTATTACTGGTATGGGTTTGCTGCAGAAAGCAAAATCTTTACAACTTGTATCCAAGTTTCTGTCTTCTAAATTTATTGAGACTTAATACAAAATAATCTACTATGTTGAATGCCAGCTTCATCAAAATGTCACTAAAACAAACTGCTGATAAGTCAAAGCTGAATTTATTTTTGTGATATAAAGAGCACTACCTTGAGAAAATCTTACCTAGTGTCTCAGATGGGAGAGGGCAAAGTTGGGATATTCAAGAGATTTTGGAAGTCTGATTTACAGCAGGTCTTTCAGTGCAGAGACATGGTTTTGATTAGGTAAGGATCATGATATAATTGCTTAGGACTGGTGTGCACAGCAAAAATTTTTGGATAATGGTTTCAAAGAGTCTTGGGCTGTAAATTGTCCTTTGATTCTTCCTATTGAGGATTTGATGGGTCTTTCATGAAGATCCCGGAATGGTAAATAAAGCACTTTGCAATTTTGATATTCCTGGGCAGATGTTTATATTACTGAAATAGTAAAGTCCTATTAATGTGAATAGCAAGCTGTATGGTATAGATGTTTTCAGTTCTCAGGCATAAAATAGTAGTTGTTTGAGAATACTTTAGAAAATGGTACAACTTGATGATAAAGGAACATCATCCCAGAGTCATGCAGTGCTATAAAATTTGGAAAAAAATGACTGTGGTGCTAAACACACTTTTCTCAACAAGATTGTCAATTGTGGTAAAAGGATAAAAGTATTCTCTGAAATCATTTAATGGAATGAAAATGATGAGACACCCTAAGGCATTCTTATTTGTAAAAAACTGAAGAGATGTGTTGGGGATACTACTTTATTGAAATGTTTGTTTTGATGCCATAGCCCTATTCTGAGGGTCAGTTTTCTTCTGAAATCCTATCAATGTTCTCAGACTCTCTCACACAGGGGCCAACAGAGGGCAGAAAGGCCTTTTCTGAGGCTGCAAGCTTTGGATGAATAGAAAGAAAGAAGAATTCCTGAAGGGACTTCTGGCTTGAGTCTTGCTGTTTTGTCCATTATATGTGATTTAAAGAAAGACACCATCAATTGGAAGATGATTCATTGTTTTACATATTGCTAACAAAGAAATCCTGCCAATGGAACTGCATAAAAGCTCACTCTTATCACCTAGAATTTTTATTTTGTAGTGATTAAATAGCTCTTTTATATTTAGAAATTTACTTTTGTCACATATTATTCTTGAACATAGATAAAAAGAATATATCCAAACAAATGTATTCTTTTTTAAATTAATTTTATTTTATTTTTTCAGTGTTCCAAGATTCATTGTTCATGTACCACACCCAGTGCTCCATGCAATACGTGCCCCTCTCAATACCCACCACCAGACTCAGCCAACCCCCCACATCCCCCCTCCAAAACCCTAAGTTTGTTGCTCAGAGTCCACAGTCTCTCATGGTTCATCTCCCCCTCTGATTTCTCCCAATTCACCCTTCCTTTCCTTCTCCCAATGTCCTCTATATTTTTCCTTATGCTCCACATGTAAGTGAAACCATATAATAAGTGACTCTCTCTGCCTAACTTATTTCACTCAATATAATCTCTTCCAGTCCCATATGTTGATACAAAAGTTGGGTATTCATCCTTTCTGATGGAGGCATAATATTCCACTGTATATATGGACCATATTTTTTTTATCCATTCATCTGTTGAAGGGCATCTTGGCTCCTTTCACAGTTTGGCGATTGTGGCCATTGCTGCTATGAACATTGGGGTACATGTGGCCCTTCTTTGTACTACATCTGTAGCTTTGGGGTAAATACCCAGTAGTGCAATTGTATTCTTAAAATGCTTTCACATTCAGATAGCAACTCTTCAGAAATACCTTTCAACTCATTCGAGTGATTGATGTTAGTGTCTTTCCAACAATATCATCAGCTGTGCAATCAAGAATGTTGGTAGTACAGCATATCTTGACAATTTTTTCTCTATCATTTCTTTAATTTTCTTTCAATGACACCCATTCTTTAAACTTTGATGCTGGTACTCTTTTTGATCTTATGAGTTAATATCAAAGGAAGGTTTTCAGATGACAACCAGGATTCATATTTCTTCCTCAAATGATCCTCAAGTGGTTTGCTTGCTGATATTTATACCACCAGGAAATATAACCAAGTTGGTTCACATGCAGGTAATGGCAACTACGTTATGACAATAGCCTGACTGCTAGTGTATCTTGAAATAAATGAAAGATAGCATTTTGTATAGAAAAAGCTACCGATTATAGTATTTCTTCTTAATCTTTTTAAATTTATTCTTTAGTATGTAATCTTATTAACTTGATTTTCTTAGTCCTCTGGGAAGGCTTCATTCTTGCTTTAAATTTTTAACTCTAGGTCTGAGTACCCAGGCAGACCCTCTGCAGAGCTTGGAAGGCTAGTCCCCTTTCCTATAAAAGTCTCACCCTGAAGGCCATAATGTACAATTTGCTGAATGGCATTTTACTGGTAAAACATACTTGATTCCCAATTGGTACAACTGGAAGTTTCTTTTTTTTTTTTTTAACTTTTTTTTTTTTTAACTGGAAGTTTCAATTCCAATCTACAACATGACATCAAATCAAGGATCGAGCTTTGGAAAGCTCATCATTTGAGAAAGAGAAGTAATATTAATATGTCCTTTCTGGACCGAGTTATATGACTCCCAGGGGGTCCATGTGTGTGAGCTGGACTACTGTCTGGTCCTGGAATGAAGTGAGACTAATAAATTCATTTAAAATGTCAGCTTCAGTTTTAACTACATGAACTGAGTGGTCCCCAAACAGAAAACCCAATAGTTTAGTCCTTTGCTATTCAAATTTCTATTATACTCAGCAATAAACTAATGTCTAACTGGTGGAGTAATTTTAGTGGTTGTGAGCCTTTTTCAGTGAATTTGGAAAATATGCTGCTGACTATAATGTTATAAGGGAGAGTAGAAAAACAAGGCCAGTGTAGTTTACATATTTTGGAAATATATCCTCTAATCTTTAGGAACATTGTAAACAATGACTTTAAGGCATTATTATTGCTTTTTTTTTTCTTAATGTATCAGCCACTACAAACTTCTATGAAGCTCTTTTGCATTTCAGCATTTCCTAAAATCACTCAGCTCAATTTTTTCTTTTAATTTGGCTAGCATAACCAATCATTTGTTTTCGATATGGAGGGACAAAATATTTACCCCTTGTCCTTCTTCTGAAGTTAATGTAATAAGATTCATTGGTTCTAGAGCAAAGGCCATTATCCATACTGGGATTAGGGTATGGGTAAGTCGTCATTATTAAAGCCTCATAAACTTAAGGATCCTGATCAAGACAATACTAAATACGAAAGGCACGGCCCCTGGTTTCTCATGCCTTCTCTCTTAGTTAACTTTCTAGTTGAGGAAGGAAAACATACACACAAACTTGTGAATAATAACAAGAGAAGTAAGTGCATAAGGGCAGAATGAGGGGCATCAGCAATAAATGCTTTTAGATATTGAAGGGAGGGCTAATTGTTGACTGTTGAGTTGGAGGGAGTTTGGCGCAGGAGGCAGAGTTCCTGGCGAGTTTCAGTGACATTTTTCACTGGTTTTAAAACCAACAGGACAAGCACTTTCATTTTGTGTGTTTGGGCTTTCTTTACTTCATTAGAGGTTTCTCACTGTAGCAAAGCCAGGTGGTCTTGACAAAAATGACTTGGGATGGTGCACCAGAAGCCATGGAATGCTGTCATTTTTGTTTACATGGGTGGGGAGCAGGGTGGGAGGCTGAACAGCAATCAGCAAGTAACTTGTTGTGGTGCGCTGCCCAGCCCATCCTAGCTCTTTCTCTAGGTTACATTCTTTTTCTGAACTGCCTGACCTTGTAGGGTGCCACACAGAACAGCTCCCTGCCCTGAGGGGTAAAAGTATAAATCCACTGGGTTCCATCATGATGGGAATGAGGCCAAGAGAAGATACTGCTAATACCTGCCCAGGGTCTTCCTTCTCACATTTGTGGTAGGGCGGGAGAATCGCTTGCTTCTTTCTCTTACAAGGAACTTCTCTGCCAACCTGTTTCCTGCAGCCACTGCCTCTCGCCATTTACATAAGAAGTGCCCAAGTGGCAAATGCTCACTCATATGTAAACTATAGTCAGAAATTGATGATGTTCACTTTTGGCAACAAAATCTCCGTTTTTGCTTACGGTCAGATTTCTTAATGCTGTCCTAGAGATTCGGAATTGTGATCTAGCAACTGTTTGTTTGTGTAAGAAAACGTGCTGCCAAGCTTCTTTTATGATTTGTCAGTCAAAATGACACTTGACATTTTCAGCCATGACCTAAGCTACTCTCAGGGTAAGGAGAGCTTTGGGATAAAGCTTCTCAAAGAAAGTTTAGTTACCAGAGTGAGGCAGCCGAACTTTGTGGAAAAAAGCAAAAAGGGACCCTTCTGTACTCCCTGCTGGTAACATTCTTCAATATTACTGAGCAAAGAATTGGGCCTGGGCCAATGCCCTTAATGCTAAATTGGATTAGCAAGTATGCATAATTTTGAATTAAAAAAATATCCCCACCCCTTCTTAATTGACACATAATGTTTTTCCTCTCCCATTTTATTTAGACTGCAGTATGTTTACTTAGCTCTCTTAAATTTTATCACTTTAAATTTACAAATTTAATAAAACTTACCAATTTAACAAAATTTATAAATTCAATAAAAGCCTATTATTAAAAAACAAATAATATTAGGAGATAGTTTCACCACCTCATCTAAGATGACATGTACATTTAAGTATATTTATATTTCCTTCTCTAGTTTTTAAAAATTTTAAATCATGGTCATCTTTATTACTGAGGTATAATTTTCAGAAAGGTGAAATCATGACTCACATGAAAATGTAAACATGTATGAAAGATGATATTAAACTCCTTATTTAAAGAAGAAACCAGTAAGATATTCAAGCTTGTTCAAATGAGAATATGAAGAATATATAAATTTGTATATTATAGATATACATGCATACATATATATGCACATACACACAATCAGAAATGCTGAGATGAATTTTCTAAAGATTTTATTTATTTATTTATTTATTTATTTATTTATTTATTTAGAGTGAGTTGGGTGGGGAGGGACAGAGGAAGAGGGAGAGAAATCTCAAGCAGACTCCAAACTGAGTGCTGAGCCTGACAGGGGGCTTGAGCCCATGACCTGGAGATCATATCATGAGCTGGAATCAAGAGCTGGTTGCTTAACCGACTGAGCCATCCAGGTGCCCCATGAATTTACTAATAGGTGGTGCAAAACTGATTCATAACCCACAGGAATAAAATGCAGTGTATTGATGGGTGTTTAGCATCATCTAATATTTCTGACAACAAGATTCATTTGCATTGACTTAGAGAAGAATCATTTATATTTATATCAGTTTTCTACAACTTGATTTCTGCCCTTACAGAGTTTTAGAATATAGCCTAATCATTAGAAATAGAATCAAAGGTATGTAGTTCAGCAGCACCAGAAAACCCCTGGAGGACACCTACTAATCTCTTTTGCTCATATCCAACTTTTGGACAGTTTTCCTGGTATTACATTTAATTACATTTCTGAATTTGGTGAGAGGTAAATCTAAACTTTTTAGGGGCCATCTGGAAAGAGGCATGAGCTATCATACATTCTTACAAGTTCATTAGTTATGGCATATAAGGCCTAAAATTAAGGTCCAATTATCATGTACTGCCTTGACATTTGGTACAACTGGGAGGGCCTCAAATGGTCTTAGCTATAAGTTCTCTTTCCCACTCTATAGCCATGGATAAGAACCCTTAGCCAAATAGCTTGTCTTATCTAGGGGACCAGGCACAGCTCCTGTTTATCCTCTAGTGTAGGTGCCCACATAACAATTCAACAAGTCAATCACATCCACCTGTGGTACCAGAGGGCACCTCACCCTCTTGATACTATAAAACCTGTCTCCCACAGACCCTAGTTGTCCACTCTTGTCCTAAGTGCAGCTCCTGTGTGATCCTGTGAGGTGTCCTGCACTCCCAGGCAGTCAGAATATGTGCTGCACTTACACTGCAGATGAGATTGACAGTAGTCATCTGTCAATCTCATCTGTCCAGTGTCAGGTGTTGGGTGTTCAGCCACCCCCATAACCGGAGGGTGGGAATGGCTCCATCCCAACAGGATGAATAGGAGTCATGGCAACATTAGCATGGACAGTTGAATCAGAGTAGAACACGGGGAGGGAAAAGCACATATCTGATGGCAAATGAACCAAGGTCCAGCTGAAATGGCTAGTGAGACTTATGTTATGGGCTGGAAGAATCCTCTAGATAGAAGAAAATTCACGGGTAAATATATGAACC
This sequence comes from Potos flavus, assembly GCA_028534135.1. NCBI lineage: Eukaryota > Metazoa > Chordata > Mammalia > Carnivora > Procyonidae > Potos > Potos flavus. The sequence goes on along the minus strand of CM052898.1, from coordinate 179,056,634 downwards.
AAAGGGCAGAGTTTAGCTTTGTTAAGAGACTGAAAGTTTTTCCAAAATGGCTGCAGTGTATGGAGAGCGCTCGAGCCTGATTACTTAGAGATAAGCTGGACAGATAAGATGTAGCAGTGAAAGCCAAGTTTAGTAGCTTAGAATGTATTTGAAAAGCAATGTGAACAATCAAAGGGGTGTGACACGATCAGATTTGTGCTTAAATAATCATTATGTCTTTGCCAGAGAATGAAGAGCATTTAGACTAGAGATTAGGAGCCAATCCGGAGGTCTTTAAAGCAACCTGGGTATAAATGTGGTGTCTTTTCAAGAATAGAGATAGAAAGAAATGGACTTGGGCCATCTGGGTGGCACAGTCAGTTAAGTGTCAGACTCTTGGTTTTGGCTCAGGTCATGATCTCAGGGTCATGAGATTGAGCTCCATATAGGGCTCTGCACTCAGCATGGAGTCTGCTTGAGATGCTCTCTCCCTCTGCCCTCCTCTCTCCCTCTCTCTCTCTCTCTCAAGTAAATAAATAAATCTTTGAAAAAGAAAAGAAATGGATTTAACCCAGGAAATATTGAGGAAGCTGGAATTAGAGGGCTTGGTGATGAATTAGATGTGGGTGGGGTTGCCAGATTTAGCAAATAAAAATCCAGGACACCCAGTTACCTTTGAATTTCAGATAAAGTATAAGTATGTTCCATGAGTCGTTGGGACGTGTACCAAAAAATTATTCATTGTCTAACTGAAATGCAAACGTACCTGGGTGACCTATATTTTACCTGGCAACCCAAAGTGTGTGGTTGAAGGAGACGGAAGAGTTGGGATGACTCCCAAGTTTTGGAACTAAAAGGTTGTCAGAGGAGTGAAAGGGATTTTCTACTTACCTAGAATGTGAATGCTGATTATAAATCTAACGCTCCATGAGAAGAACCCACATCAAAAACACAACTTCTGAGGTTGATTTTACATTATCATGTTCTTCACAAAACATGATATGTTTTGAATTTTTTTTTTTCATTGAAAAAGGAGAAAAGGAAGAACTGTCCAAAATAGAATAGAATAGAAGATGGGAAGACAAAGGTCCTGGCACAAGAAACTGTATGTGAGCAAGTGAGCAGGGTCCAAGGGTGAGAAGACCCTGACTTTGGATTGTTTTGATATTAAGTAACTATAGTCATGCTCGCTCCTGCTTTTTAATATGATTGTATGTGAGGGTTACTTTATACTAAGGGAAATTGCCCTACTCAACAGTGCGGCAGGGATACTAAACTTTCAAGGGCAAATAAAGGAGATTCTGGATATTAAATCTCAGCATCTAATGGTAATGGATCACAAAAATTAATCTGGACTGGATTATAAACCCCAAAGTAAAAGCTAAACCTACAGATCTTCTAAAAGAAAGCAGAGGATATCTTCACAATCATAGGATAAACAGAAGTTTCTTAAATAAGGTGTAGGAAGGAGAAAACCATAAAAGAAGAAAATTATAAGTTAGATTTTATAAAAATTAGAATTCTATTTGTAAAAGACTTTGCTAAGAAAATGAAAGGACAAGATATAGTTGAGCATAATATTCAGAATACATATATCTGACAAGGGACTTGTATTAAGAATATGCTTAAAACTTCTAAATCTTGATAATAAAAGACAAACCTAATTTAAAATAAGCAAGACATTGAAAGAGATACTTCACAAGAGAAGATCTATGGACAGCCAGTAAACTCAGGTGAAGGTAAACAACAATGCTAGTATTCAGTGAAATGTATTTTGCCGGAGACTATAAGGAAATGGCACTTACCCATTAGAGTGACTGAAATGAAAAAGGGTGACAGTTCCATTGGAAGGTTGTGGAACAACTGGACCTCATACATGTTAGTGGGAAAATATAATGGTACAACCTCTTTGGAAAATAGTTTGGGACTATCTTATAAAATTAAACATATATTTATCATAGCATCAAGAAATTCCTCTCCTATGTATTTACACAAGGGAAATGAAAACATTCCTACGAGAAGATTTATATTAGAACATTCATTGATATTTTACTCATAATAACCCCAAGCAGAAAAAAATCCAAATACCTGTCAACCAGTGAAGAAGCAAGCAATGGTACGATCACACAATGGAGGAACATTCAATGAGAAAAGGAACAACCTATTGAGGTGCAGAACAACTTTCAAGTATTTCAAAAACTATGTTGAGGGAAAAAAGCCAGACACAAAAGAGAGCAGAACGAATATGTTTTCACAGATAAGAGGCTCAGATTTGTACTTTAGATTCACGTGGTCTCAACTGAATTTCTTAGGCTCAGTGTCCTCCCTGTGACAATGTGGATAAGATCCCATATTTGAAAGGTCTTAGTGGATACCCAAGTGGTAGGTCAGGATTCAATGCATCAGTCCTTTTCTCTTAACTCATTTGTGTTTCTGTCCTTGGTAACAACAGATTAAATAGCTTGAAGAGGGCACCTGGGTGGCTCAGTTTGTTAAGCAACTGCCTTCGGCTCAGGTCATGATCCTGGAGTCCTGGGATCAAGTCCCAAAATGGGATCCCAGCTCCACGGGGAGTCTGCTTCTCCCTCTGACCTTCTCCCCTCTCATGCTCTCTCTCACTCTCTCTCAAATAAATAAATAAAATCTTTTAAAAAATAAATAGGTAGCTTGAAGAATTTGGTCACATCAGGACAAGGGTTGGTTTTCAGGCACACAGAATCAACTGATAGTATCAAAAAAAGAAAGTCTTGAGAGAAGATATATTTATTTTTAAAGAGCATTATGTTTAAAAATTATGTGGCATTATTTTGGAATATTTTGCTTGCTTAATTACTGAGAAGCTTTTTTTTAAAAGCTGCTCAAAATTATTTCTTTTGTAAGAATTACTTTAAATGACTTTTTTCTCTAGAAAATAATTTTTCCTCAAAATAAATCTCTGTCCTATTTTAAAGATAGTTTTAGTAATTTAAAGTACTCACAGCTTCTCAAGGAATGCTCAGATAGACTTATCAATTTAAGATAAGTGATATAAAAATGAGAACATGGAGCTTTATAACATGCAAGTTAACATATTATGATCACATTATTTACAGTTCATTCAATTTAAATATTCTCACAACTGCAGCGAGAATTTTCAAGAGTCACAGAAGGGAAATCTTGCATTAGAGAGATTCCAATAGTATAACTATTTAATAGAATTGACAAATTTCTTTTACTGAGTAAATTTAAAACTTATGAAATAATCACTCAACTGAATGGAAATGATGGACATACTATTTCAATTTAAAATGTTATACCATTCCTCCTGAAATAAATAATCAAAAAATGAAGAGAGAATATGTTTTGCTTTTTTATTTAACATGTTTATAAATGTTACCTGATTTTAGCATGGTTAAAAATGTGTAAATTCATGAATTCTGCTTCTTCAGATGCTTCCATTTTAAATCCTAGATACTTATTATTTAATATGATTTTCTTTATTCTTAAGATCTTATTTATTTATTTATTTATTTATTTATTTATTTAGTGTGAGCAGGGCGAGAGGCAGAAAGAGAGGGAGAGAGAGAATCTCAGGCAGACTCCCCAACCAGTGCTGACCCGGACAAGGGGCTTGATCTCACACCCTGAGATCATGACCTGAGCTGAAATCAAGAGTCAGACACTTAACTGACTGAGCCACCCAGGGGCCCCTTAATATGATTTTCTAACTGAAGCCAAATGATATTTAATTAAAGAGATAGCACGTGCCAAAACAGGAGCCCAGCACCAAATGTGATGGTGAGAACATGGCCTCCTGGAACTTAAAAATAAATTTTGGGGAGGGCTTTGAACTGACACAGGACCTAGAATGGTCCATATTCATTAAATTTCAAAAGACTGGGCTACTCCATCTGACTGCAATCTGTCACCTTTCTGAACTTACTATTTTTTATTGGTTTCCAAATGGGGCTTCTAGATATGTAATTATATCATCCGTAATAATTGCAGTGGTGTTTTCTTCTCCTTAACATTTTTACGTCTCATTTATATTTAGACTGTATTTCATGACTGGTACTTACAGGAGAATGTGAAATAATTACAGAAATGATAGGCATCCTTGCCTGCTATTGAATTTAATATGAATGCTTTTAATTTAACCATTCGACATGACTTTTGCTTATTTTATGGACATATATATAAATATGTATACTTATATTTCACATTAAATATCATCTAAGCTTGTTCTAAGTCTAAAAAATAATAAACTGTATAAAGCAAATATTACAAATTAAGTTTTGGGTACCTATTAGGAGACCATATACTTTTTCTCCTTTGATATATAAATGTGGTAAAATGTATTTATAAGTTTTATTTATGACTCCATTTACAAATATTTTGTTTAGGACTTTAATATCCATAATCCTTAGTGACATTTGTCTATATTTTTTGTGATATATAAAATTTTGGTATTATTTTACATAAAGATTATTTTTTCTTTTTATGGAATAAAGAATAGTTTGGATAAAACAAGCTTTATATGTCAAACATTGGAAAAAAACTGCCCCCTGAAACTATCTAGGCCTTGGAAGGTGGTCTTTGGTAAGATTTCAATTTATTCTATGATTATATATAATTTTCCATGAATTCACTTACCCATTTTATTCAATAGGGATTTCGAGTTGTTTATTAGTATTTAAGATGGCTAGTGTTACCATTAAAAATAGGAATTTGATCTTAAATTTCATAATGTATATGTTGTAATTCAATTTTATTAATGAAAAAACTATAGTTCTATTACCATTCGACATGTTGAGTAGAACTCACGTTGAGTAGAACAAAGCCACATGTGCAATATATAGTCAAAATAACTTGTTGATGTGGCATGTTGAAAATATATTCCTGTCCAAAATTTGGGCCATTGGTCCCTCTGAAAACAGGGACTGTGCTTTACTCATATATGTATTTTTGATCGTCTGCACTTATACATTGACTTGGCATATAGTGAATGTTCAGTAAATATTTGTTTCTCTTTTTTAAACATGAATGAATCAGCCAACATAAACACACCTTTTTTTTAGGGTTGGCAGAAACATGGCTGAAGACCATACACAGGGACTCTTACTGACTCCATCTTAGCCCAAGAACCAAAGCATGACCAGAACAAGTGTTTCTGTGAGCTTTCCTCTTAGAAACTGCGAAATACATTAGGCTGGCAGCTGGTGCTGGATTTTCCCTGATTTATCTTATCAGAGTTTCATCATCTTCAGGGAGAAGAATCCGTTGTTTTGTTTTGGTAATAGGAAAAAACAAAAGGAAAGTTAAAAGAGCAGTAAAATGTTAAGATTTCCCACAAGGGGAAAATATATTTTATCTATGATGTGTTATATATTAAACAAAAAGTTAATAAAAAGTATTAGCAGAGATGTGAAAAGCAGCATCCTGTTTCAACTTTTTACTTTTAATTGTATTAAAAATTACCATTTATTATGTTTATGTAACAACAGTGAGTAGTAGCTGGCTTGCCTTTCATTTTTATCTCATTTCTTATACACATTAATTCTATGAGCAAGGCAATCTTTTAACCCCCTTCTTCCAGGGAAGTTAACTGAGACTGGAAAGAATGCGTTCATAATATGTTATATGCATAGTAAGTGGGAAGGCAGGGTGGAAATTCACACACATTTGGCTTCAACACCATGCCTTTACATCCTACCCAACATAATCTGACTGTTTCTCTTTAACTGATGAAAACACTTTTAAATCTTCTCTCTGGGTGTCTTCAATGTCTCCCTAGTTCCTTTCCCATACTTCATCACTTCCTCAAAAATCAACTGAACTTACACTGCTCCAGGAAGCTGACTCTAATTTTCTACCTCTTTAGCTTTTATCCTTCTCTATGCTTCATCTTGCTTACTTCCATGACAATGCAGAATCCAATTTTGTTCATTTGACAAAAAGATGGCTGCTTTTTTTTTTTTTTTTTTTTTTTAAGGAATGAATCACTAATACTATTCTGGGTTCTTTTAACAACAATTTTTTTTTTTTTTTTAAAGATTTTGTTTATTTATTTGTGAGAGAGAGAGAGAGACAGAGGCAGGCAGAGGGAGAAGTAGGCTTCCTGCCTAGCAAGGAGCCCGATGTGGGACTCGATTCCAGGACCCTGGGATCATGACCTGAGCAGAAGGCAGACACTTAACCAACTGAGCCACCCAGGCGTCCTGACAACAAATTTTCATTAAAGAAAAAAATTTGTACCCTATAAACACTATGGAGAAGTTATATTAAAAATTATTAGCATGTTCAAAATAATGATCATGTGCAAAGCATTTCAGTTATTTGATAAAACCGTCATAAAGCTAAGCTGCCATCATATCCTTTTGCAAATTTCTGAAGCAGTAAATGATCTTTTTTGAACTGTTAGCCTAATTTCAGTTTTGGAATAATAATGATTTTTGCTGTTGTTTATAATAATGATTTCTTTTGTTGTTTACAGCACTTGCCTAATTTTCTTCAAAACATTCCTGGACATTTTAAGCTAGCAATCTTCCCAAGGACTGAGTACACGAAGGGTCACTCTGACCCTGACTTATCTGAACATTTCCAAGTATTCTGGCTCACCCAATAGGGCTTTAGATAACTCAGTGGCTACTCATCACAAAAAAGGTCATTGTCAAAGGCATGTCTTGCAACATTTTCTTTTTTTTCTTTTTTCCTGGAGTGAGTTTCTGTCCATATGAGACAAAGCATCTTTTTAATTCTTCCAGACTAAAACCTCATTCCTAGAGAAACTCGCTTATTAATCTAACTCACCTCAAATGCATAGGTTTTGGGACATAAGATATTAAAACTTACAAGGGATATTATAGATCAAAACAAAGGAAGTGACTGAATAGTATGCAAAAACAAAATAGAATAATGAATAATTCATAATAACTATAATATATAAAGTAATTATATATTATAATGATAAAATATATTCTATATAAAACATATAAGTGTAAAATATACTATGCTTTATATTTCATGTTATTATTTCATTATGTATTATAATAATATAAATAGTAGTAAATATAATAATAAAAATAAATAGAAAGGAAGCAAGTAAGAAAGTCTCATGGCCCAAATACTAGCTAAGCTCAGAAGAGTACCTTGTATGGTGGAGTGGCAGTTAAAATGGAAATGACTCCTATTGCCCTTGTCATGTCATATTTTGCTGACTCTGATGATACTAATTCAGTTACTATATTTTAAATATACAGAAAAAACACCCCGAAAGAAATAAAAATCACTTTTAATTTTACTACCCACGACATTATAAAAAAAAAGAAATGAAAAAAAATTTTTTTTAGAGAGGCAGAGAGAGAGAAAGAGAAACGGCAGCAGAGGAGAGGGAGAGAGAAAGAATCTTATGGGGCTCAGTCTCACAACCCTGAGATCATGACCTGAGCCAAAATCAAGAGTTGGATATTTAACCGATTTGAGACACCCACGCACCCCATGAAAGTTTATCTTCTATCTCTCCAGTTCTGCCTGCTGAAAGGACCACCATTACTAGTGTTTAGAAATTTCTGACAACACCTCTTGGAGAAGAGGCAGCCTCATCACCAGAAGCTCTAGCTTTTCTAGGACCCATCAGTCTATAAAGGAGGGTGAGCCATTAGTGGAGGTGCAGAAACAGTATCCTGGTTAATGCCTCAAGCCATTGCCCCTCTGTCGTGTGTGGGAGCTCTGCAAGCACCCACTTTCCAACTGCTTGGCATCAGGGTTCCTTTTTAGACCTAAACGGTTTCCATGACCCTGCTTCTCTCTAGGAGGAGGTGCACAAACCACCTGCTGTTGGCTCTGCCTCTGCTGGAGAGTGACTCTAGTTCTATTCTCCATGCACTGGCTTCAGTGTGACTGCAGCTCCCCCAAACCCCACTTCTCTGCTGCCCACAGTAAAATCACACAGATTCTTTTTGTTTCAGGGTTTTACCGCAAATTATCGTGGGATGTGGAGGATGCTCCCTGGCACTCACACTCCTGATGACAGCTCAGAGCTGAGTCCTTCCACAGGCATTGCCCTCTCAAAAGAAATAACCTTGTCCATGATTATAGTTATATACCTTAGAAGTGGGACAGCTCACATCCAATGACTGATTGATGCAAAGGGCAGAGGCCCAGTCCCCTTTTCCTCAGTTTGGACAGTCATTAGAGGGGCAACCAGCTTTAAGCTCCCCAAGGCATTGTGAGAGCCTCTGCTATAACCACAGCTATTTCCTCTGCCAAATTATGCTGCCTCCACCCCTTCTCTGGTATTCCCAAGGGCCCTCCTTAATTAACCACCTGCAAACAAATCCCTGTCTCAGTCTGTTTCCCAGGGAATAATAAAAGAGTCACATGAAATCTATTTTCTAGAAGGATAATCTAAAGGTAATCTGAATGATAGTTTATCTTTTGTTTTGTGTTAGGTGACAAGTTCTCTAGGACTCTGCTCTACCCAAGAAGGATCACCTCTCAAATTTACTTATTAACTGGTTAGTAAATAGCCACGGGAAAAATTGATCTATGTGTGTTAATAATGGAGGCTGGCCAGTAAGTCGTGGCTCATGGGTAGTAGAACCATCATGCATACTAATTAACTGTGAATTTACTTGTAAAATGCAAGTGTAATTTAAGAACCATATTAAGTTTTGGATTTCATAAGGCTGAAAGCTCCTTGAGGGTAGAGACCAATTTCGATGGTAGGTACTCAGTATACATAGATTTCATTCCTGAATTCATATTTCTCTTCTATCAGAAGATAATGGTCAAGTGCAACTTGTAATTTGCTGATGAATATGGTAACTGACAAAGTCTACTGAAAATAAATGGATATTTCTCTCGTCCTTTGGCATAGAATTACTTTGACATTAGGGACAGTCTGAATATCAATAACATTCCTTAGGAATTGCTCTATATACAATCATGTAGTCTCTAAATACATTTTTACTTCCTTCTTTCCAATCTTTATGATCTAACCAAATTTTTACAGTCTTATTTCATTGGTTAGGCACTCTGGGAAAATATTAAATAGTGGCAAAAGTTGACATCCTTGATCTTGAAAGTGTTTAATATTTCACCATTAAGCACTACATCAAGTTTTTGTAGGTGCCTTTCATAAGATTAAGTTAGTTCCTTTGTAGTTCTAGTTTATTAAGAGATTTTTTAAAAAATCATGAATTGGTGTTGAATTTTGTTAAGAAATTTTTTCTGCGTATTTAGATATTTATATGATTTTTATCCTCTACTCTCTTAATCAATTATATTGACTGATTTATAAATGTAAAGTCAGTCTCGAATACTTGGTCATGAGGATTATCCCTTTATGTATTGCTAGATTTGACCTACTAATAATTTTAAAAGAATGTTTGCATCTGTGTTCATGAGGGATATCGTTATGTAATTTTTTTCTTGTGATGTCCTCATTAGCTTTTGGTATTAGGGTTATGTTGACCCTATAACATTGATTGGGAAGTATTCCCTCATCTTACATATCCTAAAAGAGTTTATGTAAGACTTATAGTAAATGTTTGATAGAATTAATCAGTGAAATCATCTTGGTCTACAGCTTTCTTTGTGGCTTTGTTGGAAGATTTTAAATTATGCTTCAACTTCTTTAGGGCTATTAAGATTCTTTCTTGACCTATTTATTCTGTACCTGGAAGCCTGTATCTTAAACCCCTTTTCATTCATTTTGCAAGTCTCCCTATCCACCTTCCCTCTGACAACAATCAGTTTGTTCTTTGTATTTATAGATCTGATTCTGTTTTTTGTTTGCTTGTTTATTCTTGTTTTTTAGATACCACATATGAGTAAAATCGTACGTATTTGTCTTTCTTAGTCTGACTTATTTCACTTAGCAAAATACCCTCTAGGTCTATTCATGTTGTTGCAAATGGCAAGATCGCTTACTTTTTATGGCTGTATATTATTCCATTGTACATATACATATATATGTATATATATGTTTTTATATATATCGCATCTTCCTTATCCATTCCTCTATTTATAGACACTTAGGTTGCTTCCATATCTTGGCTATTGTAAATAGTGCTGCAGTAAACATATGGGTGTATGTATCTTTTTGAATGAATGTTTTTGGCTTTTTTGGGGGTAAATACCCAGTAGTAGAATTATTGGACCATATGGTACTTCCATTTTTAATTTTTTGAGGAAACCTCCATACTGTTTTCCACAGAGACTCTACCAGTTTACATTCCTACCAACAGTGCATGAAGTTTTCTTTTTCTCCATATCCTCACTAACAGTTGTTATGTCTTCTTTTTGTGATTTTAACCATTCTCATATGTATAAGGTGATGTCTCATAGTGGTTTTTGATTTGCATTTCCTTGGTGATGAATGATGTTGAGTATCTTTTCATGTGTCTGTTGGCCATCTGTATATCTTCTTGGAAAAATGTCAGTTCAGTTTCCCTGCCCATTTTTCAATTGGATTGTTTGATCTTTTGTTTTGGGTTGTGTAAATTTCCTATGTATTTTGGACATTAACCCCTTGTTGGATATATATCATTTACAAATAGCTTCTCACATTCAGTAGATTGTCTTTTTGTTTTATTGATGGTTTCCTAGGGAATATGGTCAGTGATATTGTAATAATGCTATATGATGATAGATGGTATCTACACTTGTGGTGAATATAGCATAACATAGAAAATTTGAGTCACTATGTTGTACACCTGAAACTAATGTAACATTGTATGTCAACTATACTTAAAAAATTAGAAAAAATAAGTCACAGAGATGAAAAGTACAGCATAGGGAATATAGTCAATAATGTTTTAAGAATATTGTATGGTGACAGATGGTGATTACACTTATAGTGAGAGTGAGTAATATATAGAATTGTTGAATCAATATGTTGTACACCTGAAACTAATATAACATTGTATGTTAATTATATGTCAATAAAAATTCTGAAAAAAAGATTTCTCTTTTTTTGTATTGGTTTTGGGGAGCTGTACTCTTCAAGGAATTTGACTATTTTATCTCAGTTGTCAAATTTGTTGAGTTATTTTTTAAAGATTTTTATTTATTTATTTATTTGAGAGAGAGACAGAGAGAGAGATAACACGAGTGGTGTGAAAGGCAGAGGGAGATGCAGACTCCCTGCTGAGCAGGGAGCCCGATGTGGGACTCAATCCTGGGAGTCCAAGATCATGACCTGAGCCGAAGGCAGGCACTTAACCTTCTGATCTACCCAGGTGCCCCCTATTGAGTTATTTTGAACATAAATTTGTTCAAGCGGCACTGGGATGGCACAGTTGGTTAAGGATCTGCTCTTGGTTTCAGCTCAGGTCATAATCTCAGGATCATGAGATCAAGCCCCTTGTTTGGCTCCATGTTCAACATTGGAGTCTACTTGGGATTCTCTCTCCCTCTGCCTCTCCCCATTGTGCTTTCTCTCTGTCTAAAATAAATAAATCTTTAAAAATGTTTAAAAAAATATTTATTAACCTTTTTTTTTAAAAGATTTTATTTATTTATTTGACAGAGAGAGAGAGAGATCACAAGTAGGCAGAGAGACAGGCAGAGGGAGAGGGGGAAGCAGGCTCCCTGCTGAGCAGAGAGCCTGATGCGGGGCTCGATCCCAGGACCCTGAGATCATGACCTGAGCCAAAGGCAGAGACTTTAACCCACTGTGCCACCCAGGCGCCCCCCTTATTAACCTTTTGATGTATATAGGATCTGTAGTAATGTCTCTACATTGATTTCTAATATTGGTAATTGGTTATTAATGTGTCCTTCTTTCCTTCTTTCTTTCCCTACTTTTTAAAAGATTGGTCCTTTCGAGGGTTTATAACTGTTGTGAATCATTTCAAATTCAAAATTTGGGTTTTGATTTTTCTCTATTTTTTTCTATTTTAATAATGTTAACAATTTTTTATTGTGTGCCCACCATGTTCATCATGCATTTTATAGAATTTATCTCTAATTCTCAAAAATACTGTTACTACCCTTAGATTAAATGTGGAAAATAAGGTGCAAAGAAGTTAATGATTTTGTTGTGTTTTATAAATATCAGGAGCTGTATTTGAATTTAGGAAATCTGATCTCAAATATGATGTCTTTTACAACATCATAGTGCCTCATGGCAAAATTGTAGGGTGTTTGAATACAGGAATTATGAATTATCTAAATCCAGTGCTTGCCACAGCACTAATCAATACCACTAAACTTATCAGTATCAATATATTTGGGATGCCTAATTTGCATAGCTACCAAGTCGACAGTGAGTTTTGAAGGGTTAGCCAAACAAGCATATATACTAATCACATCTAGAAACAATATTGGTATTTTTGAATTTGCGATAGGCAGTCTTATCAAGGGTATGAACAGCAACATTCCCAGAGGAACTAATCACAGAACTGAAGATTAAGAACGTTTGCATTTTATTTCTCCATGGCAATTACTCCTACTGCAGCACGGTATGCTCTCCCTCTGCTCTTCTCCCTCTGGAAGGAAAGGTTTTTGGAGTTTGCCCTAATGAGACATTTCCCATTGGATCCAATCCACAGGGATGGCCTAGGAAGGTGCCAGAAAGACAGAATCAACTACATATGACAGACTGCAAAATGACCTCATCTTTATTCTTCAGAGACTAGTGGACCATGATAGGTACCCACCTAGGTGCCTTCACCTCTACCCTAAAGGAATATGTATACTGGGATGAGATGGGTATCAATAAGAATATTTGGTCTACAAAGATTAAGTTATTTTATTTTGGAGAATTTTTTTTAATATCTTGGAATAATCCTATGGTAAATAGAAATAATTTGAAAAGGCTACCTCAGATCAGTTTTCTGCTTATTACATCTAAGTCTGTGGAGTAAATGCAGTAATGGTTTACTGTAGGTCTTAGACCTCTACGGCTTTGGTAAAGGCAAATAAATATGACTAGCAGGATGATCTCTATTTTCCTTTGAATATTTCATCTGCTTGTGAAGTTATATGTGTCCCTGTAGTCCTCTGACTCCTCAGATCCTTTAGTGCTTATAGTAGAAGTATCCATTTCTGATCTATCCTTGACTTTTTCTGTCTCTGCTTCCAATTTCTAATAAAATATATTTATCTGTTTTCCCATTCATATGAATTCTAAGATGAGAGAAGACAGTCAGATAACCAAATCCATTTTACTGATGGCCAATACCATCTTAATATAGGTCTTTGATACACTTACCCAAGTACTAGAAAAAGGTAAAAATGAAAATATAAGCACTAGGTGGGGGCTATTTCTACCAACTTAGAGTCTGTATAAAAATTTTACAAAGTATTTAAACCAGGCAGATAAAATTCAAATTAGTCTAATGTTAATTGGGCTTCTTAATCTGTGAAATTGACATAATAATATTATCTTTCTTTTACGTTTGCCATGGTGATAAAAGTGAGCTGACATAAAAAGCTATTAGCTTGGTGCTTGCGCCATATTAAGCACTCAATAGGCATTAGGTACTTTATAATTACTCTTTCTAGGAATGTAGCAGTTTAATATGTAGATTGAGGTAAAGGGATCAGGGTTTAATCTCTTTTTGAACATAACATCTTCCCTAGGAGAAAAATGCATTCCTAAAAGTAAACGCATACAACAGTGGTTTTCCATCCTTTGCAATTAGTATTGTTCCTTTCAGCAACATATAATATTTGATTTACACATATCGAGAGTACTTTGTAGAATCGATTGATCATATTTCATCAATACAGGTATAGGTTTACCAAAAAAAGCTCTGACTTGAGAAAACAGAGAAAGCAAGGTCATAAAGAAGAGGAGGAAACCTCCATAAATCAAATAAGGCTGACAGTTGGGCAAGTGGAAGCCAGATAAGGAGAGAGGTGGCCTCTATAACACAGAGGAAGAACAGAGGAAACATTTCCAAATACTGGCTTATCCACATTTCACTTCCTTGACATGGCACTTACTAATTTTTATAAATGTCATCTTTATAAGTGCCTTTATTACAAAACAAAAAATTCTCGACTTATCATCATGAAGATACAAAACACACAAGGAATGAATAAAGTTCTAAATCTACGTGGGATAGGCAGACATGTAATCATATTAAGACAATATGGCATGGCTAAGGTGCTGTGACAGCCTGGAGGAAGAAGTTAAGCTTTGCTTGGGGGTGTTGGCAAGGACTCTGTGGAGGAGATGACAGTGCATCAGGATTGCAGAGTCACTGAGTAGGGAATTAGGGATTCTGGGGAGATGATTCTTTACTGAACTTGCTTTACATGTTATCCTCTGATATGTGGTAAATGTTACATGACTGTTGTCTTACTTGAACCATTTAACCACTACATGGGTGGATATTTTATCTCCATTTTACAGGTCTTGAAACTGATGGTCATTAACAACAAAGGCTCAAGTTTAAACAGTTAGCTAGAGGCAGATGTGACCTCCAAATCCAGGCCAGCATGACTCGATGTGTTTTCCATTTCAAAACACCCCCCTAAGGACATTACAGGAAAAATCCTAGAGTGGCAAAGTTATGGCATTTTGGGACAGACCGGTAAGTTGGAGAAAGAGTAGGTCAGCGTCATCAAAGCATGTAGTTTTGGGAAAGGAAAAGGTGTTGCAAAGAAATGAAGTTGAAGGATTTTCCATATTCTGTTCTCTTTAAGGTTTATCCTTTAATTTTAAGATTTATATTCACTCGTATCTACTTACTTATGCAACCTTTGCCCTTATTTCTCATACCTGCAGATTCACCCATCACATCAAACTACAAAACCCTGTTTCCAAGTTTATTTTCTCTCTTTTTCTTCCATTCTCTGTATCATCCCCATCCTCATGAGAGAATTATCAAAAACATAGAGGGCTTTTAGCTAAATATTCACATCAAAAATAGAGACATTCTCTATGTCAAGCCCCAGACTCCATCTTATTATTTTGAACTTAAGAATGAACTTTAAATGACCTGATTGCAACTGACCTGTAGCTTCATGTCTTTTAGAAGCCAACTTCTTAAGCTTGATTTACACTTCTTTTGAAAAGCACTTCGGCCAAAATAAATTAAAGGCTAAACTTTCTAGTTCAAAATCCACTGGTTTGTTAATTTGCAGTGGTGTCCCACTTCACCTAAAGATGGTTTGGCCAGCCCTAGTCCTGATCTAGGCTGCTCATCAGAAGTTCCATGACACTGGTTTTGAAAGAGTTAGAAGTGTCATTAAGGAGGGCACTTGAAGTAATGAGCACCCAGTGTTACATGCAATTGATGAATTGCTAAATTCTACCTCTGAAACTAATAATACAGTTTATGTTAATTACATTGAATTTAAATAAAAAGTAATAATAGTGAAAAAGAAGTGTCCGGCCTAGAATTTTGGCCACATTTCAGGTTAGGTCATTGGGTTCTGCCTCTTAAATTCTCTCTGTGGCTTTCGATAGTATTCTTGCTTATTTTATCTGTCCTTTCTTTGGACTGTTGGGAAACTTGCTTCAATAGTCAGCTGCACACACATACTTGTGCATGGCCACTAAGATCCAAGTCATCAGGTCAACAGCTTTGGGAGACTCCTACAAAGTGCTCTTATATTCATAAATGGGGAATCTCTGGGCATCCTTCTATTCCAGTAATCTATTGCTATATTATAGATCATTTCAAAAGAATGACATTTATTTTACTTAAGTTTCTGCAATTTAGGTGGGATTTATGGAAGCAAATGTTTCTGTTCCACTTGGCATCAACTGGACCAGCCCCAAAACTGGGGACTAGAATCATCCGATGGCTTGCTCATTTGCATGTCTGGTTGTTGGCTGTGGAACTATGACATTGGATTTATTTAGGGAAGCTGACTGGGAGGTTGCTACTGCATCACATGGTGTCCTTTCCATTAGGGTCAATGAAAAAAGCTTTCTTAGGTGTCTCAGAAAAAAGTTTTTCTGAAGGAATGACTGTTTTACTCTTTGCTTTGCTAACTGGGAAACTGAGAGTATAATTATAGACCAGCTATATAAATAAGATTCCATATTATGCAGTTGGGGATATAACTTTAACTTTGGCCATTTGTGATGGTTAAATTTATGTGTCAGCCTGGCTGCACCACAGTGCCCAATTATATGGCCAAACTTGACTCTAGATGTTTCTGTGAGGCGTTTTTGGATGAAATTAATATATAAATTGGGGAACTTTGAATAAAGCAGATTACCTTCTGTAATATGGGTGGGCCCCATTCAGTCAGTTGAAGGCATGACTCTAGAAAGTCTAGTCTAGTATGGAAAGATAAACTAGTCTTCCCCAAGCAAGAAGAAATTCTGTTAGCAGATGGCCTTTGGACTTGAACTGCAACCTTGGCTCTTTTTGGATTACAGCCTACTGGTCCACCCTGCAGAGTTTGGACTTGTCAGTTTCTATAATCTTGTGAGCCAATTCCTTAAAATAAATCTCTTTCAGGTATAGGTTCAGGGAGAACCCTGACTAATAGACCAATATTCCCTTCGTATTTACTTTCTTTTTGTCTTAATTTTGTCACTTTGTATTTTATACTACATATTTTTTTTTATACTACATATTTTTAAGGCTATCACAAATTCATTTTAAAATTAAACATGGAGTAAATGTATAACTCATCAGGTGAAACACAGAAAGGGTGATTTCTAAAAATATTCAGGAAAAACACACGTTTATAGTGCCTTGTAAAACAGGGCTATTCTCTTAGTCTTGAAAGAACAAACTTCTATGTTGGGAAGCGTGCCACATGGCAGGGAATGGTGGATGGTTTCTTGTTGCTGAGAGTGTCCCCCAACTGACAGTCGTCAAGAAAGGAGGGATCTCAGTCCTTTAGCTGTATGGAGCTGAATTTTGCTAACAATCAGTAAGCTTGAAAGAAGACCACAAGCTTTAAAAGAGGTCATAGCCTCTGATGCCTTTTTGCTTTCTTCCTAGTGAGACCCTGAGCAGAGGATTCTGCTAGCTGTTCCTAGACTCCTGACCTGTGAACACTGTGAAATAACAAGTTTGTGTTGTCTTTTTTTTTTAAAGATTTTATTTATTTATTTGACAGAAAGAGATCACAAGTAAGCAGAGAGGCAGGCAGAGTGAGAGGGGGAAGCAGGCTCCCTGCTGAGCAGAGAGCCCGATGCGGGGCTCTATCCCAGGACCCTGAGATCATGACCCGAGCTGAAGGCAGAGGCTTAACCCACTAAGCCACCCAGGCGCCCCAAGTTTGTGTTGTCTTAAGCTGCTATCTTTGTGGTAATTTGTTACATAGTGGTAAAAAGCTGATACAGAGAAAATCAACCCAGATTTATCAAATCAAGATAAATTCTAGAAAAATGAATTAATAATGTAGATAAAATCAGATTATCATCAGATTTGCTTGCGTCAATGCTTTATGCCAGAAGGTAGTGGAATAACCTGATATTCAAGAAAAAATATGAATGAAGGACTTCATATTTAGCCAAACTGTCTTTCAACTAAAAAGATTGTAGACAAACTGCTATAAACATGCGAGAACTCAGAATTTATGGTTTTCATGAGCCCTTCCTGAGGAATTTACTAAAGAACAATTTTCAGACAATCAAATGACTGGAGAGGTATTGAAAATGGAATTAGTTGTGAGTTTAAAACGTATACTGACCTGTAGACTTTAGACTAAACTTTGGCCAAAACAGAGTAAATATGTGTGATAGCTAGATACAACACAGATATAAAAAATGGAGGCAGCATAGGGAAGTCATACAAAATATAGAATACAACTTATTCACCTTATTGTTAATTGAAAACAAAAGATAATAAATACTTCAAACCGAATGGTTAGTTAGAGGCAAAAGACAGGGAAAAAGAATATATTTAAATTTTGTTTGTAGTGGGAAATTCATCGGCAAAGTACACCTGCATTTTATGCATTATATTATATTTGTATTGCTCACAGCAGAAACCAATTGATAATGACCAAAAATGGACCCTAATGGAATTATATAAAGATATTGTGTATGGATTACCCTTAGGAAAATCAAATAAATTTTTCTACATAATCTTTGTATACTACTCTGGAGCAATTGCCTTGGATATATTATTAAGAGAAAAATGTGAAATGAAACCAAGTTTGTCGTATGTCGCTGTTTATCTAATACATTGGGAGATATAAGTGTAACATGCATATGTATATCTACTTTTATTTAAAATAATTAAAGCATAAATCATAAAATTTTAAAAAGTGACATTGGAGATTGGAGGAGAAAGTTAGAAATTAGGCTTCTTAGGATGACTACATCTCATATTGCAGAAAGGATTTTGACATCATGTAAATAGTTTGTGTAATTATAAAACAAAATTCAATTAAAGATTAGTTTCTAATCAATTAAACTTTTAAAAATTAAAAATAAAACCAAACAAGTGAACATAAAAGTGTATCTAGTGGATGAACAATTCTGTAGAGAACTTTTCCAGTTGGGTTTTAAATATCCCGGTTGTTTCTATAATCCAGTTGGGTTTCCACATATCTCATGGGATATATATGAGGAGAAAAAGAATTGAAAAATAAATTTTATCAAACTTTTTTTGGTCACCCACCTGTGGATGATCCCAGCCAATTCACACATTATGAAAACTATGTATAACTATATAAACTATATAAAGCTTGTTGTTATTTTAAGCCACTAAGTTTTGGGATGGTTTGTTATGCAACAATAGTTTTAATTGATATAATCACCAAGTCCCAAATATGATTTTGTTTTCAGACACACTTTCCTTATAGGAGGGGAAATAGAGTGTGGTCTAGTGAAATATTTGTTGGGCATTATGGAGTTCTTCCCCAGTTTCTCCCACAATTATTCCCACAACCCTTGTTAAAGAACAAAGTCTGCCACTCGTTACAGGTGGCAAAACTGATTGTATTCAGACTACTGCAGTAGGGGGGAGAGATTTCAGTATAGACTGCTCTCTCCAGCTAAGATAAAGTTGACTGAGGGTTTTAAAGGGAGAACAGAGAGGGAACAAAAAAGGACAACTGGGAATTGAAAAAGGTGGGAGGGAGGCAGGGACTAGGAAGTGGAAAAATTACCGGAGACAGTAGGTGGAGAATTACTAAAAATGGTTTGGCAGGGTGGGTTGGGACAATGTATCTTTTGCAACATTGTGTTTTCTCAAGCAAAGATTCAGCGTGAGGGCTGGGATTACCCTGAGGAGTATGGCTTAGTGAAGGTGCAAGCCAGTCTCCAGTTGGTCAGGTCTCTTAGGTCTCTTCTCACAGTGTTTGGGCAAGTCCACTGTGCCACGTGGGAGTTCACAGTTCACACCCTTCTATGCAGATGACCTCAAGTCCTTCTTCGCAGTTGAGATGGGCATAAACCCTTAGCCTCCACACCAATACATTCTTCATGGGAGGATGAGGTGTTCTTCTGTTTAAAATTCCTATCCCTTCTCTTTTTTTCTCTCCCATCTTATTTCCTTACAGATTTTGCTTCGCGAAATAACACTTCTACTTCTATTTTCTATCATAACCACTGCCATAGCTCCTCCTCAATGTCAAGTCTCTCCATTATATTCATGAACTCTTCCTACATGTTGAACTCTTTCTAACTTCTTTTCCTTCTCTTTGCTTCATGACTGAGTTCTTCAAGGTGATTGTCAACACACACTTCCCTCACGTCTTATCACTCACCCCAAGTAGATTTCCCTCTCTGCTAAACCTTTGCTGGGTGGGACAGCTCACCAATAAACTTCCAATGAACTTCCAAATCTAGTAAGAATACTACCTTCATCTGGAAACTTTTTCTTTCCATTCCTTTTTTGGGTTTTCCCTCTTATCTTCCTGTTTGTTTCTAGGCATGTTCATGTTTTAACTGCTCATAAATCATCTTTTTAATGTAGGGACTGTTGACAAGTTTTTTTTTCTTCAAGACTCTTCTCTCGTTAGACTCACCCTGGTTTAACTCATTTATTCCTATATTATAGGAAAGTTTTGTAACCTGTGTTTGTGAATGAATGGATAAAAAGTGCCATGGAAAGGATAAATCACATTATAGATAAAGGATGGTATGTTATTTAGGGTAATGATAGCCGATATAACAAATAAGCTCCAATATTTTTGTAATTTAAATGAAATTAAAGTTTCTGTGTGGTGCACTTAACAGTTAATAGGTTAGCAAGAAGCTTTCTCCACACAGTCATTCAGGGAACCTGATAAATGTAAGTTCTTTAATATGTAGTTTCCAAGTAACCCTGGATGTGAAGGAGTCCATATACCCAGGAAGGAGAGCAGAACATGATATTTTGGTGAGCAGATAACAGACTCTGCCATAAATAGTATCGTTGCCATTGGTATAATTTTATTAACAAATGTCCCTTCTATGCTTGTTCAAGTTAATTTCTTAAGTGAACACTCATTCACTCACATTAATTAATTTAGTAGAATTCTCCTACCAAACACCAAAGTGAGATAAAGGATACTTTGGTAATGATGACGATTTTGGTAAGAACTCAGGAGGGAAAAGCAAGTAACTTTTGGAATGAGGAGCTTTTTGAGGAGAGGACAGTTCTCACATTGTGTGTTTTTGTTATTTGGAAAAAGCATTAAAGCCTTGAGTTCTTAGGGGGTTGAGGAGAGAGGTGACCAGAAGGGAGAAAGAAAGGCAGAAAAGGAAATGTGAAGGTCTGGAAGAAAGCTTCCCATCTTTGTCTTGGGCTGTTCATAGCACAAGGTTTCAGGGAACATATAGCAAAGATGACCAGGCATTAGGGAATATCCTGGAGAGGCAACACTGTGAGGCTACCACAGAGCAGGATCCAATCTCTTTTCAGGCAAAGTGACTCACTTTTCTTTTGAACAATTTCCCAAATAATAGTAATAACAAAAATGATGGAGAAAGCAGGTTATAGAGTTCTAGAATTTCAGTGATAGGAATGTGAAAACCATTAAGGTGAAAATGCTTTCTTCTGGAAGATCAAGCTGCAGTTATATGGTTTAAGTCCTTCATGCTCCTTGAATTTGGGGGCTCATTGAAGTTGAGCCTTGAGAAAAAAAAAAACAGGATAGACTGATTCCTTAAAAGGGAAGTTCTCTTTCTTTTAACATTGGTGGGGGGGGGGTGGTGCAGTTAAGAGTAGTAGGTAAGGAAGAAGCAATTTTGAAGAAGACTTCTTTTGTATAGAAATTTCAGGTTCCGAATTGGTTCGTGGGCTAATTAAGTATTTATTGAGCCAAAAAAGAAAATCTAAGATATACCATATTCCTTCAAGTAGTTTAGAAAAATGAGTTCACAATATAAGACAACATACGATGAAGCATAAATATGTGAGATTAATTATAAATATATGGTAAATTCTCTGAGGATATTAGAGGAAGTGCAAATCAATTTTTTTTTTTTTTTTTGGCCAAAATAATGGTGAGCAGCAAACTACCTCAAAATTCAGTGGCTTAAAACAAAGATTATTTATAATCCTCAGAAGTTTATAGCTTTGCTAGGTGGTTCTCTCCATCTATGCCAGATGTCTTGGCTGGATTTATTCACACATTTGTGGACAAATGGTGGGCCAGCTGGGGGTGGGACATGTAGGATGGCATCAGCTGGGCTAGATGGCTTTCTTCCCTGCAGTCCCTCATCCTCTCTAGCTCAGCAGTTCTCAAACTCTTTGCTCTCAGGTCTGAGGATCTCTTCACATTCTTAAAGTTATTGAAGATCCCCAAAAGCTTTGGTTGGTCACAGCTACTGATATTTACTGTATTAAAAATTAAGATTGAGAAATTAAAAAAGTATTTATTACTATATTACCCATAATAGTAACAAACCAAAGTAATCGAAAATATTTTTTACATTAATGACATGTTTCTGTGAAAACAATATTTTTTAAGACAAAAAAGTGAGAAAGCATCCTTGTTTTACATATTTTTGCAAATCTTTTTAATGTCTAACTTAAGAGAACATAAATTCTCTTTCTCCATCTTTATTTAATCTATTTCAATGTTTTTTGGTTGAAGCATAGAGAAGCTTTGCCTTCACACAGATCTTTAGATGGAATTGGGAAGAAATTGCAGACTCACTGAAAGGGTCTTAGACCATATCTAGACAACTGTTCTACTCAAGTGCTCCATAAAATTAATCATGGCAACCATTGGGGAAAAAAAGCTATGAATGCAAAAAGAACATGCCTTATAATTCTTTTACCCCAAAGTGGGCCATTCACAGTGGATGGTAAAAACAAAAACAAAAACAAAACAACTATTTCTCCTAATTTATTAATTTGTTGTAACAAAAACAACAACCAAAGAAACAGAAACAAAAAAACCCTATGATTTTTGGTCCAGTGCCCCAAATCACAGCCTTCATGCCAAAAATGCAACAAATAAGAATTTAATTATGGGAAAAAGTTTCAAAGGATCTGACTAAATGCCTAGGTTGAATTTGATAAAACTGTGACCTTAACTCCCATATACCTTACTTTATTCAAGGGATATTTTTTTTCACTATTCAAAAAATTCCAGCCAATTTCATTGAGATTCTTCTTGTTCCAGAAACTTCCTCAAAGCTGACCTTTCATTCCCTAGTGACCTGGGCAAGAATTTCTCAGAAATCAAACACTGGCTGCTCAGTTTGGGAGTGGCATTTCCTTAAGTTTTGATTGGAAAAGAAACCTTGAGCTCTAACAAATTCATTTCAAAGAGAATGAGCTGAAGTTTCTTTGTCAAATGCCATATAAAAGTTCATTACAAATTCTTGATACAAGTAATGCAATTAAAGAATGTAAATGTGAATCATTAATTCTGGTTTTAAAATCCCATTATATCATCCATATATTTCTGCTCTACTTTAACAAGTAGCTAATGATATTAGTATGCATTCCAACTCTTATTTTAGGCTATACGTATAGAATAAATGAATTTAAATAACAAGTACCTTAGAACCCAATTTTAAAGCACAGACAATTTCACAGTTAGGAAAAGCGCACAAAAGGGGAGATAATCATATACAATCCTTTCCGAAAGCTACCGCCCTTACCAGTTGATTTTTCCCCCAATGCAGTTTTGTTGGTATTATGAATAAAAGGGTATCTTCTTCTGATTTTACAACTGTCCTTTTTACTTAAGATATATGATGATTTTTTCCCCCTTGTGATTAGCAGCACAGGTAAAAAAGCATAAGGCATGTTTACTGAGAGGGGTTCTCTCTTTATGTCTGAACAAGGACTGTGGAAGGCGTTAAGAGTGACGTCAGAGGGAGAGAGATTGAACAAGTCCCTAGGAAGCCTTAGATCCTCCCAGGCAGCCGTGGCTCTGCGTTTCCTTCCTATTACCCTCAAGAAGGACGTGTGGTTTGTGCCGTCCTGCGGGTTTAGCCCTCCTGGGAGAATAATTCTGTCATTTCCATTAGGAAGATGATTTATTGAGGGCAGTTCCTTTTTAGGATTGGACAGGAAAATCAGCCTTGCAACCTGATGGTGCTTATTTCCTCTGTAAAGTCCTTCAGTGATGAGGTGGTAGCAATTACGCTGGCCTTAAACTGAATCACAGGCATCGCTCTAATTGCTTCCGTAACCCTATCTGGTAGCACACAAAGGTAACCACTGTGTCTTCCTGGTTTGGGGTGGATGAAAGGCCAGGAATGTAGCTCCCAGATTTCTCACTGGAGAGCATCTAGCCCAGTAACAGATAGGCCCTGGGGTACTGCTGGAGAAGCCGGATGCTGAGCGGGTTACAACTGCACATGCCCTTGTAAAAGCAAATATGACTGTAGCTGGAAAAGAATTTCCTACGAAGGCATATGGCGAAACATTTTGCTTCAATCTACCAATATCTCTGGCATGCCCCCTTTAAGCTCACAGAACCTTAGGGAACTTGATGGTTCAGTTTCCCTATGAAAGGCACAGCTGAAGGGCAGGTCTCTGTATCCCAGCAGAGGGTCGTTTCCTCAAGCTTGCAGTGCACCATTGCAGGACTCGCCCTAGCTTTTCAGATGTGATCTTTCACACCTTGTCCCTGGGAGAAGTGAACTTGTAGTCAGGGACCTGGCTCCACAGCAGCTTGGGTGGTGCTAAACCGGTCATTCATGCAGACACTTCCTTTGAAAAACAAAAGTGAATGCAGTTGTGCTTGAGAAGAATGTGCACCACAGTGAGGGGGAAGAGGTCTGTGTTTCTGGCCTTGGATTTGCCACCAAATAGCCACGTGATGTGAAGTAAGTCACTTGAGCTCAATTCTGCATCTGCAGTGAGGGGTTCTGGACAGTATGACCTAAAGATTTTAGATACGATAGAATTCTCATAAAATACCCCTCTACCCCTGATAAAAATATGTTTCAAAGCTGAGAGTTTGAAGTTAAAGAAATAATGGTATCTCTTTAAAGGAACACTGATTCAAATAGTTTAACTGATTCATAATATAAACTTCCTAGCTTATCACCACTCTATCTATGACAGTCAAACTAAACAATCTTTCATTTTAGAATGACTCAATTGGGCATGATGTTGTGGGAGTGAGACCTGATTTCTGATCCTGGCTTCTGACTGGCTTCTCTCTAGCTGTCAGACTGAGCAGATCGCCCCAACCTTCTGATTTCTAGCTTTCTCCTTAGCAAAATGAGTGTGGTGAACTAGATCGATGTTGGCTAAAAAAGGACCAGTGACCGAATCAGTTTGGGGATAGCGGAGGTCAAGATGAACAGGGGGTTTCAACGGCTACAAGTCTTGAACCCTTTCCACAGAATCATTCAACAGGTATCCACAGGGTACCTTTTCCCAGAGTGCCTCCAGTGGCATCAGCCAATTGTTATTGGGTTCTGGGGAGGTCTGGAGAGGAGCTGGATTACTGAGGAGAGTAGGTACTTGTGGTTGTTTCGTAGTCTGTATGAAGTACAGTGGTCCCCTCTTATCCATGGGGAATACATTCCAAGACCCCCCAGTGAATGCCTGAAGCCACAGATGGTAACACACCCTATGCATGCTATGTACTTTCCTATATATACATACCTAGGATAACGTTTAATTTACGAATTAGCCACAATAAGAGATTCACAACAATAACTGGTAATGAAATAGAACAATTATAAGAACATACAGTAATAAAAGGTATGTGGATGTGGTCTCTTTCTCTCTCTCAAAATATTTTTATTTACTCACCTTCTTCTTGCCAGATGGGAGTTGATAAGATGCTCGTGTGACAAGATGAAGTGAGATGAATGATGCAGGCATTGTGACGTAGCGTTAGGCTACTGTGGACCTTCTGATGATATGTCAGAAAGAAGGTCATCTGCTTTCGACTGTGATTGCAGCGAGAGGGTAACTGAAATCATGGAAAGTGAAACCGTGGAGAAGGTGGGGAGCTATTGTAGGTCTCTATGTTTACATCTGGCATGGCCCTATAGAAAATCCCCTCACACTATCACCTCTGTACTGCTCTATGGCACACTGGTCTCTACAACCTTTCTTAAAATGTGATGGCTGGATCAGCTGCAGCAGAAGCAGCCATTGGCAGCTCCCGAAAAATGCAAACTCCTGGGGTCCCTAACAGACCTCCTGAATCAGAACCTGCATTTTGACAAGACCCCAGGTGATGCGTATGCACCTTACAATTTGGGAAGTGCTGGTATACAAAACAGGTCTGGTTTATAAAACGCACAAGGATCTTGGCTGGTGCACACAGGTGGTCACCAAGAAGTGCATTTTCACTGAAAAGAAGATAGAGTAGTTTCTGCTAAGTCCTTCAACTCATCTGGCTGTTGGTTAGCAGGCACACAGAACATGCCTTTTCTCTAGTTTTCTGTGCTCTGGCTGGAGACCGTATACTGTGGCTGCTCCTCTGTTTCCCTTTGAGCAGGGAAACTAGTTCCAAGGAGCTCATTGGAGTCTTCCCTTCTCATAATTGGAGGAGTTCTTGATGGGGTCAAGACTCTACCTTCTCAAATTCTAAGTCTAGGAACTGGCTCTCCTGAGCTAGCTTTGAGCACTGCCAAGCCATTTATTTCTTGTGGATTTTAATCCTCTCAATTGTAAAATGGCTCCAAAGTCTTTTCCTCTCAGGCAGGGACTGCTTCATAATCTGCAGAACATGATGCAAAATGAAAATGCAGGGCTCTTTCTTCCAAAAGTGAACTAAAAAAGTGCAGTTAGAGTAAAATGTAAAGCTTTTCCTTTAAGATATTTTGTTACTAAAAAAAAAAAAGATATTTTGTTACTAATAAAATATAAAGGAGTAATATTGATAAATGCATAATAACATAAACTTACAAATGCAAAATAAGTATTTCTGTGTCAGAATAGAATAGTATAGTAATACTTCTTTACCATCAGCTGTGATGATCTTTACATTTAATTTGCATTCCCAAGCCTGTGGATATTTGGTTTGCAATGTTGTAGCCATTTTCAAAATCCAAACTATGAAAAATTCTAATAGCTCCCTGATATGTCTCATTGCAGTGTCTGTGTATACACTTTTACTCTGTAAAAATTTACTGACGAAGTTTATTGCTTGTGTACTGGAAGTTCCTGTCCCTGTGTTTAGGCCAGAGAGTTAATATTTGTGCAGATGCTGCAGAGATGAGTTCCAGGAATGGTCAGGCCAGCTGTTCTCCCACTGAGGGTCCTTTCCCATGGAAGGCCCCTCCTCTCCTCCAGGGCTGTGGCCGGTGCTGTCACTGCTGCTGTTCCTGCAGCCTTTGCTGTCACTGTCAATGCCAATCTGTTAACTGTGGCCGTTCCCAAAGGACTACCCCACATGTGCACAATGATTGGCCAAGCCAAATGCTCCATGCTGCCCACATCCAGCCATGAATGTGCCTACGTCTATGCGTGTCCTGGCTGCCTCCCAGTGTATCTTTATCCTCTACTCTCACACATGCTTCACTGTCTCATCATGCTAAACTTACAGAACTCAGGTTTGAAGATTGGATTATTAAAAATGTTAAGAAGGCAATAGCAAAGCATTAAACCAAGTGCTGAGTTCTCTTTGAAAGCAGGTTCCTATGCAAATGCATAGGTTTAACATCCATGAAAACAGTCATGCTCTTAGAATAATGGAAATTATGCTTCCAGGTGGCCTCTATATCATTATCGATTCAGATAAACCATTCGTTCTTTATTGCTATACTAATTTTATAACCTTTCCTGTGGAGCCATTAATATTCATAATGATGGATTCGAATGAAACATTTAACACTGCTTTTGCAGTTAGAAATTTATTCTAAAGGTATAATTAATAAACCACTTCAAATTCTGTGGTCTGCAGAATATATTATTTTGTTGATTAAACATTTACTTTCCTATAGGAAGTTAAAGATACTTACCATATTTAAACTCAGGCTAATTTTCTTGTTGAATTTAGACGTATGAACCAGGCCCTTAATGAATATTGAACAAATGAATAAAGGTCTTTGTGAGAAAAAGATGTAGAAAACTTTAGCTCAAGGAAGTTAGAAATTGGCTCAGGTTTTCTAGAATGGTGGTTTTCAAACTGTGTTGTGCATTGACAATCTCTTTGAGAGCTCACAAAAAAGGCAAATCCCATGCCCCTGCACTCCGAAGTGCTCTGACTGGACAAGTCTGGGGTGAGTTCAGCAATTTGTGTACTTAAGCAGGATGCTAGGTAATTCTGATTCAAATGATCAGTGTACCAGTGAATTCATTGTTTCAGGTCAGCATAGGGGTTTGGGATTTTATTCCTTAGCAAAAACCAGACTGAAAAATTAATGATATTGGGCATACTGCAATGAATAGAGCAATACATTTCCTGCCTGTCAATTTCTGGCTCTGAACTGAAAGAGTATCCCTTACTTTTGATTTCCAGATGTTGATATTTCTATGGGCTTCCACGTTGAAGCGGAAGCATAAGTTCATCTAGAAAAGGGGTCATGGTTTCTTTTGAAGAAAGGCATATCTTAGGTAGGGTAATGGTGTGAGAAAGAAGAGAAGGGAAATAAGAATGAGAAGAAATGAGAGTCAAGGATTAGTAAGATTGGAAGAAAACATGAATCCCGTTATGTTTGTTTGTTTGTTTGTTTATTTATTTAGTGCCGAAGACTGTGTCAGGCCCTGGGGAATCACAAATTGAAATGACTCAGTTCCTAGAAGAGAAACTCTCACTCTCTCTCATGGAGAGAGTGAAGGGAAACACAAAGGGAAGTCCGTTGCTCTTTGCCTTTATAAATAATTTGTGACAGTTACTTTCTTAGCAAGGTAGTTTAAGAATCATCTTGAGTGATGTCTATGAGTTTCTTACTAGTAGTTCCCAAACTGCCAGTTTCAGGATGAGCTGGAATGCTGCTATCATATGGATTTCTACTATCATAAGGATTTCTCCCCAGGAGGTCTAGAAATCTGCGTTTTAGGTCTCATATGACTGAGGTGGTCTGCATCTGAGGACATAGTACTCTGTGTGTGTGTGCATGTGTGTGTGTGTGTGTATGTGTGCTTGGCTTCACACCACAAGCATCAGGATGGAACTGTACTCAAGTGGATTTGGGGTGCACAGAAGTTCCTCTTGAGTTTGACTTTTATTCCAGGGGTACCTCAAGAAACACATACTTAAAACATTTCGGGAAAAAAGTCTCATATAATGGAAGCCTGCGGCTTGATCTTGCTTTGAGATGGGATCTTGCTTGAGTGGCATTTTCCTCTCCTCCCAGAGCTTTATTTTCTTGCTCAGAAATTCTGCCTCCCCAACCTCCCATCATACGCTTCCTTCTTTTTCCACATCTTAAGAGAATCAAGATTCATGGACAGAGGAAGAAGTTGAAACAAGGGGAATGAAGAATCTTGTACAGGGTATTCTTTCCTGCTGTTGTGTCTCAACCAAATTCAAACATTCTGTATTTCCATTATTTTGACCTACCACGAAAGAGGTGACTTTTTATATCCGCCTAATATGGACTCTATTTATTTGCTTCAAATTAATATTTTCTGATCTGAATACAACACAAATGACTGTTCTATTATATTTCAAAATTTTAGTTTGAACATCCTGTTTTTTTATGATTTCTAGCCAAATATGTTTGATTTTTTCTAAGCCTTTGCTTTCTGTTGAAATGATTTGTAATCTGGATAATTATTCTTGTGGGTTCTAGTGGCTAAAAAGGAAAAAAAAAATTGAGGAATGAAACATTACTGTTTTTATAATAGGAAGACTTCTTGAAACTTCAAGATCTTTGGATTTCACCAGAGTTCCCATTTCTGGTGAGATGATTGAAAACTAATGATACTCAGCTTTTTAAATAAGCCACAGTTCCACTTATATTGCCATATTTACCTAAAATTGTTTTTTTCACTATTAATAATTAAAGACTAATTTAAGCAGTAACACTTGAAATCAGTTTCTTTTAGTGGATTATATATGTATATCCCTTTACATATAAAAAACTTTATAGAATTATCATTTGCTCTAGACTCAAATTCTTCAGTCAGTATGATTATTTATTTATTTTGTTTAAAGATAGGATTAGGGGAGAAGCAGAGGAAGAGGGAGAGAGAGAATCTTAAGCAGGCTCCACACCCAGTGCGGAGCCTGAGGTAGGACTTGATCTCATGACCCTGAGATCATGACCTGAGCCAAATCAAGAGTTAGATGCTTAACCAGCTGAGCCACCCAGGTGCCCCAATATGATAATCTATTTAAAGGTGTTTATAACTAATGTTTATATGTGAAATTTCTTTATAATAAGGTACTTGAATTTATCTGAGGCTGCTGGATATACGTACATACATATTTAGAGGTGACAGTTGGAAAGGTTGACAATGGGCCTGTTGGGCCACAGCATCTTCCTGGTGATGTTTATCCTTACAGCTCCATCTCCTAGCTCAAGACACATCAATATGTTTATTAAATAAACTTTTATGTCCTTTTGATTTAATATCAAGTACACTTTGAATTTGATACGAAAATTGGTCTAAGAGGCAGTTCCAGACCTCCCACGCAAAAGGCTAGATGTTGCCAAAGTTCTTTAGAACACTTTCTGAGTGTTAGCATTGTGTTCACAGCACAACCAGGGTGTTTCCAGAAAGGCAAAGATATAGAACTTTGCGGAAGTTATCTGGGTAATTCATGGAAAAACAACGCCAACAAAGAACACTGATATTGAGGGAAAGAAAGGATTTGGGCTTGCATTAAGTAGACTATGTGTTATCTTTTAGGTGATTACTGCTTTTATTCTTAAAATTTGTAACAAGTTATTTGAATAATCAATTAAAAAAATTTTTTTGGACCTAAGTTTTATTTACTCACAGCTAAATACAAAGAACTTAATCTCATGGATCATATCCATTTGATTAAACCCAAGCCATATAAATGATTTATTTATTTCTTCATTTTGTGCAGTCACAGAGCTAATCCCAGGGAAAAGCAATGCCATTTGGTGGGTTCTCATCCTTCCCTGTGCCTCTTCTCCCTGCCTCTCTTTAATCAGTTGTGTATTTTCCCGGTTGGCTGTGTGTCCTGGTGTCCTCCTCCTGGTACTTCTACTTACTTTCTTTCTCCTTAATGTGGAGATTATGAAAGTATAGAAATGTTGCCATGTGAAGGCACCTGATAGCTTTGCGAAGCCCATGGTTCAGGTAGTTTTGACATGCATGTAAAGGATATTGAATATAACAATACAACAGTAACAATAACTCTACATGTTTATACTTTACACATTTCAAAATACTTGATTCTAAACTCTCGAAGTGACTATAAAGATCATATAGCCCAGCTGCCTGTTTGATGTATGAATTTTGTCCTCAGCTCCTATAATAATGTCTTTTACTTTATGTTTGAATGTCTCTACTGTAGGAAACTCATACTTCTTAAAGTTCTATTAGAAATATCTTCCTTTTTATTGAGTCCAAATTTATTTCTCTGGTACTTTTACCTACTAATTCTAGTGTGTGTGTGAGTGTGTGTGTGTGTGTGTGTGTGTGTGTGTGTGTTTGAGGTAATGTAGCTCATAGTTCTAATCCTGCTTCCATGGATCAATCCTCGAAATATTTGATGACATCTATACTATCCAATCCAAATTGTTTCTTCTCCAGGGTAAATATGCTCAACTATTCATTACATGAGATGGATAGAGTTCATATTGTTAATATTTTCAAAAACATCACTTCAATTTATTCTCACCATAACCTTGTGAAATAGATAAGGATTTGTAAGTCTACATACGATGAGAAAACTGATGGACAAAGATACTGGTTGGAAGAGAAAACAACTGATTTGCACTAGCTTTTTATATTACGACTTTTTGGTGGCATCTTTAAAAAAATTAATTGTAAGAAAGGAATAGTTTACCTTGGACATAATTTGAGGTCATAGAAAATTACATTAAAATTTTAATTTTTAGGTGTTTCAATGTTAAATCAAGTATATAAATTGTGGGAGCTCCTGGATATTAAGTTAGTAAATCAAAATATAAGAATGTGAGACAAGCTATTAATTTTATTTATCCAGTGTTCTTTGAGAAGTATGTTTTGACTGGATTTTTATATTCCTAGAGAAAGTTCTAGAGTTAAGTTTAAAAATCTATACATACCATTTCCTTAAATAAAATGATCCATCTTTGCTATATTTTTATATAGCCTTGATTTGCACTGCCTCTCTCTCTCTCTCTCTTTTTTTTTGCATGAAGAATCCTAGAGATCTTACTAATGAGCTCATGAATTTCCAGTCATTTATACATGATCAAATAGAGAAAGAATACTGTTGGTCTCTTTTTAAATAGAAGGTGTACTTTCTCATGGGAAAAATACTTTTACCTGAGAGGTACAATTTCATTTTTGTAAACTCTCCCTTCTAAATGTTACTTTTCATGCTGTAATGAATTCGGGAGGAAACTCTACCCTTTCCTCTAAATGACTCATGATGTAATGCCTTTATAGATTAAAAGCACAATTTGACTAATGGGCCTCATTTTTACTTGTAAGGTTTTATACATTTCATCACGTTCACCCTATTGGACACACCACAGACTACATAACTTGTTCTAAAAATAGAATGTATGAAAAGGGTTGATTCAAGAATCAGAGGTCTCATTCTAATTGAGTGCTTTAGCTTGAGATTTAAACATTAATAATGCTAAATTATAATGTCATGTAGATACTATTATGGATAGGGGAGAGTTAAAAAATTTACATTTACATTTACATTTACAACATTGTGGAATTATTTAAAGTAAAGATTATCTCTATGAACTGTTGGTTTAGAAACAGTAATCATAAATCAGGTGGCAAAATAAGCCCACTTGAAGTAATGCCTATTTTCTGATATATTGATTATTTTGATTTTTATATGGCTGGTAATCCATATTTATTTTGATAGTAAAGAAGTCTGTTTAGATAGCTAAGCATATCTTTTTTTTTTGGTATATTTGTTGTTTTGTTATTAATTTGACCTGAACCAAAGTGTTGAGAATACTTGATATACTTTGAAGAGAATCACATAGTCTTAGACCTAACCACAGAACAAACAGAACAATTAAAACAACATAAGGCCTTAAAATATATCCACAACATGTATTATTTCATTATTCATTCATTTAAAAATTGGACTACATATGGTTAAATATTATTTTTATTTTTCTTTCATTATTTTATTCAGACGGGATTCATTCAAGGAAAACAACTTGGTTTCTGTGTGTGAGCTTAGTTTTTTACTACACTGGTAAATATAAAAGTTACGAATTAAATGTTCTCTTATCTCCTGCATCCAGGAGTGAATCCATGAAATTCTCAGATAGTAATCTAAAACAATAGGTCCTACTAAACATAGCCATAGTGAAAAATGACTGAATAGCCAGCTTGTTTGTAGATAGCTGATCATATCTTTTAAATTATTTGAGCCTTAAAGATTTGGAATAATAAAGTAAATAAAATAAATGATAAAAGGTAACAAATATGATGGGTAGAAGGAGGAAAAACACGGGAGTTTTTGGGAAGAATGGTATACTAGTAACACACTGTAATTATAATAAGGGTACTTAATATCATTATTTTTTAACTTAATAATTACCCATTTATTTAGGAAAATCAAAGAAACAAGCAAATATTAGAATATTCATTAAGGTATTTAGTTCTTTTAAGTAGTATATTCTATTTTTGTATTCATTTGCTAAACATTTTTTATTAGACATAAATAAGTCATATTTAGGAATCTCAGATGCTTGTTTCATTTTGCTTAGGTTACTGAAAAATTGCTTGAGTTTAAACATATGGGTTTGATATGTCTGAAACATTTGAGCAGAGGTGTCAGGCAGACTTGATGTGGGGGAGGCAGAGGGAGAAGCTTTGGCTGGGGTAGCATGTGAAACAAGCTGGGATTGCCTACAGAGAAGTAGACACTGTCTTATAACATCTCAAGGGCTTTTACAGAAATGACAATTCTTACTGTACTTACATAGTCATTGGAGAAAAACTGCAGATTTAGGTCTTTCTGCCAGGCCTCTAGAGCTTAAGGGAAGCCAGATCTATAGCTGTAGTGATTTCACTTCTCTAACGAGACAGATGAGAATTATGAGCTTTCTGTCTTACCACACTCTCTGACTCTTCTCTCTTCCTTCCACCCAGCTTACTGAGAATTTTATTTAGAGATTTCTTCTTCTAATAGTTGTATGTAGTGTAATTTTCTTATGGGCCCAGCACACTTCCACTGCGCTACTCTGCTGTGTAATTTTCTTATGCTTAAGTTTCCTTAAATAGCAGTGAAGGAGTGAGAATAATACACAGTCAATACAATAAAACAGTAATAGTATTTTGTCCCAGAACTTTCTTACTCCTAGCTAATATTAACCAATTACCATTTATAATGGGTGAAAATTCTCCTACCAAGATTTTGATCGGCAATGACCAAATATTCCCCTATTAGGGGCTAGTAGTTGAGGATGTTCCTGCTTCCCCTGAACACATTTGGAAAATGATTTCTATTTATCAGAAAGGATTTGGAAATTTCTGTGAAGAGATGATAACTTGGGAATATTAATTGCTTATTAGTAGATTATTCCCAGTTGAAATAAGAGAAAACTCCAGGAAACTTGATTAAAAAAGGGAAAGCCCCACCTGTCCCCTCCCTTTTTATATGTCCTTGGAAAGGGTGGGGACAGGAAGATGAATGATATGTGGTCACCGTATTCATTAGAATGGAATAGAAAATTGAACACACTGCTTACATCTGAGCATGAGTGGCAACAATTCCATTATGTACTGACCTTTAGAGGAAGAGGTGAGGGAGGCTTGAACAGTTAGTACTTGGGCTCTAAGACAAATCAGTTCCCATTCCAGGACACAAGCTTTCTGTACATGTTCAGGCTTTTCCCAGAGATTCAGGGTAGAAGAAAAATTACAGAATTTAAAGGAAGTCAAACCAGGGATCTGACAAGAGACAGTGGTGCCTCTGTACAATAAAATGGATTGTTGAGAAGCTAACCACAATATTCTAATAACATCACAAAGATCTAACTCCCATCTGTGCCCCTTGCAATATTGTTGTGTTATGTACCAAAGAGTTTGTTTAAGAAACATCAAAAGGTGGTCATTCGCTTTGATTGTCTTATAATCTAAGACACTCATAAAACTACTTCCTGTCAAGTGAAGGACACTTTGGAATATTAAGTTACCAGGCTATGTTGTATCGTCCAGTACACTATGCTCAGAATCAGCAGATCAACATGTCTGAGAGTTGTCATTTATTAACTCAGAGCAAGTTACTTCAATTTTCTTTTCTGATTCTTTTTTTGAAGACTTTATTTGAGAGAGAGAGAGAGAGAGAGAGAACATGAGTGAGGGGAGGGGCAGAGGGACAAGAAGACTCCCAGCTGTGCATGGAGCCTAACTCAGGGACTCAATCCCAGGACCCTGAGATCATGACCTGAGCCAAAGTCATATGCTTAACCTACTGAGCCACCCAGGAGCCCTTCTTCGCCCGATTCTTATTTATAAAATAAAATGCACAAAATAATGTACAAGAAATAATGTACAAAAAAGCACTTTGTGAACTCAAAAGTTTTACATAGCATTATCAAATTCTCCTGTCCTTGGATTCCTTTAAATCAGCAGTTTTCAGCACAATGCCGGGGTGCCTTGTCTGGCCGTGTAAATTGTCATTAATATGAAAGGACTGACATTTGAAAATTAATCAGAGCAGATTCAAAGTTATCTCAAACAAAGAAACAAACAAAAAAACTAAAAAAATAATTGCCAAAAAGTTGAGTTTGCTTACCCAATGAAGGGAAAATGAACATATGGTTGGTTCAGGCAGAAGCGAGAAGATGATAGATCACCTAGGGTGTTCAGAAGCTTTTGTCCATGATGAAAAGTGGTGTAGGGAGTTGTCATTAAACAGTTACAAATTCTCACCAGCAGAAATATAATTTTATTTTATTTTTTAATTTTTTTGAGGGGGGTAGGGGCACAGGGAGAGGGAGAGAGAGAATCTTAAGCAGTCTCCACGCCAGCGTGGAACACGATGTGGGGCTTGATCTCATGACCCTGAGATCATGACCGGAGCCAAAATCAAGTTGAAGCCTTAACTGACTGAGCCAACCAGGTGCCCCAGAAGTGTAATTTTAAAAATAACTTCTCTCGACATAAACTTAACTATAACAATTGAAGTTAATATAATCACTCTGCACTTATTTATTATATTTATGTATGTTATATACATATATACATTTATGTATATTTATGACATTTATCAATTTATTATTTAAATTTCATCAGTTCAAGTTCTTTCTTTCCCATTTCCCTTCTTATTTCTTGGAAATAAGTAAAATCTCAGGATGGACTTAGGTATCATTTTGGCTCCATGACATTTGCTTCTGCTCCAGACTTAACAAAATTTATCCAGTGCTTCAGGTAACTTTGTTTCAGACCAGTATCTGTCCAAGATTGCATAAAGAAAGCTCTCACTATTACTTCGATGATTGGGGAAAGAATATGGTTTAGGAAATGAAAAACTACAATGACAAGTAATGAAATATAAAAATATTATTATGCCTTAGAAGGAAGAGAATTTACTCTTTTTTGGGGGGGGGGTCCATTACAGTACTGTGCCAAGGTCATGTGATGCCTGATGTCTAGAACCTCTTGCAGTTCATTCCTTGAGATGGACCTGACTTGGAGGGGATGGCCTTAGCAGAAGAGGCCTGGGGAAGGAGAAGAAGCTTTGCAACAGCTCTGTTACTGCTCTAGAGATGGTGGAATGGAGTCGCGATTAGTAATTAGTAATGACCTCTCCCTGGAGGAGACAGCAGGGATTGTAGAATAGAGGCCACAACAAGGTGGTGGTAGCAGGAGGCAGAACTCCTAGAGTTCTAGAGCAGTTTCATCACCTAGTTTTCATCTAGTTCTAGAGCAGTTTCATCACCTAGCAGTTTCACCTAGAACTGCTAGAGCAGTTCATCAGGAAGATCCTCTCAGTGGTCAGGGAGTCACAAGTCAAAAGAAAGCTCGATGGGTGAGAAATACTTAATGTAATTCAATTGCTATAAGTTTCCTCCTTTCTTGCCAAGCAGTGGTTCTCAACTGGGGCTGATTCTGCCCTCTAGAGGACACTCGGCAATGACTGGAGACATTTTTGGTTGTCAAAATTGGGGGAGAGGTACGCTCCTTGCATCTGGTAAGTAGAAGCCAGGGATGCTGCTGAACATCCTAAAAAACAGAGGACAGCCCTTCACAGCAAAGAAATATCCAACTCAGTAGTGCCCAGGGTGAGAAACCTTGACCTAGAGGAAGATGTTTTCATGGAATAAGACTCCACTGATCCACTCAGAAGAGGGTTGTGCAGATTTGAAATACAGAATAACTTTTTTAGACAATGTTAGGCAGGAAAGTACTTATTATAAATACTCAACACAAAGTCAAATGTTTAATTCAGACTGTGTCTGCTTAATATTTTAAAAATGAGCAAGGAAAAATAGTAGTCAGTGATCTGAATGTTCTTTATAAGTTCCAAAAGAATCAGAATCCTCATTTAAGCCTAAATATTTTCTAATTTTGGCTGCTTATCAGAATTACCTGTGGAGATTAAGAATATCTCAGAAATTATGACTCAGTTGTTTAAGTGTGGAGCCCAGGGATTTATATTTTTCAGAAGATCTAGACGAGATTCTGATGCATAGTCCAGATTGAAAACCACTGTTTCATAGTCACATTAAGAAAGTACACTAACTTAAACAACCTTCTCACTCTTGCTCCTCTGCTTACAACCTAGGAGAGAGGGTTATGGATATGTACTCTCTCTTCCTTTTGTGTCCTGTTCAGAGCCCAAGATTAAGGAACTAAAATGGTTTGAGGATATATGGATAAGGTGTACCTATAAAATCTCTTCTTTTTCTTGTTTTTAATAGTGAATTCTCCCCAGCAACACTGTGTGGCCCATTCAGACTTAATGAGATATTCAGGCAATTTATATCACTATTCTCAAAACTATGCTCTGTATTTTCCCTTTTGCCCTCTCGACCTCTGTGTGACTCCTGTACCCTCCCTCATTTGAATAATGTTACTGATGAGGAAAAAGGGTACTGAGATTAAGGTCTCCAGGTTATACAGGAAATCAGGGGGCAGATTGGGATCACATTTCCAGCAACTGATCCAGAAATCCCACCTAAGTAGTTCATCCGGAGTTCTGTAAGGGCCATCCCGTGCCAAAGCAGGTTTCAGATGAAAGAAAGCACAAGCTGGTTTGCCCATTTGAAGAAAACACACACAGAGAAGTGGGTCCACACACATGCAAGGATTTAACTTCTAATTTCAATTCTCTCCATTGTTTATTATCTCTGGATTTCCATAGTTCACGGTTTAAGACAATAGTCACCAGATTCAAATGAGCCCAAGATCAGCTGTTAAACATCTCAATTGATATCTTTTCCTAAGTCTGTTCTAAAGACAATGCTTTTTTTCTTCTTCTTTGTTTTATGCTTCACAGGGAGGTGTTTTCTCTTTTTCCTGTTGTCTTCCAGAAAGTCTGATCACCTGATGTTACCAATACTCAGGAATTATGGAAGGGGCATCTTCAGCTCTTTGAAAACAAATGCACTATTATTTTAGATTTTGCCACTAAATCCACTGCAAGCACAGCTCAAATTATTTCAAGGCCTCCTCATTTGCATGGAAGAAATGACTACAAGTGATTAATGTGAGCTCTTTGAGAGGTTTTGATGACAAGTTTATTGGGAATGTGTATATATATGGAAACTACTATCATTTCTGTTTCTAAAAACCATTGCCATGAAAAGAGCGAAAAACATTATTGAGCCCAGAAAAGCTTTGCCTTTACACCAGAAAGTGAAAATGGAATAAAAAGGCAAGTCAATATAAACATTATGTGTTCCAGATGAGTTTCACCACATGACCACAGAAGAGTGAGACAGGATTCTGAGAAATAAGTGACAGAGATTGAAGTAATCGAAACTGTAAGCTCTTTTTGTATTATCTAAAAAAGAACGTCCCATTTTATCTTGTGACTCTGGAAAAATGGTAGCTGATAAATATACTTTATCGTCAAATGCCAAAGGCAGATGTGACTGTCGAGATGCTTTTCTTTTGCCCTTTGCTCTGGGACTTATAAGCTATCAGGATAGTCTGGTGGGTAAAGAATTCATTCACTTGGTAGTGAACCTAAAAATGGGCACAATCTAAATTTCAATCACTCTATGTAAAAATTTCAGGCAGATTTGAAAATACAGGAAATGTAGATTGCCTGGAACAAGGGTCATTATTATCTGTTTTGTACTGTAGTTTATTGCTTTATTTGTCAGTAGAGCACTAAGGCAGGCCCCAATTATGACTGCCTTCAACAGTTAGTAGGTAGAGATAGCTCTGAGCCGCTCACTTAGAGCAGAGGATTCTGAAGACTATACAGCCAAGCAATTCGGAAGTTTCTAAAAAAAGAGGAGAACCTTTGGTATGTCTGTATATCAGGAGCATATTTCAGAACTTCTGGACAGGATGTTCCAATTTGGAGTCCCATTATGCAAGGCCTCTGTTCTGATTCATCCTAGCGTGTTATGTTTGAGAGCATTTGTGTTGAGAGCCCTGTGGCAGCTTTCTTTGTATAGATGCTCAAGTGGAAAGGGTAGAGGTTACTCCGGAGGCCAGAAAACAGTAATTCATCTCCACTGAGCTTGATGAAATTAGAGTTTCAGAATGCAGAGCGCAGCCCAGTGCCAGCTCCTGGGACTCTCAAATGGAACGTTAGCTTGGTTAAATTCTTGGTAGAGAATATGGCATAAGAAAAAGGGCTATGGTCATATAACAATGATATCTTTGGTTTCCAAATATTTACTTACAAAATGATCTTCAGGGGCATGTAATCACTGTGAAATTATAGTGTAAGTTTCCAATCAAACTGTATATGATCATCAAAGCCGAAAAAGGAGTGAAGGCTGTTCAGTGCAGATCTGTGAGCCGAGCTTATAGGAAAAGACAGGGTGTTAGGAGTAGTTGATCTTCCGTTAACTCCGTTTTGACAGTGGAATCACTACACTGCCATGTGCCCAGTTTCTTCAGCTGCAAAATCAACATGATGATGTGCACACCTCACTCAGGAGACCTTTGCAGGGAAAGACTAAGGAAGTGTTGTTTTTTCCTCAAAAGGACACATTTTATAAAAAAGTGTAAGAGTAATTAGGGCTTGCTGCTGGCCTACAAAATGAAATATATTGTTTTCATTGATATTGCAAAGTAGTTTTTTACTGAAGTATGGTTGACACATAAGGCTACATGAATTAAACTGCAAAGTGAGTTTTATGTTACCTTACTTTATAAACAGACTATATGTTCTGTGGAGTGCCTGGCTTAGAATGTGCCTTATTAAATATTTTACTATAGTGAAATAACAACAGCAACCGTAATTGTTATTTGTGAGTTTTATAACACGGTGAACGCTGTGTTGGACACTGTGATAGCATTTTATATGCATTATCTTATTGAGTCCTGAGGGTGATCTGCTGAGGAGAGATTATGATCTCCAAGTGTAGACATGGAAATAGATGTATCAGCTATTGCCATCATAATGAAAAAAAATCCATGTCAAATGTAGACATGGAAAGACTGGAGGTGTGGATACTTGGTCATCCGGTGTGTAAGTGGTAGATGCAGGATTCAAACCCACCTGTCTTTGATTCCTGAGCCCTATGCTCTTGGTCATGGTTATGGGCTGAATTGTGTCCTTCCAAAGTCCATATGTTGAAATCCTAACCCCCTAGTACCCCAGACTCTAACTGGTTTTGGAAATAGGTCTTTAAAGAGACAGTGAAATTAGGACCCTAATAATGGGCCCTAATCTAACATGACTAGTAACCTTATAAGAAGATGACGTTTTGACAGATGCAACAGAGGGAAGGCCGTGTGGATACACCAGGCGAAGACAAGC
This sequence comes from Potos flavus, assembly GCA_028534135.1. Classification (NCBI taxonomy): domain Eukaryota; kingdom Metazoa; phylum Chordata; class Mammalia; order Carnivora; family Procyonidae; genus Potos; species Potos flavus. The sequence goes on along the minus strand of CM052898.1, from coordinate 179,016,377 downwards.
CAAGGAGTGAGGACTCAGGAGACACCAACCCTGTTGACATTTTGGTTTTGGACTTCAGCCTCCAAAATCGTGAGACAATAAATTTTGTTGCGAAAGCCACCCAGTCTGTGGTATTTATGTCAGCCCTAGCAAACTAATACAACCACCATTATATCTTGTCAGCTCGTTAGAGAGGAAAGATGTCCAGCCTGGAAATCCTTAGCTGATCTGAGAAAATCATCAGGTCAGAGACAAATAATTTCAACTCTTTTCTGTCTCTACCACATGTCATCTGGCTATAGAACCTTCTTCTCATCCTTTTTGGGGTAAGTCACCTCATTGTTCAGCAAATACTGACTTTCCTCATCTCCATGGGAGGAATGTACCTCTGCCCCACTTACGTTTACTTGGTCATGTGACTTACTGTAGTCAATTAGGTGTTGCAATGATGTGAGGTGAGCAGAGATTTGAAAACCTCTAACCTTGGCTTTCTTGCACTTGGAAATCAGGCCCCGGAACAAACACATGTGAGAGCAGACTTGAACTTACCCTGTAGCTTGAATCAAGAGTCCAGCCTGGCTCAGGCAAATTGCAGTTGACACCAGACCTGTGAGAATAAATTACAGTTGTCCTAAGGTACTGATACTTGAGGTGGATTTTTTTTTCATTATGATGGCAATAGCTGATGCATCTATTGTTATTTTCCATGATATCTGTTAACATGCTATATCTGGGTCACATTGTGTAATGAAAGTCCCCACTGGTTTTCCTGTTCGATTTGGGGAAAATGCATACCAAGCTTCCTCCAAATGTTTCCCACATCCTGGAGTTCAAGTCTAGAGATTCATTCCATTAAATTTCAATACTCTTTGGTCTTCTGGAATCTTCCTCTAAAGAGAAGCTTGGGCAGAAGAGTAACTTCCAAAGACCAATTCAGCAAATCTTATTGTTATTAAGTTATTAAACAGCTGCGGCAGGATAAAATCTGCCAGAGAAAAAAGGCATTGAGGAGGGAGGAAAATATACAGTGGGAAGCCTAGGATGGGCAAGGAGCAACATCAAAGACTAACTTCATGCTCTTTACTCTTTTGTCAAAGATCAGTCCTTGTCCCTGGATAGCATAATCCAAATTGGAAATTACCAAATATCCACCCACAGTAGAATGAATAAAATAAATTGTGTTATAGTCATACAATGGAATACTTTATAGCACTTGTTATGGTTTTAATTGTGTTCCTCTGCAAATTATTATGTTGGAGTCCTAAACCCCAGAACCTCAGAATGTGACCTTATTTGGAAATATGGTCATTGCAGATGTAATTAATTAAGAAGTCATATCAGAACAGGTTGGTCCCCTAGTCTAAAATGACTGCTGTTCTCTCTCTCTCTCTCTCTCTCTGTCTTTATTAAAATATTTTTATTTATTTGAGAGAGAGAGTGAGGGAGAGAGAGCATAAGAGTAGGGAGGATCAGAGGGAGAAACAGGCTCCCCACTGAGTAGGGAGCCCAATGCAGGACTCAATCCTAGGACCCCGAGATCATGACCTGAGTCTAAGGCAGATGCTTAACTGACTGAGCCACCCAGGCACTCTAAAATGACTGGTGTTCTTATAGTAAGAGTACCTTGTGAAGAGAGACACAAACCAGGAGACCACATGAACTTGAAGACAGAGAACAGAATGATACATCTACTTCCAAGACCCGGAATGCCAAAGATTGCCAGCAAACCACCAGCAGCTAGGAAAGAGGCCTGGAACAGATCCTCCCTCACAGGGGATCAACTTCGCTGACACCTTGATCTTGGACTTTAAGCCTCCAAAATTGCGAGACAATAAATTGCTGTTAAGCCAACTCGTTTGTGGCTATAGCAGCCTTAGGAAGCGAATACAATAGTGAAATGAATATACTTTTATTGCATGCAGCAACGTGGATGATTCTGTTGACTGTGTTCAAGTTGGATGAAGCTAGACACTAAAGAAAACATAAGTCAATTTGTACAAATTTCAAGCACAAGGAAAATTAACTTATTGTAGTTTCCTTTAGGGTGAGGGGACTAGCATATGGACTCGGGTTTTGGGAGGCTTTCTGGGTACTGTCATATTCTATTACTTGACTGTATAGTGGGGACTTAAGGGCATTCACTTTAAAATAGTTTCTTGAGCTGTACTCTTAGGACTTGTTATGTTTTGCATGCATACTGCATGTTGGTATAAGTGAATTTAAAAAAAAATACTGACGGGGAGATGTAGTGGGGGGAGAGACTGAGGACACAGGACCTAGAAGAAATACTTGACATTGTAGATAAGTACATGAGAAGGGGGCATAGGCCAGCATCTGGAGCACAGTGGAGGGTTTGGCTCAGATAGGAAGAAGGCATTTCGGGGCCTGGACCCATTATAACAGAAGTGGGGTTTGTGAGGTTTCCACTTTATCAGGGTTCTCTTCTTTCCTTTGTCTCAAATAAAACTGAGGTTTAGTATTTCAAAAATATTTTTTTGGCAAGTCTCTTTGCATTTTCTGAAATTCATTTGAAACGCCATCCATTACTCTGGCGAAGCCAGGGAGCCCTTGTGTCCTTAGGATAGGCCTCGTGTTGCTATGGCAATTGAATGTTTACTAGAGAAAATATTCCCAGTTAATAATAGCCTGGATGGAAATAATAGCTACTGCTAGGCCTTTCAGAGTTACACACCATCAATTTCCAATTTGCTGAAATAGGTGCAATTGGCTTTTTGAATTTCAAAGTATGACTTTTTCCAGGCCTCTATGATCCTTCCCCCACACCACGCACCGCAGGCCCACAGCCACACACCCAAATGCTTCTAAAGAATGTTCGGCTTGTCCCAAATGATGATAGAGGGAAGCCATTATGTTGGAGGCTTCTCATAATTTCAACAGTAGGAATAATGAATAAATTAGAAGGTTACTATTTATTGGCTTTGGTTAATAGTGAAATCACAGAGGGAATAATCACAGAAGAAGAGTATAATTCATGCTACTTCGTATACACACTCTTATCCAGAGTCTCATTCCCAAAGAGCAAACCAACAAACAGATGTGTTGAAATACTCCATCAAAAATCATGCCGGTGCATAACAAAAATGCCTTTCAAGGTATTTAGCACGCTCTTTTCCTTAGCCTGGGCTATTTACGTATTTGTTCACTTATTGATTGATTGCTTCCTTCCATTTTAATTAATCCAGCAAATGTTTATTAAGCCAGCCCTTAACCTAGTTCTCAGGGAAGCAAACCCTGCCTCTGCCCTCAGAGGAGCTTGTGATATAGTGAATGCAGTGTTTCGATGAAGTCAGCCCTCCTGCCATCAGCCTTCCCAGTGAATGCCAACGGAGTGCAGCTGGGAGGACTCGGGTCATGACTCAGGTTCCATGTCCTCCCACAACTGGCCCCCTTTCACCCACATGTGGGAAGCTGTGTGAAAGTACCGGCGTGAGGAGCTGAGCCTCGGCTTGTGGGAGGGAAAACCCCTCCTTCAAAAGAACAAACAGCACTCCTGGGAGTCTAGGCTTATGCTTCCAGAAAGAAATATTCAGTTACCAGGGTGACCAGTTTTATCCACCAGATCTAAGAGGGTAGGAAAATCAGTGAATGGACTAGTTGGACATCTTGCGAACATGAAACAAGAGGTGCAGATCGTCTTTGGAGACTGAATCTGGCCCTCTAAGCCAGTGGTATCCTGGATAGCTTAGTATACAAGAGAATTGCTGGGTCAGGGAGGACAGGGGTTAAGAAATGGAGGAATGCATGTATCTAGTCCCCACCCCTGCAGAGATTGTGATTCTAAGAGTGGAACCCGGAAAAATGCATTGTAACTAGTCCTCTGCTTGTTTTGGTGATGATGGTCCCAGCTCATGCACCTGCCGAAGAAGGGACAGGTTAGTGTTTTAGACCCAAAACACTCTACTGGGGGAGTGCACCTGAAATGGGGAAAACTGGCAGGCAAGAGACATCAGTCAGAGGAAGCATGTTCTAGGTGATAAATAATGAGCCTGTGTAGCCGCAGTGGGTTTGGAGAGGCGGGATGGGCTCTGGAAAGACTCGAGACTGAGAAGCAATGAAACTTGAAGAAAGATTAGGTCAGGAAATAGAAAAGTTCCAAGTCTGACTATCAGTATTGCTGGGGGGAGAAGTCACAAAGCCAAGACTTCAGCTTTTACATTTACTGTCTGGGCCGGTCTGGACCCCCTTCCATCGTGGCACCTGGCGGCAGCCACCAGATTCTTGCATAGAGAGGGTTAAACTGAATGGAGGAAAAGTGCCCTATCCCCGGAGTCTGAGGGAGATGCATACAAGGGAACTCTGCACTGTGGACTTTGAAAGACTGTAACATATATTGAGGCACCTGGGTGGCTCAGGGGGTGAAGTGTCTGCCTTTGCTCAAGTCATGATCTCAGGGTCCTGGGATCGACTCTGCAACAGGCTTCCTGCTCAGCGGGGAGTCTACTTCTCCTTCTCCCTCTGCCCTTCCCCCAGCTCATGCTATCTCTCTCTTTCAAATAAATAAATAAAATCTTAAAAAAAATAAAGACTGTAACACATGTAGAAATGGAGGAATTTTTAAATTTGCTTTTTGTGTGTCTTATATGAACATGGGACAGGTGATGCCAGGAACCAGTATTTGGGAGGATCAGGGTAGAGACCAGAAGGTGTGAGACACCGTGACCATAAACGTGCAGTTGTTGAAGAGTTTCTCAGGTGGACGCACTGATTGGACACTACCTATCCCAGAGTGGTGTAACCTAAAAATAACTTGGATTGTAATTTTTCTGCTCCTTTATCCTGGTGGATCTTGCCCCTGCTGGTTAGAGCAAAGACAATGACAAAAGTTCTGCAGTGGTGGGTCCTAAGCAAGGGGAGCGGGTGGGATGGGATAGTCAGAACACCTAGAAATGGCACAGTAGGTGGGGTTGGGATACAGGAGGTGAGCGTATGGAGACGGAGTCACCCCAGAATCGGACAGCCACAGTCTGGAAGAGTTTGTTCCTAGAAATCATGTGCCGTCAGCTCTTCTTTCCTCATCTCCTGTCACTCAACTTGAGAGAGAAAGTGGCAGAGTTGACAAGCAAGGAATTCTGGCACCAGGGCTAACAATGGCCATTTGGTGACAGCTGAGCCTGCTCACAAATGCTCTGGTCTATGTGGGACCATAGACCAGAGAAGCCATTGCCCTTATTTAGAATGCACAGCATTTCTACTGTTTGCTTTATAAGCTGCTTGTCAGATAAGTAGTTTCTGGGGTAGCCAGGATGAAAGTCAAGGAAATACGGTACTCTCAAGGTTATCCTCTGTTCTCCTAGATCCCTGTTTTGTTCTCCACATAGCCCTATTTTGATACTTTGTTTTTAGAATAGAAATTGACAAACTCCAACCTGCAAACTAGGCCTAGCTGTGTCCCTTTGTTTACATATCCTGTGTGACTGCCTTCTCCTTGCAACATAGTTTCATAGTTGAAGTCACCAAATGACCTGCAAAGCCAAAGTGATTTACTACCTGGATTTTTTTTTTTTTTTAACAAAGTTTGCTGACCTGTACTTAGGAAGAATCCTTTAAAAAGCTACAATCATGGGGCCCCTGGGTGGCCCAGGCATTAATTGTCTGCCTTCAGCTCAGTTCATGATCTCAGTCAGGGTCCTGGGATCTAGCCCTGCATTGGGCTCCCTGCTCAGCGGAAAGCCTGCTTCTCCCTCTCCCACTCCCCCTGCTTGTGTTCCCTCCCTTGCTGTGTCTCTTTCTGTCAAATAAATAAATAAATGTATTTAAAAAAAAGCTAGAATCAACAGACTATCTTTCCCTCATTTATATCAATGAGGAAAATGATAAATTTTGATGATTAATGGTGACTCGTGTTGATAAAATGCTTTCACATACATATTAGCCACATGGTCGCCAAAAAAGGGTTTTGAAGTCTGTTTCCTGACACTTATTTCACGGATGAATAAATGGAAGAAAAGAAATGATGTGATTTACTTTGAGGTGCCCAAACCAGCATCCCCATGTCCCACATCTACATTCATGTGATTTCCATCATTCTAGCTCTATCTTAGAGTTGAGTGTGTCTGCTAGTGGAGAAAATCCATCTAGTGTAATTTCCAAAGTGCTGAGCAGGCCTTTGAGCCCCCTGACATCTCAGCCCAAATCCCAGCATTAGGAATTCATTCCTATGGATCAACAAGTTCCCCTCTGGAGAAAATGCCCCTGGGAAGGGGAGCATGTTAAGTCTGGCTGCAAGTATTTTCAGAAGAAGTCTTAAGAGAATGCTTTTCTCCTAACAAGGAGATATGATGCCCAGTGGGGAAAGGGGCTGCTGGTGTGTTAAGAAATACTTCTGTGCATGGTCAGGGATGTAGGGGGACAGCTCTGGGAGGGGTGTCAGGCACTCAAGAGAAATGAAAAGGGCAAGTCTCCGGAAAGTATGAACTTGACTCCTTTCTTTATTCACAGTTCTTGTTCTCATTGGTACCACAGGGAGCGTGGTGCACAGGCAAATGGATTATGACTTATTTTAGTGATTCTTACATTCTTATCATGTTTTGCCTGCTGCCCTATGACCAGTCTCATGTTTCATCTCGTAGTTGTCTAGATACCCAGCAGCCCGAGTGTTGACAAGTTTCCCAAAGATGAGAAGGTTAGTTTTGTGAGAATTCTGGAATTATATCTCCAGGGAGGTTTCTTGCCACCAGAGTGTTCCTGGAGCAAATCTGTGGACTCTAAATATTCTCCAGCAGATTGTAAATTTTGGATATGGTGCTAGCAAAGAGAAGAAGGGACAGCAGCAAATGTCAGGACCACATGGTTTCCAGTTAGGTTGTAGTCAATGTGATATTTTGTACGATACACTGTGTTCTCTGCTCAAAGATGTTCTTGGGAGAGAGAAGAAAGGTTGCATGTTTCTTTTGTGCCAAGTAATGATTAAGCAAGGGAGTGGGATGGGGATGGAAAATCAGTTTTGGATTTGAGTGTTAAAAAAAGGCTAGAATTGTGAACCCTTATATTGGTGGCACCATTTTAACAAAGTACAAATGTATTTTTTCTCCCTCACTTTGCAGTGGGTGACCGAAAGTGGTGTTCAAACCTGGTATGTACATGGTATGGAAATTTCCATTTTTTAAAAAAGAATCTTCTCTAGATAACAGAGTTGAAGTATATTCCCTAAAAATATGAAATTAACTTGGTAAGTAGATTAAGTTTAGGCCATCGGTAATTAAATACAGGGAAAGAAGCAAGTTTCATAAATGAAATCCAATAACCACTGAATATCCATAGTGATGCCATCTCTCTCTGCTTTTTGGAGAATTTCATTAATGTGTGGGGATTCTCCTTCATACGTTGGAGAGGAAACTGAGCTGGGAGTAACATTCTTTGTGTTCCATCTCAGTTCTTGCTCATAATCAGATAGCGTTAGGTAGGTTCCTGGTTTTTCTTACTCAATTTTCTTATATGCACAGTGAAGAGATTAAATTAGACACCTCCTACGTTTTCTTTTACTTCCCAGGATGTAATTCTTGGCTTCACTTGGGCAATAGACTCTGGTCAACATTCCTCTTCTTTTCTTTCAATCATCTGAAATGCCATTTTCTTTTGAACTGACTCTTTAAAATTCAATTATTTTACCTCAGATTCATCATCTCTAATTGATTTTCTTTCCAGTCATTCTCCCCTCTGTGTTAGAATCTTGACTTCACAGAATTTGAAAATGCAGAGGCTAGAGTCTCACCTCTTATTCAAACCTGATTCTTCTCCAGGTACAGAGAGCCAGTTACTTCCAAAGCTCAATGCATTTATTCTGGCTTAATTTTAATTGTGTCAAATATGACACAAAATCTTTTTTTTTTTTACAATAAAGCTTTTTTTTTATTATGTTATGTTACTCACCATACAGTACATCATTAGTTTTTGGTATGGTGCTCCTCGATTTATTGTTTGCGTATAACACCCAATGCTCCATGCAATCCATGCCCTCCTTAATACCCACCACCAGGCTCACCCATCCCCCACCCCCTTGCCCTCTAAAACCCTCAGTTTGTTTCCTGGAGTACATAGTCTTTCATGGTTTGTCTCCCCCTCCGATTCCCCTGTCTTCATTTTTCCCTTCCTTCTCCTAATGTCCTCCATGCTATTCCTTATGTTCCACAAATAAGTGAAACCAAATGATAATTGACTTTCTCTGCTTGACCTATTTCACTCAGCATAACCTCCTCCAGCCCCATCCATGTTGATGCAAAAGTTGGGTATTCATCCTTTCTGATGGCTGAGTAATATTCCATTGTGTACAGGATACAAAATCAATGCACATAAATCAGTTGCTTTCTTATACACTAACAATGTAACTGTAGAAAGAGAAATTAGAGAATCGATTCCATTTACAATAGCACCAAAACCCATAAGATACCTTGGAATAAACCTAACCAAAGAAGTAAAGGATCTATACTCTAGGAACTACAGAACACTCACGAAAGAAATTGAAGAAGACATAAAAAGATGGAAAAACATTCCATGTTCATGGATTAGAATAAACATTGTTAAAATGTCTATGCTGCCCGGAGCAATCTATACTTTCAATGCCATCCCGATCAAAATATCAACCGGATTTTCAAAGTGCTGGAACAAACAAAACAATCCTAAACTTTGTATGGGAACCAGAAATGACACAAAAATCTTATATGAATCTCTGTCACATTTGATTTAGTTAAGGGTGCAGCTATTCACTTCTTTTAAAACCCATTTATTTGGGTAATATAATAGGCTTATTCCTCCTTCAAGAGTGTATCGTACAACCATTCTAACCAAAGCTTATGAATCATCATGATTTCATCAAGTTTGAAGAGGAGGAATGGCTGACTGGTGGTATGAAGCAATGCCAAAACAATCATAAAACACATAGCTCTGTTTTTAACATTTGTGAAAGTGTTACATGTGTAATTTGCTTCAAAGAGAGGGAGGGAAGGGAGGCAGGAGTGAGACAGGGACTGAGAGAGACAGAGAGGGAGAGAAGGGGGAGGGAGAGAGAGGGAGGATTGGAGAGAGAGAGAGAGAGAGAGAACTGGCTTAGCTTTGATGGTGTGCTGCACATTATAATGGAGGGGAAGGTGCTCCCGGCTGTCCTGAAGAGCCCATTCTGAGTGAGATGTCTGCTGATAATGCATGCCTGTCTCCATATGAAGCAAATGCATTGTATGATTTTGCTGCACATAATTTTCCCTTCTTTATCCCGACCGTCCGGAGAGCACGCAATGAGATAGTGTTAAGTCCTAAGCCCACAGTTACATAGGAGCATTTAGCCAAGACAAGGTTGGCAGTTTGGAAGCTCCTTTTGTGACATCTTGGGTTCATTTTTGCCTTTGAGAAAAGTTTCTTCAGTGCTGTGAATGCTCCTGGGTTTCCCCAGGAAACCTTTGAGTTTTCTCAAAAACCTTTGAGAAAGCCCAGCCACCCTCCTGATGCTCCTTTTCGTCCAAGGAGTTCCTCATGTGCGAGCAGATCTCTTCCGAGGCTGACTGCGTGAGGGTGGGACCCGCCAATGGGACCATTTCAGCCGCAGTCTTTCTATTGAAAATGCATCAGTTCATCTTGAGCCCTCTGGTACTATTTGAATCAGACTTTCACATAATAACATTAAGTGTGTTACTAATCGTCTAGTTTTAATGTCAAGATTCCAAACCCCTTGTCTGAAGACATTCATCTTCTTTTCTCCAAAACATGTATGCATATGCATTAAAATGCATATCAGTGAAAGGAAACAGACCATCGGTTCAGACAATCCAGAGTGAAATCCAGAGGAGCGAGAGGTCATGCAAGGCTGGAGTTTTTAAACGGGGCCTTGAAAAAAATGACAAGCAGAGAGGAAGAAACAGTTCAAGAGTATCAGGACAAGGGTATCTTAACTTCTGATTTATTTCAAATTTAGCTGACTTGGGAGCATGATACAATTCTTCCGAGTCTACATTTGTCCCACAAATGTTTCCTGTATTAAAAAACGAGAGGCATCTTGGCTGTGTGTGGGGTGGGGAGGGTGGTGGAAGATAGCATTTCCAGAGGAAAAAGCATTTCTTTTCTGCCTTTCAGTTTTTTTATAGTCTGTGTTATAGTTATTAAGTGTTGATATGCCAATCTCATTTGTTCTTAAAGTGGGCTATTTAGAATGTCCATCTTAACAGTCAAACAGATTTTCTTGGCCACCTCCCCTAGTTATTCCCCCAAATAAGAATCCCAAGTAAACTCACATGCAAATAATTGTAGACAACTATTTTCAGCAATCACACTAATCTATAAAACAGATCTCTTTGGGGTCACAAATTTTCTGTTGGGAGTGTCCTTTAAAATTTTAGTGAGTATTTTAATTGCTATAAAGTTGAAAAGTGAAGAATCAAAAATGGATGGATAAATTGATTTTGTCAGAGTTAAAAGAAAAAAGTTTATGTGTGACTCAATGGTGTATTCTATTTTTTGAGAGATTTAAAATTAAGAATTTGGAGAAAACCTGCAGATTTAGGTTATTTCCAGGTAAAGATTCAGGTTTTGCTTTGCTACTGTATTATATTGATTTTTGGCATGTAGTGTCCATGAATGAGAGAAGGAAAGGAGAAGGAATCTATAGCTCTCAACCGGAAACTGTGTGGACCATTTACTGTGCTGATTAGAATTTTATCATTAGGTGGGATGTAGACCTGCTTAGAGCAAAGCAACTATTAAGGTCAGCCCTTCATCAACCTGTTTTCAGTCTCTGGGGATTTAGTTCCCGTTTTCTCTTTTCCAGAGGTCTCCTAAGCTGAGCCTCAGGTTGAGAAGTTTCTTCCCTGTAACTTTTGCCATCTGGAACACACTCTTTGCATTTTCACCCCTCATTCCACATCTCAGCTGGGATCAGTCATGTCTCCCTTATTTTATGTCACTCATCTTTCTGTGTGTGTTGAACAAGTGCCCACAAGTCAGCGAGTGATGGGGTCCAACTTGAGTCCGGCCCGTGTGCTTTGGAAGGAGCCAGTCCAGCTCCAGCCTTGACCCAGGGCACCTGGGCAAGTGTTGCCTGGAAGGGCCGGGGCTTCCCCTTGGTAAACACTCTTCACTCAGTACTTTGGGGAAAAAGAAAAGTTCTAATTCAGAGGACAAAATTGGCATTATGGGAATCAATGAAAGGGCTTTTGTGTCAGGCATGTGATAACTAAGAGTTCTGGGTGTCCCAAACCTCTCCCGAGTCCCCTGGTTATTTGCACAAGAGGAAGATGGGCTTCCTTTCCCCAGGGCCTGCCCACACACTCCTGCTTCGGTCCTTTGTCACTTCAGTGACTTTGTCACTCCTTTGTCACTCTTAGATTTCCTCTGGTTTTGAACCCACTTTAAGATTTTCCTCGCCAAGGTCATCCTGGGTCTGCTCCTATTGTCTCTGTCTTGGTCATCCCAGGTTCCTGCATATTTATTAGGCATATTTTTAGTTGTTGCTGGTAAAGACATTCACTTCCTGCCCAGCCACACACATTTCTCCCTCTTCCAGTGGGCCTCCCAAGCCTCCATTCCTCCTGAAACAGCAGTTCAGAAATGCCCTATCTCAGTGCCTTTAACTGTTCTTTTTTTTTCTGAGCTACAAATCAAGGTGTATTGTCCATCCAAATTGGAATTCTGTTTCTCCACGGTGGTGCTTCTCAAAGTTGAGTGTGTTTGTGAATCACCCAGAGAGGTTGGTGAAAAGCAGGTTCTGAGTCAGTAGGTCTGGTCTGAGCCCCACGGTGTTCCCAGGTGACACAGAGGCTGCTGGTCCCAGGATCATACGGGGAGTAGCAAGGGTTTGTTGTCCTTTATTTTTATTCTTTGGTGGCTGTACTAGTTTTCCAGGGCTGCCATAACAAAGAAGCATAACTTGGGTGACTTCAAACAACAGAAAACTAGTGTCTCACAGGTCTAGAGATTAGAAGTCCAAAATTAAGGGCCATGCTCCTTCTGAAACCTGCAAGGGAATCCTTCCTTGCCTCTTCTCAGCTTCTGGTGCGTTTTTGGCAACTTTCGGTCTCTGGTACAGGCATTGACCCAGTCACTTGGCCACCTTCTCCCTGTGTGCTTCAGGTCGTCTTCTCTCTATATGTATCTGTCTCTGAGTCCAAATGTTTCCTTTTTATAAGAACACCTCATTTTAACCTGATTATCTCTACATAGGTCCTATTTGCAAATAAGGTCATACTTGTAGGTACCGGCGGTTAGGATTTCAACATGTTTTTCTTTGGGAGCCACTATTCAAGCCATAACAGAGACTTACTCCTCCCCCCCTTTTTTAATAGAAAGTATAAGACTTTCTTTTCTCCCTCTCTAGTTATTTTGTTTTCCTTATATAGAATTTTCTGCTTTGATCATCAACTGGCACATGAGAAATTAAGGATCTTTCATTTAAAATAGGCTAGGAAATGTACAGATCTGGAATCACCAAGAAAGGGGTACCAGAAGAGGACTATTAAAAAGAGAGAAACGGGGATGCCTGGGTGGCTCAGTTGGTTAAGCGGCTGCCTTTGGCTCAGGTCATGATCCCAGGGTCCTGGGATCGAGTCCCACATCGGGCTCCTTGCTCGGCAGGGAGCCTGCTTCTCCCTCTGCCTGCCACTCTGCCTGCTTGTGCTCTCTCTCTCACTCTCTCTGACAAATAAATAAATAAAATCTTTAAAAAAAAAAAAGAGAGAGAGAGAAAAGTTTGGATGCTCTACTCTTCCAGGTTGTAATAGTAGAAATAGCATAGGCTTTCAAGTAGGCCATTTCTAAAATTTGAATCCTGACCTGTCACTTATTACTTCTGTTATTTGGGGGGCAGCCCACTTGCTGTTTTTTTTTTTTTCTTTTTCTTTGAGTCATCTCTTTATTTCTTATTTGTTTGTTTGTTTGTTTATTTATTTATTTATTATTATGTTCGGTTAGCCAGCATATAGTACATTATAAATTTTTGATGTAGTGTTCAACAATTCATTAGTTGCGTATAACACTCAGTGCTCATCACTTGCTTCGGCTTAACTCCTGTTTCCTCATTTAAAAAATGAGTGCAATGACACCTAGTAAAAAAAGGACGGTCAAGAGGATCAATAAGGCTTCCAAAGCACCTTGCATGTGGTAGACGTTGAATATATGTGATCAGTAGTTCTGTGGTGAAAGTCTATGTTCTGAATATTACAGCAGAACTGTGAGTGGTACTAGCCAGGTCACTCCATAGACCTTGCAAGGATGCTAACTCAGCTGGCAGCAACCTCTGCTTTTCTGTCCTCTTCCCTGAGCTGCAACCTCGGCTTCTCTCTCTCCTTTTCCTTGAGCTGCAATGGTAATTCAGAAGAGCAAACAGGGCAAAGGGACTGCATTTCATTGTTTTTCTGTGTGATTTCCCATCCTGGATCTAAAAAAAATACTGTTTTCTCCTATGTGCCCATTTGTTAATGCATGTCATCATTTTTTATGTTATACTTTAAATAAATTATTTCCCCTAAGTGGATGCCATACAGAGATCTTTTCACCCTTTGGTTGTTGTTTGTGCATTAGGATGTATGTTTGAAATGTGGGTGCTTCTAAAAAGAATCTAGCAGAATTCACTCTAATGGAGGCCATTCCCTTTGGTGCTTGGATGAAAAATGACAGTTTCTGTCACTAGTCCAGCATCTGCATACTCATGGCTAGGTCATTTACATTAGAGACAGGATTTCCAAAGTAGAATTTGAGTGAAAAATGGGAAGGGTTGAGAAGGCTTAGCTACAGTTGCAAATACTCCATTTGTTTTCTAGATCCAAATCTTACATTATAAAAGCAAAAAGACAATGCTTAGGCTAGGATGGGGTTCCAAGTTGAATTTGGAGCAAGTATTACTTGCCTCTCATGTGCCAACCACATTGGAAGCTTACATATCCAAACAGTAGTGTATGTGAAAATGGAAAACTTTGTCCTCACGTTTCTGTTGATGTTAAGGCAGACATCATTCCTTAACTGGCCTATTATTATAGGTCCATATAAACTACAGTGAACTAAGAGGATATTGGGTGTATGTGGGTGAGCTGAGTATGCAAACAATACACATACATGTAATGTGCATACTCATTTATTTCCGTATTATTTTACAATTGCCAAAGAAAAAATCTTGTCTTTAAGGAATAATGGTAAAACAAATTTTTAAAGATGATTTAATCCCCCCCACCCCAAACAGCCAGTAAGAGTGGCTGTCAGAAAGACTATCAGAAGAAAAGGGCACCCTTGGATGAGGTTGTACTTGAAGTGAAATTCAGTTTCACAAGTACAAGAGGCTGAAAGGAACTAGCAGGGTATTTCGAGTGCTTGCATCTGGTTTGATTCAAATGGTTTCACATTCATGGAGTTTCAAATAAAAATAAAGTTCATAGCAAGAAGAAATGCTATTTAAACCATGTGAGCTGGAGCCAGTGAAAAAATTCATCCTTATAACCACAGTGTGTGAAGTTTTGCTTGGTAAGTAATTTTTCAGAGAAGGTATGCAAAATTAAACCACATACACCTGCATGCTTGGGTTAGTTCTTGGGGTTAAATTAGGTCAGCTTTTCCCATTTAGTGTCTCGGTGTACAGCTTGGTCAATTTTCCTTTCTCCAACAACTATTTATGGAGCTTCTGCTACGTGTGATTTATCGTCATAGGTGTGTTGGTGCTATAGTGATGGTCTATGCAGCATATGGTGCATGCCCTTGAGGAGTTTAGACTTTAGTGGTAAAGACAAAAACACATGGTTTTATGTGGTAGAATAATTTATTGAGTACTATTGAACCTGATAAAAGAAGGGAAAGAAGTAGAATTGGTTGCTCACCTCCTTTGGCCAGAGAGCTAGAAACAGATGGTTCTTTACGGTGACTCCCCCTCCTCCAGAACAAATGAGGATTATTTTGTGCTGAGACAAATGAGGATTATTACAGCTATGAAAACCCTAAATTGCTACTTTTCACGATTTTGGGGAAGACTCTTTCATAGCCAATCACAAAAGCTGCCTGTATCAGGCACCCCCAAATAGCCATTATCTCTGGGTATTAGTGTTCTACGGAGAACCGGAACCAGTAGGATGGAGAGATGGAGAGGAAAGAAGGGAGGGAGAAAGAGAGAGAGAGATTTTAAGAAATTGGCTCACATGGTGATAGAGAGAGGGCAATCCAAAATCTGCAGAATGGGTTGGTAGTCTGGAGACCCAGGAAGGAGTTACAGAATTCCTTCTTGCTCAGAGGAGGTCACTCATTATTCTATTCATGCCTTCAACTAATTAGATGAAGCCCACTCACATTATGGAGAACAATCTGTTTTAATCAAAGTCTACCAATCTGGAAGGTTAAACTCATCCCCCAAAACACACTCAGAATGTTGATGTTTGGCTACATATCTGAGTACCATGGCCCAGCCAAGTTGATGCATAAAATTAACCATCACACTGTCTTTGATGGTCTGGAGCACATGTGGGGATATGTTGTTTCAGCAAAGACCAGACCCCATCCCATGCCTCAACATAATCCTGCCCAGTTTCAAAGGAGAAATATTAGAAAGTTAGGACTTATATTTGCTGAAAGATGGTACCCACAAAGGTTATGTTACCAGAGACTCCAACAGAGTCGAGCTGCTCTGGTCTCAGAGGAATCTCAGCTGGGTTGGCACTTTTCTTCTGCTTGCTTCAGAGAGACAAGATGGGACAACTCGAGCTAGAGACTGGGTGCCTGACCTGGTGATACTTGTTGCAGGGATCAGGACGGCTAGCCAGTGTCTTTTATGCTAGTGAGCACAGCATGGCCTTCCCATTTCTTTCTTTCTTTCTTTTTTTTCAGGAATGGGACCTTTTTATTTTTAAGACGACTTTATTATTTGATTATATTCATTGTAGAAAAATGTGAAGACACAGAAAAATATAAAGAAAATTAAAATGATTCAGTGTCCCAACCCCAGATAGAGTAACGAAAGATTATATATCCATTGGTGGTCTTTTTGTGCATTAATGTAGAACTTTAAAACAAAATTAGCAATGCAAAATGTGTGCACATATTTTTTTTCTTTAATATTTTAGAGCAACCATTTCTTTAGGACATTAAATATTATGTGAAAACATGATCTTGAGTTGGTTGTTTCACAATCCAATTAGAGCTATGCCATAATTTACCTCCAACTGTTGGATGTTCAGATTGTTCTGAATATTTGCTGTTATAACTAATGGTATATTAGACATCCTTCCTTATATATAATTCTTTGTATCTCTGATAATTTTTTAAAGATAAATTCCTAGGAGTAGGGTAACTAGAACAAAGGATATAAGTATTTTTAAGCCTTTTGATACATTTTAGCAAACTGCCCCGCAGAAAGACTGTACAAATTTGCAGTAACACCAATAAATTAGTCTAAGAATTCCCATTTCTTCTTCATATTTCCTTGGTAACATAGGAAACTGGATGTTACCTCTCACCCTTTATTGTTACCAATTTACTGTGGGAAGGGTAAATGGGGTCTTTTTTTCCTAAAGTGTCAGAATTTTTCTGTGTTTACTGGTCGATTTCTGAAGCAGTCTAAGCCTTCTAGAAGGCATCTCTGATACATGCATGTCTTCTTGTCTTATCATGTCCTTCCTTATCAGGGTCTGTAGGGCCCGGTTCACCAAAAACACTTCCTCATGTTCCTTCCAGCAGTCATAATCTGTTGCCATGGCGATACTTGCATAGCAAACCCCAGCCTCCTTAGTGAGAACCACCTCGGAACTGTGGTCATGTTGACAACGTCTGCCCCCCCAGGTGCGAAATATGAAGGTTTCTTCCTGGGAGCTAAAACGAGGTCCCTCGATTGTGACCATTGTCCCTTTTGAGTGACACCAGAGTGCTAACTTTTAGCAGTCTCTATGAGGAGCTCTCTCGTTTTGGGGCAAAATGGCTCAGCCATGGGAATATGGCACACTCCTCTGGTACTGGAATGACTTCCATCATAGAAGGTCTGTGGCCTTTTAGTGGTCCTGTCGATGAACTGATCAGCAATGACGATATCGCTGGGCTGAATCTCTTCCCTCAAGGAGCCGCAAGGCATGGTCATTAGGACGTGTGTACAGCCCTCCTCCTTCAGAGCCCAGATGTTCGCCTGGTAGTTGACTTTTGAAGACATGATGGTATGCTGTCTCCCATGCCTTGCAAGGATACAATCGACATTCTTGATCTTCCCCAATGAAGACATCAGAAGGCTTGCCAAATGGAGTATCCACATATTTTTCAGTTCTTCCTTCTAAGATTTCTAAGATCATCCAGTCCTGTTCCGCCAGTTATTCCAATCTTCACTGCCATGGGGGTGGCACCTGAGGCCATGGCTGCCCGGGGTGGCAGCTGCAGTGGCGGATTTGCCGGGCCCAGCAGCGGAGCCAGTTGGAGTGGCAGGGCGGGACTCCCCATTTCTTGACCCAAGAAATTTCTTGGTACAAGGGAAGATGTTGACTTAGTGATAAAGAGTTATGGCTAAAGTTGGAGTCAGGTAGAGGACCAACCCACCACCTGTTAGAATTGACTAGACGTATTTTAAGCCTCATAGAGTTGTTCAATCTCATCTTCCACCTTCTACCTTCTACCTAATTAAGCAAAACATCAAAGACATATTTGGTTTATAGGGTTGAGGCCTTTTGTGGCCACCCAATTAAAAAATTTTTCATCTCCCTCCTCCCCACTCTTCTCTCAGCCCTTTCCAGATGACAGTTTAAGGACATCCTCTTTTTGATTAATTTTCTCCCTTAGAACTTATCCTGTGTGATATGCCATATATATATGTATGTATATACATATATATTTTTTTCTTTGTTGACTGTCCTCATCACTAGTATGTAAACTCCATGAAGGCAAGGATTTTTGTTTGTTTTGATCACTGTCTTATTGGAACTTTACTTAGAACAGTACCTACCACATAGTAGGTATTCAAACAGTCACCGTCTTATTATAACAGTGTACTTAGAACAGTGCCTACCATATAGTCGGCATTCAATAAATATTTATTGAATTAATAACTAAATAATTTCCCTGGTTGGAATGTAGCTAGTGGGTTTGGACAGAATTTCTCCAAGGTGGAGATAGTACCTTTTTGGAGGCAGAAAATTTGCCTAGTACTCAAGCTTACCTACTCAATATTTGCAAACATTAGGACAAATAAGCCTAACCAGACTTTAAATGAGTGCTAGTTACTATTCCTAATTCAGAATAGAGACTTGGTTCTATCTTGTTCTGGATGAGCTCTAGATGGGGAGTAAATTTTCTTTGTGGGAGGAAAATGGTTGTTTGATGAGAGAATAGGTCAGACTTTTATTTTTTAGTTTTATTTTTTTTAAAGATTTCATTTATGTATTTGACAGAGAGAGAGAGATCACAAGTAGGCAGAGAGGCAGGCAGAGAGAGAGGGGGAAGCAGGCTCCCTGCTGAGCAGAGAGTCCAATGCGGGGTTCGGTCCTAGGACCCTGAGATCATGACCTGAGCCGAAGGCAGAGGCTTTATCCCACTGAGCCACCCAGGTGCCTCCAGACTTTTATTTTTTAATTTTTAAAAATATTTCATTTATTTGAGAAAGAGAAAGAGAGAGAGGGAGCATGAGCAGGGGGAGGGACAGAGGGATAAGCAAACTCCCCACTGAGCAGGGAGCCTTGACATGGGGCTTGATCCCAGGACCCTGAAATCATGACCTGAGCCTAAGTCAGACGTTTAACTGACTGAGCCACCCAGGCGGCCCTAGATTAGATTTTAAAAACCTGAAGTACATAACTGGTTTTTCTTTCTTTTTTTCTTTTCTTTTCAGGTATATAGATACTTCTCTTTGTGCCAAGAGGAGGTGCATATTTTGTAAAAGCTAGAGTCCACCTAAGAGACTATCATAGTTATCCTGAAGGAAGGAGAATGGGGAGGGCTAGAGAAGTGGAGAGATCTTTGGGAAACACTTTGGGGTAGAAGAAAGGGAGAATGTTCAAGAAGTGAAAGAAAATAGGGAGTAAGTAGAGGTTCCCAGAGAGAGCATGGACACATATCCTTCTGGTTGGTGCTGCACTTGGGTAGCATACCTTAGAGGCTGGATGTCAACCAGTGCCTGGCATATGACAGCCACTGGGTAGAAATCACAAATCTTAGTCAGCCCCATGATGGACAGATGGTGAGAGCCTGCTTTCCCATTTTAGAAATCCAGTTAACACCCTGGATTCTGGAGCTGCCTTGACACATAGGGGCTCTAGGACTATTTGGGATTTACTTTTTCGTCTCTGTGGATTAGGGACTCTGGAGCAGATTAAATTAGATCTAAAGTTTAAAAAGATATTGGGTTTAAAGCTAGAAAAAAACTAAAGTAGAAAATGGGTCTGTAGACTGAGATTCATAACTACCATTGTTATAAAACTAGGTGGAGAAGAGAGTACTGGAGGGAAAGTGAACAGCAAAAATCCTTAATCTGAATATCAAGGGAGACTGTATTAAGAAATTAGTATGGGAGTTTGCCTTGATGACTTGGCAAAGTGAGGGCAACTCATTATTACTCATTCTATCAGGGTGGAACAATTAGGTCTTTTTCTGCCGCCCCAACTTATCTCCTGCCATCCTCTGACTTCTTCAAAGCAACAAAAACTTACAGGCCATGCATCATTCACCTATCTTCTCACCTTGTATATTTCTCTTCTTCTGTCATGCCTCTTCAAGGTGTTCATGGTACTCCGGGTTTATCACTCCAGAGCTTCATATTTAAATCCCAATGACAGTTGATACATACAATCTTTGAATTTCTAGAAGTGGATATTCTTTTTTCTCTAATTTATTAATCCTTCCCCTTTCCTTCCCCTTCCCTTTTCATTTTATCAGTTTAGTATGACTCTATTTAAAAAAAATCTCTCCTCTCCAACCTCAACATCAATTTTCATCAGTCCAAGTAACTAGAACCCTACAGTAGATTTAGGGATACATACTTAAGTCTTGGCATAGAAAAGTGGCAATAAATGTGTATCTATTTAAAAAAATTAAACTATGATATTTTATTACATATCCAAAATTTAAAAACACTAAATAATATTTTTCAGATCACTACAGAGACACTTTAACAAAAGAAACAATATGAGGTGGTAAGGAGTTCAAATGAAACAGTTTAATGGTCACCACTGTATTGGAGACATTGAACCATATTACTTAAAACATCAGTAGTACACAGTTTTACTTTAAAGTCTTGGTGATAGAAAGTTATTGATCACACCTCCTCCAAATTCCCTAGAAACTTTGTCAACTCTCTTGTCCTCTTATCTTCAATCATTCAGTTTCTTATGGACTGTTATGTAGATCTCTTTACATAAGTTAAAAGAAGACTTTATCATAAAAATCAAAGGGATTGCTATTTGATTTTTTTTAACTAAAAAAGCTCTACTCATTTTTTTCCAACTAAACTTAAAGAAGAATTCATGCCAATTCAAACTCTTCCAAAAAATTGAAGAGGAGGGAACACCCCCAAAATCATTTTCCAAGGCCAGCATTACTCTGATACCAAAGCCATGTAAAGAAACTGCAAGAAAAGAAAACTACAGTTCAACATCCCTGATGATGATAGATGCAAAAATTTCGCAACCAAATTGTAGCAAATCAAATTCAACAGCACATTAAAAGAATCATACACCATGATCAAGCAAGATTTTTCCCTGTGATGCAAGAATGGTTTAACATATGGAAATCAATAAACACAATATACCAAATTAATAGAATAAATGATGAAAATCATATGATCCTCTTGATTGATGTAGAAAAAGCATTTGAAAAAATTCAGCACCCTTTCATGACAAAAGCTCTCAACAAACCGAGTATAGAAAGGACATTCCTCAATATAATAAAGGCCATAAATGACAAACCCACAGCTAACACCATATCCAACCTTGAAAAACTAAAAGTTTTTCTTCTAAAATCAGAGGCAAGCCAAGGGTGCCCTCTCTCACCACTCCTATTTAACATGATGTTGGAAGTCCTTGTCAGAGCAATTAGATAAGAAAAAGAAATAATAGATGTCCAAATAGAAAAGGAAGGAGTAAAATTGTCTTTACCTGCAAACAACATATTACATATAGAAAATCCAAAGACTCCACCAAACAACTGTTAGACCTAATAAATACAGTAAAGTTGCAGGATATGAGATCAACATACAAAAATCACTTGCATTTCTATACACTAACAATGAAATATCTGAAAGAGAAATAAATAAAGCAATCTTGTTTACAATAGTGTCAACAATAGTAGAATACTTAGGAATAAATTTAACCAAGTAGGTGAAAGACCTGTAGATTTAAAGTTATAGGCATTGATGAAAGAAATCAAAGAATATGCAAATAAATTGGGAGATACCTGTGTGCATGGATCTGAAGAATATTCAAATGTCCATACTACCCAACGCCATCTATAGATTCAATGCAATCTCTATCAAAACTCCAATGGCATTTTTCACAGAAACAGAAAAAGCAATACTAAAATTTGTATGAAATCATAAAGACTCAGAGTAGCCAAAGGAACCATGGGAAAAAAGAGCAAAGGTAGAGCCTTCACACTTCCTGATTCCAAACTGTACTATGGTAGTAAAGCCATAGTAATCAAAACAGTGTGATACTGGCATAAAAATAGATACATAGACCAATAGAACAGAATCACGATCCAGAAATAAATCATACATATATGGTCAACTCATATTTGACAAGGGAGCCAAGAATACTTAATGGAGAAAATATAGTCTTTTCAAAAAATGCTGCTGGAAAACCTGGAATTTAAATACAAAAGAATGAAATTGGACCCCTATCTTACACCACCCACAAATATTAACTTGAAGTTGGTTAAAAACTTGAATGTAAGGCTTGAAACTCTAAAAATCCTAGAAGAAAACAGGGAAAAACTCCTTGATATTGGTCTTGGCAACGATTTTTTGAATATGACACCAAAAGCATCATGAACAGAAGCAAAAATAAACGAGTGGAACTATATCAAATTAAAAAGCTTATGCAGAGCAAATAAACAATCAATAAAATGAAGACAAATATTTCCGTAGGATAAAATATTTTAAAAATATCAGATAAGGATTAGTATCTGAAATATATAAGAATTCATGTAACTCAAGAGCTAATAATAATAATCTGATTTAAATGGGCAAAGGACTCGAGTAGACATTTTTCCAAAGAAGATGTCCAACTAACCAACAGGTACATGAAAAGATGCTCAACAACACTAATCATCAGGGAGAATGCAAGTCAAAACCACAGTGTAATATCACTCACACTTGTTAGAATGGCTGCCAACAAAAAGACAAGAGATAAGTGTTGGTAAGGATATGGAGAAAAGGAAAGCCTTGTGCACTGTTAGGAATGTGAATTGATATGGCTATTATGGAAAACAGTATGGAGTTTCCTCAAGAAATCAAAAATGGAAATGCCATAAGATCCAGCAATTCCACTTCCGGGTTTATATCCAAAGGAGATAAAACCACTATCTTAAAAATATATATGCACTCCCACGTTTATTGCAGCATGTTCAATTGCCAAGACATAGAAACAATGTAAGCGTCCATCAGTGCATGCATGGATAAAGAAAATGGCATAGATATATATATGGATTTATATATATATATATACATACATATATATATGAATATTGTTCAGCCATACAAAGAAGAAAATCATGTCATTTGTGACAGCATAGGTAGACCTCAAGAGCATTATGCTAAATGTAATAAGCCAAACAAAGAAAGAAAAATACTGTATGATCTCACTTATATCTGGAATGTAAAAAAAAAAGTATGGCTTGTTAGTCTTTCGGCTTTACTTAAGATCTGACAAATGTCTACTAGAAGGTAGAATAACAAGAGTGTTGGGTTCAACTTCTTGTCCTTCTGTTTTCTTAGATTCTTGAGCCTCAATTTGTCTGTCTCAGTAGCCCTTCAGATATTATATATATATTTATATCTATCTATATATGTCTAATATTTTATGCATCTTTTTTAGTTGTTCTCAGTGAAATGGTTTTTAGTATAATATGAGCCAGGAAAATGGCCAAATCGTAAATTAAGCCAGAAAATTCCTGGATAAACGCTGGATATTTAAGGACATTAAATCATAAGTTAAATATTTAAATATCGTGATACTATTGGAAAAATAATTTCAGTCTTAGAAATAGCTAACTAACTCACAGTGATGGATTCTTAAAATGGGGTAGTAGGGCAGAGATGGGTGTTAGTACAGATTTCAGATGCGGTCTTACGCTTTCCAGTACCAGAGCAAAGCAGAGGGATAGAACAATTATTTAGGAAATTTACAGCAAAACATTTAAAAGATCTTTGTAATTTATTTCTTCCTAAAATAATGTATATTTTTTGCTCAACTTTAACACATAGCACACTATGATCACGGCCGTTCATGTGTAGCCAATAAAAAATATACAGAGTTGATCTGAATCCGCCAAAAATTATCCAAGAACAACATATACTTCATTTCATTTTTCCATGCTATGTTGCAGTTAATATTTTTCTTGTATTTAAATACAATGTTCTAAAAGTTTGAACATGCTATTGCATAAGACTAGCACACCATATGGTGGGTGTAATCAAGATAATTAAAAATGGTAGGCATTCTGGGAACACACTGTTGCAAAAGTAAAAAGGTCAATGAGAACATATTTTGGAATATGAAGATTCAAAATCTCACTCTCCTTGAATCATATCTCTTCCTTACTTCAAGAAAGCTTCCTTTTCCTGAAAATGTTGTCCTTCAGTTAACTGGCAGAGGCTTCTACAGAGTATTCTTTCGAAATAAGATAGTGCCTTAAATTAGCATAGGTGACGGGAGGACAGGCAGAGGAATGGGCAAAGCATACCCTGTTTATCTGCTTTATTATAAGATTAATTCTTTTTCTAGACTATCCGTGAATACTGGACTGTGATATGGAGGACAGAGCACAAAAGACTGTCCATGCCTGTTGAAATGGCCCAATAATTAGATACCATTTTTAGGTCCAAAAGTTTGAATTTATTTTTATTTTACTTTTGCCCTAAGATTAGAAAGAAGCCAATCTTCTAATTTCACATATTGGAAGAATTAGTCTTCAGAATTCTAAAAAAGACTGAATCGCATTGGATGATTAGTGCCCTACATTGCTGACCTACTTTGTTTTTTCTGTTTAGTTCCTTTATAATTATGAACTATTAGAGCTGACTGTAACTTCAGAAAGCAATGTTTATGATTCTGTAGAATGGAATTTTAAACTTCACGTGGACATGTGGTCGTAAGATTGTATTATTTTTCAACAAATATTTCCTATTTTGGTGGAAAGTTTCATATTGCCCACTTTTGTTGAGAAATTGTAAATAATTGGTTTAGAAAATAGTCTGTTGAAAAATAATTTTATTTTGTGGAGGGTCACGGGGGACTTTTTCATGGTCCCTGAGTCTTTCACAAGATGACCATAAACTACTTCTCCAGCCTTGTTTCCTGACACTCTTCTTCATCGCTTCTGAGCTGCAGCCATGGACCTTCCAGCTAGCATCTGAGTACGTTGTGTTTTCTTACTTGGCCCTGACTTTGCACTTGCAGCTTCCCTGATGTGAATGTTCATTCCACCTCACCTTCATCCTCAAGACTAAGTTCAACTGGTATCTTTCTGAGAGCTCCCAAGTCTTTATGTAAAAAGTCATTCCTATATTGTGACAATTAACACACACTGTGTTACAATTGTCAGTGGTGTTTATTTCTCCCAGTCGCGTTTGAATTCCTGAGGGCAAAGATAGTATTGTGGTATTATTCTTTGAATTACTGATATTTAATGTGGTGCTAGGCATGAGTAAATAATTAATAAATCTTTACTGAATAAAAAAGAATGAATCTAAACTAAAATCCCAAAGGCCAGCATTTGTTTCAACAGAATATACTTTATGTTTACTTTCTTCTTGTTATTGCTTAACTAAACACTCTCCTAGAAGAACAAAAGTATATATTTTTATTAATAGGTGCGTTCTGAAATATCAGATACTTGATACTCTGTTGTTTCTAAAGATATACAGATTTTAATTACTATAATATATTCTTTTGAGAGAATGTCCATATGGTTGTGCCTAGATAGACTGATCTTTCATCCCTTTAGAGGTTTTTGGAATATGTATAATGAGCGATGGCAACAATGTATTTACTGGTTCAGTTTTAACAGACTATCACACCAGCTCACTTGGGATAGAGCCCTTTGGGGCATCAGGAGATGGGAAGACATCAAATGTCTTTTGATGGGATATTTTTAAAAAATTTTTTATTATGTTATGTTAGTCACCATACAGCATGTCATTAGTTTTTGATGTAGTGTTCCAAGATTCATTGTTTAATGGGATATTCTTTCTCTCTGGCCACTATTTATCAGGAAAGAAGGAATTGACTGTCTTTTCTCAGTATGAAGAAAGGATTTACATTTCTTTAAAGTGAGAACCAACTTTTAGTCAAAGGATTACATTTGGAAATTATCACCACTTTGTTTGGTTACACTGGAAACTAATACACTATTCAGAACAAGACAGTATTCTCATGATCATATCCAGTATTCAGTCAGAGGAATTTCACTATAGTATGAAAATTACCAGATCAAGAAATAAATATGGTTTTTTCTAGCAAAGAAATTGCCTTCATAGGAAAATAATGGCTTGTTTATGAAGAAAAATGTTCTGAGGTTACTTAGAAATTTTCTTTTGAAATAAATATTGTCTGTTTACTTATATTTATTTGGTACTCTTATGCATAGGGCATTGCTTACCTATTTATTAATTCTGGATGCTACTCAAGTACAACCTACAGCCAGATTTTTTTTCAAGTTTGACAGGTTCTTCAGAATCATTAATATTTCTCTTATGTTCTCCAGTATTTCAGGTAATCACGCATATCCAATGCACAGACCAACAAATCTATTAAGGTTCTATAGACTTCCAACTGTGCTTGCTACTATGAGAACATTCAGTTACTAGAAGTTAAAAACATATCTCTAAGCACCTCATAAATTCTGGCTTCAGGTTTAAACTGATGTCAGATGCCAGAGTCAATAACCCCCAAAGTTGGTGTGATCTCAATTCCATATGGTCCCATGGACTTGCTTGATCTTGAAGTGCAAATGTGCTACATAGATGATGATATGAGTCACTCATTCTTATGGGGTAGGAAGGGATCTTCAGTTCAGATATATAAAGAGATATTCATTACTGAAGCTTGAAGGTTATTTTCTTTAAAATACTTGGAAATATTGGAAGTAGTCAAGCTTGTGGATGACAATATTAAGAGTGCATAGTATTCATCAAAGGGGGGTGGTTGAGATGACCTGCAGGGGCCCCACCATGAGATAATCTGGTTTAATGCCCTGCGTTGTGGATGCAGATCCTGGTGATTATGATCTAGGTGGTCCAAAGGTCATACTTTGGGAAACACTGCCTTGAGATTTATAACTCCTCATCTTTCGTATGAGGTTTGTTAAACAGTTCCAGAACCACAGGCGCTGGTAAAGAGATTCTTCTGATGGGGCAACATTCAGGAGAAGGCTACGAGCACTAAGGAGCAGAGTACTCAGAAGGAGGCTGGAGGACCTAAAATTTTTTGTTTGCTTTAAAAAATCTTATCACTTATCTGTGTTCATAATTCATAATGAGGAACCATTCAGGATTATAATCACATTCTAGTGAAAAGTGACTGCTGAAATAATTAAGAGCATTGACTTTACATTGATGAGGTCTGGGCGTCTTTTGTCTTTGGTGATACTGAAGTGAGGTTCCACTCGCTGCACCAATCAAGCCTGTATCCCTGGGTCAGACTCTCTGTACTCCCCTGTGCATCTCACAGAGGAAGAGAAGTATGCAAAGACGAAGACTGTACAGTTGGGGTCAGATTATAAAAGGACCCTCCATAGGAAGCATTATAATTTTGCTCTTTAGGAAAGAGGATGGAGCTGAGTTCTGCTTCTCAGTCTCAATCAAAGCTCAAAATCTAGTGGGAGACCTGCATTGTCAGGCATCAGTCTAGAGGAGTGGCTGCAAATATACACCTTGCTATCATATTCCAGGAGGAGGGCGCAGGCCATGTGTGAGCTTAACCCACCTTGAGGCTAACGAGTGGAGGACAGAAATGCGTCAAGTGAACACTCAGGGCTGTCATTCATTGTGTGTAACTCAATTAGCTATTGTCTTCTGTTTGTTCATGCATTTACTTATATGTGCATTCATTCTCTCCTTTGTTGATTCTACTAACATTTCTCATGGGTTTATATGTGCCAGGCACTGTACTAAATAATGGAAATGAAATAATAACTGTGGAATTTAGTGAGGGAAACAGATTAAGACCAGTCATTATAGTACTGGATGGTGGGTGCTGTGCTAAAGAAAGATGTGGTGCTATGGGAGCATAAAGGAAGGGAACTTTGCTCAGATTTGAGGGAATCCAGGAAGGCTTTCCGGTGGCAGGAGAATCTGAGCCCCAGAGGAAGAGTATGATTGGTCAAGGAGTTGAAATAATAGTGTTACAGACAAAGGGAATAACTTGTGAGAGTCATGAATTGAGAGAGATCATGCTATGGTCAAGGAACCAAAAAACCAAGATGTGCATAGAACATCTTGAAACCTGGATGCACATGTAGCATGGAGCGGACCTCTGTGAGCATGGAGAAAATGAAACTCTTTGGATCCAGGGAATTTAAAGATGAATAAGGGAGATCACTGGCCCTGATAAGTTCATATCTGGGGATTGTGTTCCTTTTCCTTTTCTATAAGTTTATAGATAATTTGGGAACATATATGGCCCAAATTCAATAGATTCTACCTACCAGTTTAGATCCCAATATAAGCAAATCAAACTATATATTTTATTGAAATTGTTATTCTGTAATTAAACTTAACCTTAAGTTAAAAATATCAAAATGATGAAGTTTTATTTAATGGGTGACATATAGGATACATGGACTCTGACCGTGTGCTAAACAGTGTCCTGAATGAGTTGAAAATATTAAATATTAAAATATTAAAATATATATATATTTTTAAGATTTTATTTATTTATTTGACAGAGAGAGACACAGTGAAAGAGGGAACACAAGCAGGAGGAGTGAGGAGAGGGAGAAACAGGCTTTCTGCTGAGCAGGGAGCCCAATGTGGGGCTTGATCCCAGAACCCTGGGATCATGACCTGAGCCGAAGGCAGACGCTTAACCAACTGAGCCACCCAGGGATCCCGAAAATATTAATATATTTAATCTTTATAAGCAACATTGTGTAGAGATGATTATTATTTTCTTAATATAGGTGAGGAAACAGAAGCATTGAGAGGTTAAGAAAGTTGCTCAAGTTACATCAGAGCTATTCACTGCAGGAGAAGTCTAACTCCAGGATCTATCCTCTCCCCTCATATTATATAGGCTCTCTGATTGTGAAAAAGTAGAGTGATAGTATTTCTCTAATGGGTGAGTAGTATGGTTAGGATTCCAGGTGGCTGGTTTCAGGTCAGAAATAGAGAAATAGAGAAGTTGCCATCTTTACACACACACACACACACACACACACACACACACACACACACACACACACAAATGTGTTCAGAGGAGGCATATTTTATATAACTCTTGAATATCACTCCGAACTCTTGCAGACACCGCCCCAGAGCACTTGGCTTTTGCCAGCTTCGTGCAGATGAGACCCAACAGCATCTCTCTTTGGGTCTGCATGGACACCCCTTGCTTCCTGCTACAAGGATTTCCTGGTTGTTGCTGTGGAACCTGTTTGGCCTTCACACACATGCAACCTGGACATTCAAGAGAGCTAATGCCTGTAGCATCATCTTGAACCAATAAGGAGCAAGAGACCAGAGATCAGTGTTTTCTCCTAGTTCTAAGATGCATTTCTTAGGGTTCGTCTGCAGTCCTGTTGTTTTGAGCCCTGTTTGTTGTAGCAGCTGGCTATCGCAATGATGCCGCCTTAGTACTGGCTTTCCCTCATTCCCTGGTTCATATTTTCTGGGCTTTCTTTCAGCTCTCTGAGATCACATTTGCATATAAACTCCTGGCATGTAGACCTCTGTCTCATACTCAGCTTTGGAGGAAAGGAGGCTGAGACAATGAATTAGTACACTGGTCCAAATGTCAGAGGACCCTGACAATTCATTATGAAATAAATGGTAGACTATGGCTTTGGCATTTCTATTCTTAAAGGGATAAGCAATACTAAGTCTCTTTTTAGGTAATTTAGTTATTTTTTAAAAAGATTCTATTTATTTATTATTTGAGAGAGAAAAAAGAGAGAGGGAGAGAGAAAGAGAATAAGGAAGGGGAAGGAGCAGAGGAGGAAGGAGAAGCAGACTGCCCGCTGAGTAAGGAGCTGGATGCGACCCTCAATCTCAGGACCCTGGGATCATGACCTGAACCAAAGGCAGACAGATGCTTAATTGACTAAGCCACTCAGGCACCCTCTTTTTAGGTTAAAAAAATTGAAAGATGAGAGGAGTATAAAAGTCTCTACTCTCAGCTGCTCTTTAAGTGAAAAGTCCTTAAGAATTTCCTCTGAGGTACAGACAGGAAACACTCAGAAGAAAGAGCTCATTATAATAAAGTCAGACAAGTAAGATTTACCTCCTGGTTCCATCACAAAGTACTTATAAGATTTGAGAAACGTAATACCTTCATAGTTCATTACTTCTCTTTTCTGGCTGGAACACTGGTATGCGGATGATTGTCACTACCTATCTACACAATACTTCCTAGGGTTGTGTTTATAACACTCTTACTGGTGTTTAGAATAAATCCTTTGGTTAGCCACATAAAGAATGTCTAGAAGTGTGAAGGTGGTGAGAGTTTTACTTTACTTACAAACTAACAAATTAGCCAGCCACTCACTTTTAGGTCCTGGTGGAAGAGAGAAGATCCCTGGGTCAGAGATGAGGGCAGTTTATCACTCCCAGCAATAGCAGTAGCTGGAATGTCAGCATTTTGGTGTTGGTTCTTCAGGCCCAATTCACACGACCAGGTGGGACGTATACTTCTGTAGTGGACTGCATTATGGTCAATGAACTCTGAACTGAGAGAACTCACATCTTTTATAATGGGAAGATGCCTGCCCTTTGCTCTGGAGAGGAGTTATCTTTACAAATCTGGACAGTAAGCTAACATGCTCTTTACTTTGGAGGGAAACATCATCTCCATCTTCTAAGAATATAAGTAAACCTATCCTTGGCTCCAGAGACAGATACTATTTCTATCCTTGCAGGCTGCCCACTGCACAAACATCCCTGAAAATACAATCTGGATGAAAGGCAGGGCATGTAGAAATTTTAGAGAGCCATGGAATATTGTCTCCCAGTAGCTTTCCAAAAGCACTGTTTGGAGAGTATGTGTGGTATGGCACTTGCTATGGGACATATGCCTGCTGCCTGGGACAGGGGAGTTTGATTGCCACAAAGTAGATTCATACTGATGTTACCCTTGCACAGGTTAGAATATCTTATTATCTCATTCACAAAACTGAAATTGCACAGTCAATTGTCAGGAAATGCTATATAGCTACATATGTATATTTATAGCAACCAGATAAATAGAGCTAAGTGTAGATGTATAGATATAAAACAACTTTTCTGATCTCACTATAAAGTTTGATTTATTTTATTACTGTTGCTTCTATTTTAAGTGGTATTTCCCTGTATTACATTTTATTTGTGGTAGTTTTTGGACTTCTTATGGTCATCAGGAAGAAAGATACTGCCACATGCCAAGTTCATATGGTAATGATTCTGCAAGTCCTTCACCAAAGGGAAATGTGAATATTATTTGGATAATATACCCTGGAAAAAGGAATATGCAGATATCTCAAGAATAAGGGGACATAGGATCTGAGCTGACATTGATACTTAGGGACTAGAGCATAATCATATTCCAGTGTTTTGGGGGGACAAGTAATAAATAGAATCATGGCTCAGGTGAGACTCATAGTGGGTGGGCTGTTTCCTCAGATTCATACAGTGGTCACTTCCCTGGTTCCTCAAATGTAAAATGGGAGTGGTTATATTTTATTAGGCAGAAGCTCTCAGCCTAGAAGCAAGATAAGATAGTTCTTTTGGTGCAACCGATGTGTCAAATTGGTATTGATATCTACTAGGATGGTGCCATCCTCCAGAATATGTTAAATAACCTAAATCAATGACCATAATATGATGTTGTTTTTACAATAGGTAGAATAAAAGGGCCTGGGAATCAGGAAATGGAGAGGCCCAGTGCGCCCTCACTCCTGAGACCCACTTGAATGAATTTTAGCTTCATTTCCCTTTATTTTAGGCTCTATGGGTTTGGAGGTCATTGTTCTCAGACAGGTAGTGCTTTCACCAGGAAACATAATGAAAATCATATTGAACTTTAAACTATTCCCACTGCCTTGTCATTTGGGGTTTGTAATGTCAACAGACAAGCAGGCAAGGAGGGAAGAGGAGGTCAAGGTAGTTCTGCTTGATTATCAAGGGAAAGAAAGTTTGCTGTTTCCCAGTGGGGGCAGTTGGGTACCACTGATCTCCTAGTGTATTTTTTGGGAGGTCCTTGCCTGCCTCTGATGGGGCGGTAATAGGCAAGTGCAGCAGCTGTGACCCAAGAATTTCGTGGTGGCAGGGGCTTAGATCCTTCCGATATGAGAGTCTGGCCGTCACAACAGGTAAGAAACACAGACTAACAGCTGTGCCAGCTGAAGGTGTGGAAAATCTAGAGCTGATGTTATTACAACCTTGAGACTAGCTACAGTAGAGAGGGCTTTGCTGAGAGGGCTGTAGTTCAGCTTACTAACTTTTTATGGGTTTCATTGGCAAATGAGATCAATTAGAATCCTAAAGAAGATGTTCTTAGATGGGAGAACTTATTATTAGAAGCAAGTAGATTCAAACATCTTAAATTAGGGTGGACAGTAGTGGATACTATTATGTGCCATCCAGGTGACCCCTTCAGAGCCAAGGTGCAACTTCTCCAACCCCGAACGTGTTGACTGCTCATGGCTCTGAGCTATGTCCCAATCTGGGAATTAGGAAGGACAATTCCCTTGGTGGAAGGAAGGACATTCTTTCATTCAAGGTTATGCTCCCTTGCTTGGAGAAGTCAACATTCAATACTTGGTCATCTGGAGTTCGAAGGCCTGCTTCCTTTGTCTTAGCCTGGGACATCTCTAAAGGGCCATCTTAGATGCTCCATGCTCTCCATGGGATAGGCTGAAGTTGGTGTCACTAAGCCACAGTTCCAACTTTTCCCTCTGTAAGATCCTGCTTCCATCACTCCATTACTTGTCTTATTCCTAAGAGGACATACCAATAAACCTCCTATACACAAGTCTCAGTGTCTACATCCAAGAAATTGGATCGGAGACTACCTGCACATCTATGTCAGACAGTTTTGGGCAATATAAATTAATAACAGCATGCTACCTTTGGTTTAGTATTTATTTAGTTTGGAATGAGGGTGAGAGATTTCAAGTGAGAGAGAATACAGATATTATAGAACTCAGTACCTTTTTATGGTAGATGATCCAATAAAGAGAAGGCAAAGTTCATCTTCTCTCTTGGTAACAATTATAAAAGAAGAAACATAAGAGGACACTCTCCCTTTTCTGAAGCTCTGATGCCTGTAGAAACCTGAAAGAGAAAGGCTGCTTTGACTTGGGCATGGACAACTTTGTCTTCAGCACATGCAAGGCAAAATTGGGTCTGCAAGGGGTCAAAGAGAAAGAGTAAGCTTCTCTCTCAGTCCCCTTGCTATTGGATTTCATTCTGGGCTGGCTCACCCAGCGCCATGAAGCTAATGAGCTGTGTTCTCATTCTGACTCACTGTGGGCCACACACTTTTCAGGCTACTTTTGTGTGACAGTGATGAGGGAGAGAGAGTGTGTGTTATCAGTAATCACCTGTTTTGTGTTCTTGCAAATTAAGAAATGTTGGATAAAAACCCTCTTTTCATTCATTTCCAGACAATTTCAAATTGAAGCATATTTTTGCCATCATGAAGAGCAGACAAGAAATCCTGATCCTTGACTGTATTTATTTATTATTAGATATTCTCTCACTATGGCAATGTAGTGGAGTGGCCGGCCGCCCGGGACTACTCATTTTCCCCTTGCTTCCAGGAAGCAGCACAATGATGGTTAACAGACATGGCTGGAGAAAGCTTTCTTTTTAAAATTCCTGTGACTACATTGGATTGTTTGCCAACTATATACCTATGTAGGACTAAAAATGTGAGAAGCATGTATTTTTCCAGGCACATTTAATTGCATCAACATGGAGAGTTCATATTGGCTTTTGCAGCAACAGCTAATGAGCCATATGTAGAAGAATCCAGATGTTTAGATGATATGCTCCTCCAATCCATTATACAAACGTCCACTTATGACAATGTCTTGCATTGCGTGGAAAGGAGAACGGCATTACCAATAAGAAAATACAACCGAAGGCTAATTACACTGCTGCTATTTGCAAATGTGGGGGAGGTTTTCCTGCTGAAAGTATTACTTTCAATATGAAGTGGTGAGGTTGGGGGAAAGGATTCATGGCTTGTGTTTTCATGGAACTCTTCTAATTGCTGTTAACTTACACGAACATGTGTCTGTTTCATTAACTCCCAATTACAGTCACATTCATACACACACACACCCCACTAAAATGTGGAAGAGCTCAATGAATACTTTAACAGAGATGTAAAGTGCTCAGGGGGCATATAGGGACAATTCATTCCTGAGGGACAGAGCGGGGACAGGTTCCTAGAGGGGCTCCTGGTGTTAGAAATTAAAAGGGGTTTGACGGTCACAGATTGGGAAGAAGGTAATTACAAGTGGACAGAATTTAATGAGCCAAAGACAGGTAATGAAGAAAAGGCAAAGTGTTTTAAACATTTGTTGTATTCCTTTCAATTTGTAAATATTTAGGTTCTTCTTTTTGGGACAGAGCAGGGATGGGACAGTTTAACACATCAAGTTGAAATCATTTAAGGATATCAAGCTATAAAACCTAGTGTCCGTTAGTGGGAAGTCACTATTGTATTTTCTCTAACTGTAAACCACACACACCTCCCTCCCCAAGCCTGCACCTGGTTTGACACATATTCTGAGAAACAGAAGAGAGAGTTGGGTCCCTGGGCATGATCATAGGATAACATGAGCATATGAATCTCTGAGGGGTAAGGAGAGATAGTAAAGCTTAGCAATGGTTGTATCAGGGAAGGCCATAGAAAAGACACAGTTCTCAGATTACAGTCCCTCTTCCTGATCCCTTACAAGCAAAAACAGCAAAAGCAGTATTGATTTTGTTCTTGGAATCATTACTGTTTTAGCAGAAAGTAAGATGGAGTGGATTTACGGATGTGTGCTATGGGTCTTCTTTCTGCTACAACTTCAGTAGCTGTTTGAATTTGCTTCCTTCTGTCTTTGCCATCGTATTTATTCTTGGGACTCCAACTGTCACCTAGTCATGTAAAATTTCTGGAATTCTTTAGATTTATGTCTTTGGGCATCTTTCGCTTCAAAACTCCAGTCTCCCATTTCAAGCCACCTGCTGGCCCCTCACACTCAGCAGGGGGATCTTAGCTCCTCATCTCATTGTGTACACTTTCCACATGCTTGCTTCCCCTCCCCCGCTTTCCTCATTCTGTTGACACATCTCTTGGTGCCAGTTGTTTGCTACTGGTTCTCCGTGGTCAAAGTGTTGGCCTCATGTTCAACTCCTCTCTCTCTGAACTTTAAAAGTTAGTTGGTTGTATTAGTCTTTTTCAGTTCTATCATTGAAGTGACTTATGAATCATCATTTCTTTTAAATTCTCAGTATTAATGATTCAGTCTGGAGCTTCAATTTCTCCCAGTATGTGCTTCTTAATTGCTTCTTAATGAATTTGCTCACTTCTTGTACTTATATACTTTCTAAAACACAAATCTGATATGATGATGATGATGGTGAATGATAACAATAGCTAAATGAGGGGGAAGTTATAACTTTCTATGTTATTGGCTTGTTATGAACATTGAACAAAATAATGTTGGTAAAGAATTTAGCATAGTGCCTGGAATATAATATATCCTGAATAAATATTAACTGCTGTGTCTTCCTCCCTTAGAAACACTGTATGTGTATATTCAAGCTCTCAAACTTACCTGACTCTCTCTCACATCAGGGACCTCTCACATGGTCCAGAACATTCCACCTCTCCCCCACCCCAACTCTTTAATAACCATCCCCTATTCATTCTTCAGTCTCTGTTCAAAATTCCATTTTCATCTGAGTTTTCCTTGAGTACCCAGATCTGTTTAAGCTACTTTGCAGTGTGATCCTGCAGAATTTTGTATTTCTAATATTGCACTTACAGTGCAGTGGAATAGAGTCTTCACACCAAAATGCACACGGACAAACAATAGGAGGCCCTACTCAGTGAGGAATTCTAATATGCTTTTAACGGTACTTCAATTTTTCTCTATGTAATTTTTTTGGTTGTCATTTGATTTCTCCCCTGTTTCCTGCTCCTCCATGCAAGAGCCTGTCTGCCTCTATAGTCCTTTCTTGCTGACTTAACACTGTCTTGGTTCTTATATGCTTTGCAGACAGACCCCTCTGAGCTTCTGCCACATGTTATAGTAGCCCCCATTTTAGTCTCAGCAGTTCTAATTAATTTCCTGCCTTTGGAAAACTCTGCATGGCACATAACAACTTCTGAGCCACAGTCCTGCCACACAGAAGCAGAAGGAGGCTCTGGAGTGTTATCTTAGGCCTTTCTTCTGCTTAACCATACTTACAATAATCTGCAAAGGTTTATAAACTGACTAGACTCCAAGGAAGGAAAGGATGTGGCATTAGAGTAGTTCATCTAGGGGAAAACCAATTGAAATGGATATTTGAAAACTATCCCTTTCAATCCACAGGAGGGTGAGAAGGACAAGTCAAATGAGGTCTCATTTGGGGTTCTAAAAAGAGGACATCTCACCCAAGGACTGAGGTTCTAGACTGTAAACTTCTTGAGGTAGGGATTATGTCTTATTTATCTCTTCATCTCCAGTACCTCCTGTATTGTCTGGTACATAATAGAACTTAAGAATTGCTTATTTACTGTGAACTCAGAGCAACAGACTGAGGGTTTTGGAGGGGAGGAGCGTGGGGGGATGGGCAAGTCTGGTGGTGGGTATTGAGGAGGGTATGTATTGCATGGAGCACTGGGTGTGGTACATAAACAATGAATCTTGTAACGCTGAAAAAATAAAATAAAAGTATTTGGGGAAAAAAAAGAATTGCTTATTTAATGGGTAAATAAATGCATGAAGGGCACAAATGAATGAATGAATGAATGAATGAATGAATAACAAACAATTTTTGGATCCTCTACAAATCTCAGTTGGTTTTGCTTATTCTACTTATACAAAGTTAAGTTTGGTAGTTGAACAGAATACTTATCACACCTAACCTCTTTAGGGATACAGATACTGGGAAAACTCTTAAAATTCATGTATCTTATAAAGGAGAGGAGGAAACTAAAATGGCAAAATATTTGCAATCAGCAAGCCCTTGCCCATCCCCTCCAACAGATAGAAGGTGTCACAGCCTAGGAAAGATTTTCTTGGCTGTACTGGAAGAACAAAGTATGCTACGGGATACTCCAGTAATTAAAAATTTTACTATAGATGATTCTATGGGCACATAGCATATGCTTTCAATAATGAGAATGTTAGCGAAATTATGATCCACATGGCACGTGTGTGACACTGAATGGTTGCGTTGCATGAAGAGCATCTCCCAAAACAAACCCTGAATGAAAGAAATAGTGCAGAATGGTGGTTGTGTCAGAGGCAGAGTTGTGATAAGCAGTATGTAATTGATGCAGTGATTTTGGGTTTGCGTTATTCTCAGATGGAGTTATCTGTTATTTATATAGCCAAGGTCACAGCTCATGTCTACATGTCCACATTGCCCACTCTTAACTAGTTTGCAGAATTTTCTTCATCGTGCTTCTTTCTGGCAGTTGTAGATATTCTTTAAAATACTTGACATTCCAGTTGATCTTTGTCAAATTGACATGAGTGAAGAAAAGAAAAAAAATGTAAGGGATTTGGAATTTCATGAAATTATTAAGAAGTTTTCTGACTTCTCAAGTGGTGCTTTGTATGAAAGAATAAACTTGGTTATGAGAGGTTTATTCTTATGTAAGGATACTATTTTAAGAGTAAGTCTTCTACTGATACATGGTGGATAATTCAGGACATATTTTTAGATTATTGCTAATAAATGTATTAAAACTTGGCTGTGGAATGAAGAAGTACTTATTTTACAATATTTTACAATATCCAAGTACTTATTTTACAATATCCCTAGAAATTAATAACTACCATTTCCTTTTCACAAGAGAACAGTATTTGCTGGGAAGAAATAATTTTGTCCATGAAGGCTTATATCATACCCTCAGCAGAGTGAGAAAGGAAGCATCCAAGAATGGGAGGGAATCCCAGCCAATTGTTTGCTCATTCCTTGCCAATCCCTCTATGATTTCTGATCCTCAAACAACTCCGGAGAGGTCTCCAAGGGAAGATATGTATCCTTTGTTTAAAGAATAAGGAAAATTAAGCATGGAGAGTCTGATTCACTTGCCTCAAACCATACAAGTAGCACCTTGAATAATTCGAGCTTGAATGCTCATATATGGAAAAATTCCCTCTAACCAACCTTCCGCCTTCTCATAAGCAAATAGAGAGGCTGGTGGTTCTCTACCCAGGTTGCAAATTACCACCACTTGAGGAACTATTAAAGAACACTGATGGTCTAGTCCAATGTCTGATATAATTGGATTGAGGGTAGAGACCCACAAATCAGTTCTGTTTCATACTCCCTAGGTGATTTTAAATTGTTACAAATGTTGAGAATTGCTGGCCTAGCCCCTAATCTTCCTGCAATGGGCTTTACTCTTTGTATCTGAGCAAGTTGATTTACTTTGGACTCTTTCATGGTACTTTTACATGAAATTTACAAAGAATTAAGTATTCTATAATTTGAGTGACACAGAAAAACTTCTTTATTATTTTCCATAATAAGGCAGGATGTTTTTTATTCACTCAGCTCTGTTAAGTGGGGTTTACAATTTAAGCTTGTAGAGTTAATCAAAAGGTTAGCAGTGTGAAGGGTAGGACATTTTTTCAATTTACGATATCATATCTTTGGAATCAATTACCAGTGGCCTGGCTCATCAATGGAGAATTCTTGAGGCAAATGCAAAACCACACACAGCTGATGAGGGCCATGAACCAGTTAGTCCTGGCCCCAGGCCACGTAAACCCTTAGGTCAGAGGTGACTCTTGAATTTACTGCATTCATTTGAAAAGTGCATTTCTTATACTGGAATGCCTTTGTGTTTTTCTCTCTAGGTTAAAATGTTTGAAGGCCATACTGTGATGTTTCTCATTTTGAAGTGTAGATCCAATCATAATGTGTTCTCCTATGAGGAATAGTCCCATGACTGTGTCTTCCTGAACATGGAATCTCCACGTCCCCTGAAATACCTTTTCTTCACATGACTTCTTACCATAATTCTTGGCACCTGCTCTTCTTTATTTTCTAAGCTTCTACTCCCACCCTGTCTCTTTGAAGATGCAGTCTTCTTTTGCATCTTTTTTCCTCTCTCCTTACCCACACCTTAGGCCTGCTAGGGATTTGTGGTGTCACGTGTGAGTTTCAGTCATCCTCAGTGTGGTCTGCAGGACTAAAGAGATCAGTTATCCCTGAACTTAGACATCAAATTCTTTGTTTTACAGTTAATAGTCATACACATTAAGGGAGACGCACATCCGAGATTGAGATTTTAGAAACAAACTGTGGAAAACTGCAATTTAAGAGAGTAAAGTTATGCCTCAAAACAATGTGCTATAAACTAACCTTTGAAAGAAATTCAACTTAATGTGTCCATCTTTTAAAGAGAAACCCTAAACTAAATATGTCTATTAAGTACTGAAAATATATTAGCCAGGGGATGTGCAATAAAATGAAATAAGGCAAGTGTAACCCATGCATTTATTGAAAATGGAAATGTTAACGTTTCCAAGAGCTTAATTTTTCTAATAAAAGATAATATAGTTCTTTAGTATGAAAACTGACATATTACAATACAGTCAGTGAATTTGAATCACAAAGTTCTTTGCATATATTCCATTTAAATCCACAACCAATTTATTGTCCTTATTTTGCCTTGGGATCGTTGATACCTGTTGTAAAGGTTGGAGGAATTGGGCTATGAACTTGAAACTTCTGTTCAGACCTTCCTATAGTATAAAGTACCTTGTGATGGCACTAATTCAGACACTGGAGTGGCAAAGAGCTGCAACTGAGCTCACTCCATAGCTGTCCCTGTCACTATGTTACCCCACTCACAAGTGTGGTTTTTGTCATAAGGGCCAGAAGTTGTATTTCTTATGATTTAGGTAACTCTAAGGCATCTCTATTGGCCAATCCCCTAAACTAAAAATAACTTATATAAAGATATCCAGATTAAAGGCAAAGAAAGTACAACTCTTCATAAAACTTGAGAGAGCAAGCTATCCACATGGGTCCCACTGTAAAGAAAATGCAGCTCTACGTTTCTGATTCTTTTCTAAAAGAAGGAACAATCTAGGTGATATTTGGATGTCTTCCAGCCTGGCTGAGTCCACTGAGGCCCAACTCTCAAGAATACTGAGGGCCAAGGAGCCTGCATCTAGAATGTGGAATTTGTGCTTTCTGATCTTTGTACACTGACTCACTATTCCCTCTCCACAGCTTTCTTCCTCCTCTGCATGTACATCTATCTTGGGGACCCTTTACTTCCTTAATCTTTAAATTCTGCACCTGCCATCTGAAGTTTCCTGCTACATTTTTATGTTTTTTTTTCATTTTTATGTTTTATGGCATATGACAGGCATTATGTATTATTTGATTGAAGTTTATATAACACAAACTTGCTTTTCTACATCATTATGGTTGCTATTGTTATTATGATTATTATTTTTTGAACCTAGATCGATGCTGCCGAGATTAGCTCTGACTACTGGTTGTAAAGTTCCTGCTAAAGAAACTTGTTGAAATGCAATCTCAGAGAGTGTAAAGTACCAGAAGGACTAGATGTATGGCTGTAACATGCCACTGAAATGATTATATGCATGTACCTTTGGTTGTGCTATTGTTTCAAAATTTCTAGCAGAACTTTTTCCTGAAATTGCTTATAAAGATTCACAGCTATATAGTGTCCATAAATGGTGGGTCACACTTAAAAAAAATCTTTTAGAAACTACTGCAAATGAATAGTTCACTATGACCTCATTGGCTGTGCTTGACTCAAATTAATATGGAAATAGGAGTGAGGGGTGAGAGGAGAATAAGCTACCTCCACAGTAGTCACATGGAGGTGTTAGACAATTTTGTTCCTCTTAAATGTATGGCACCTGCATGTCTGGTCTATAGGGAAGAAGAAGTCTAGAACATGGATAGACATGGCTGGCAATTGGAAATTGTGCACACAGCAGATGTTATCTGTTGGAAAAGCTTTGTGGAGAAATTAACATATAGTCTGGAAATTATGGTTTAGTTATTATAGCTAAGTGCTTAGCTTAGTGGTTGAAATATAGTAAATGGACCCAAAACATTGTTGTTACTATTACTGGTGGTGTTATCGTTATTACTCATGACTTCAAAGCGACCATCTCTCACTCTTCCTTGCTGGCCTTTTACTAGAATTGCATGAGTTGACTAGAATCAGTGGTTAACTGTCCCGACCTCAGGATAATTTGGTAACTGCAGGGTCCAAGGGGCACAAACTCACCCAGACTTTGCAGGCAGTGCCTGTAAGAATTGGTTACCCATGCCATTCTTCCTGTAATAATTTTTGTTCTGCACTGGGTTGTAGCACTCTGGCCAGATGTATTATTTGGTAAGAATGGGATTGGTAGGAGTAACATAGAGGTAGGTGGATTTTATCCTCAGACTCTCTCCCCTTTGAACATCGCTGACATCTGTATTTTCTAGAAATCTTGATCAGCTTTAAATCCAAAAGAATAAGGCAAACACTTCAATTTTTTTTCCAGCCACTAAAGTGCTTTTATTAAGTCATCAGATGAGTACTTTCTAAGGGAAAAATAGTTTATGTGTGGTTTGGACACTAAGCATTGACTCAGCATCAGGCTTGTGAAGAGGAAGGCCAAGCTACGCCTGCTGACACACAAGTAATAATAATGGAAAAAATAAAGAGTGTCCCAAGTTTGCTAAATGAAGCCATACGTTTGGAAAAGCACAATACACCAAACTCTTATATGCTCCTTTTTTCTTCCAAGATTATTCTCTTTATTACCCACCAGCATTATATTTTTTTCCTTCCAATACACATATTTTCCCAAGTTCCACTGTTACCATAGGTTTCTCCCATGTGTTCTATATTTTTGTACAGTGCTAGTCACAGTTAGGTAATATTAAGCAATACTTAGGAAAGCGAGCCATTGGAAATGACTTTTGAGGCTAGGAATTTCATAGAGGCTATATGTAGTTGTTCTTCCTACTTTAGGGATTAATTACTTTTATAATACAAACAATGACTGCAATATAAGCTCTGAGAGACTGACTCACTAAGGAAACAAGACAGGTTTCGGAAAATGGATCCCCTGCCATTGACGCACATGAGAGAACTTTATAAAAAAACCGGTAATCTGAGAAATTTAATTGCCATGTAGCAGTTCACATAAAACTGATGCTATAAGTACATGGACCATAATGAAACATTCTGTGATTACATGGCAGTTTCAAAGAGTTTTGTTGCACAACCAGGTGTTTTGATTTCTTGAAATGAAGGAAAAGGAAATCAGTGTTCAGCTATATAGGGGTAGTTTTCCTCCCCTGGGAAGTTGTTCTGCAGACTTTGAAAATGAGTTAAAGATGAGAAGACAAATTTAGGAGATGATAAAGCAATGAAGAAATGTTTGTCTGCTCTGCACCGCCTTAGCAATGTTGGAGCCTTTCATCCTTCAACTTTGTGTTCTTCCATTTGGGACAGGGACGTACTGCTGCAGGCCATTGCTCTGAGGGTGTATCTAGAATCCCTACAGATTGGGGCTGGGAGACTAAAGCAACCCAAGCAGACTTCGATTAGGACAGAGCCATGTTTCCTATGAGATTTTTACGGATTTTAAATAAAGTGTTCTTTGAAAGCAATATTTTGTAACCAATGGACTGCTAGACAATTTCTGGGTCCTTTGCAGCATTAACATCATTCGACCATGTCTTCAGGGACTACTTAGAAGCATCTCAGCAAGAGGAAAGAAAGATAAATAAAAAAGCAAATCTGATTCAGTTAATAATCCCTAAAATGGGCCCTCTTGCATGACTTTTTTTTTCTTTAAATATTTATTTATTTTTGTTGTCTTGAAAGCAGAATATATTGATTGCAAAAAAGTGAAGCAAAGATTTCATGGATCCAGGCCTTCTTTTATGGATTCTCTTCTCTGCTTCTCTCAGTGTGACATTTTTAGTTACAAGTTGCTGAGGCAAATGCCCGGTTTTTTAAAATTTCATCATCATTCTTATTCCTTGGCTTTCCTAAGTAATCAGCTCCAATTCCTATGCCAACATGGTGATCATTCTACCAGAGAAGAGACCCTATTACTTGGGAAATTGTGAAAGCAAAGAATTATGCTCACAGATGCTTACATACATATAAATGTTAAAAAAAAAAAAGGAAAACGAGTTAAACACTCATCCAATTTCCTTTTCACTCTCAGTACATAGTTATGGTTGATGGGGAAGTGGTGCAAGTGTTTGCGTGTTTGTGTGTGTCATGGGCAGAAAAGCAGAGGAATTGGGAAACAAGTTAGAGTGCTCGGAAAGTCATGGAATTTCATGTTTGCGTTGCGTAGATGGTGCACTATAGATGATATTATTGTGAAGACTTGCTCACTCACAGCTTTCCTCGAAGTGGATTGGTGCAGCTTTTCCATTTCAGTGTTGGGCATGCCAATGTGTCCTGTATAATCTGAAAAGGAAAACCAAATCCACTCACCTAACATAAACACAATGAAGGCTTCTCAGTGGAGCACGTGCCATCAGAATCTGTCTCATTGCAGCCCCTTGGCCAAGGGAGAACTGACAACTGTCTATGAAAAGTTTCAAGGAAAAGGGACTTTGCTCTTATTTTAGAAAAATCTACCTTTTGAATATTCAGACTATGCGTAATCTCTTGACTTCCTATATGCTTGTAAACGACCATCCTCATTTATAGCTAGTGCTGTATAGCTCTTGTAGACTCAGCCACTTCTTCAACCATGGGACATAACTCTTTGTTGTGTGATTCAAATACCTTTCTGTCATAGGCTAGCTAGTTTTGCTTTACAGTTGGTCCTACTTTGATCTTGTTTCCAGTGCTCCTAAATTAGGTTCTTTTTACTTTATCTCTTTTATCTAAACTTCTATCTTAGTTCTCCTTTATCCAATGGCCATTACGTTCAAAACCCCCCGTGAGTGCCTGAAACTGTGGATAGTACCAGACCTTATATATACCATGTATTTTTCCTATACATAATTCCTATGGCAAAGTTTAATTCATAACTTAGGCACCATAAGGATTAACAACAATAACTAATTATGAAATAGCACAATTATAACAGTATACTGTAATAAAAGTTATGTGAATGTGGCTTCTCTCATGCATACTC
Organism: Potos flavus; assembly: GCA_028534135.1. Classification (NCBI taxonomy): domain Eukaryota; kingdom Metazoa; phylum Chordata; class Mammalia; order Carnivora; family Procyonidae; genus Potos; species Potos flavus. The sequence continues at coordinate 178,972,730 of CM052898.1, read as the reverse complement.
AAAATACTCATTGCCCTGTACTCAAACTTCTTTTTTTTAAAAAATTATTTATTTATTTTAGAGAGAGAGTGAGGAGTGCAGGAGGAGGGGCAGAGGGAGAGGGAGAGAGAGTCCTAAGCAGACTCTGCACTAAGCGCCGAGCTTGATGCTGGGCTTGATCTCAGGACTCTCAGATCATGACCTGAGGTGAAATCAAGAGTCAGACACTTAACCAACTGTGCCAGCTAGGCGCCCCCCAATCTTCTTCTTGTGATGATGTGAGATGATAAAATGCCCATGTGATGAGACAGAGTGAAGTGAATGACGCAGGCATTGTGACAAAGCCTTAGGCTATTATGAACCTTCTGATGATATGTGTGAAGGAGGATTATGTGTTTCTAGACTGAGTAACTGAAACTGTGGAAAGCTAAACTATGGGTAAAGGGGAGGGTGTACTTGGAGAGGTAGTATGAGGTGTAGAAGGAAAATCTTGGATTCGAGTCTTGATTGTTCTCCTCCTTGGTCATGTAATCTGGAGCAAGTCACAAGATTTCTCCCCTAAATTTCCTTGTATGTGAAATGGGCTAACGTCTAGTTTCTTCTTCCAGCCCACTTTTGAGTTGTCATAAGGAGATACTCTGAAAACTCCAGAGCAATTATCAAATTATTATTGTTACTATTATTTCACTGCTAGTAACTGAATTCTTATTTTTCTTTTCCCCAATGCTAATTTGCTGTCCAGGAAACTTTCTGAGAGGATGATAGATTATGCCCTTGTCAGTCTTCTGGAAATACAACCCCATTAACCCTAATAACTATGATTAAAACTTGATTCTAATGTAAGACTTCCCCAGCATTGAAAATCTGCCTCGTTGGGTCTCTGTTGGCCCCAGGCTCACATTGTATTTTGCCCGCTTAATTTTTCAAGTATGGATTTCCTCTACTAGAGTCTGGACTCCATAGAGGAAACAATATGCTATGTATATATATCTCTACCTTCATACTTCAGTACAATATTTGAATAAAAATCTGTTAAATAAATTGATTATTGTCTGTTGTATGGTATAATATGCCATTTATTTAATAAGCTTTTTGATATCTACTAGTGACATGGATTGAATCGTGTCCCCCCCCCCCATAAAGATATGTTGAAATTCTAACTTCCAGTACCTCAGAATGTTACCTTATTTGGAAATAAGGTTGTTGCAGGCATAATTATCTAAGTTTAGAGGAGGTCATACTGAAGTAGAGTGGGCCTCTAATCCAATATGCCTGGCGTCCTCATAAGAAGAAGGAAATTTGAATACGGGCACACACAATGAGGAGAACTCCATGTGATAACAAAGACAGAGATTGGAGTTATGCTGCCACAAGCCAAGGAATACAAGGAATGAAAGCCAGCCACCAGACTAGGAAGAAGCAAGGAAATATTCTCTCTCAGAAGCTTCAGGGAGCACATGATCCTGCCAATACGTTGATTTCAGACTTCCTAGTCTCAAGAACTGTGAGAGAATAAGTTTCAGTTGTTTTAAGCCACCCAGTTTGTGGTAATTTTTTACAGATCCCTAGGAAACGAATACAGCCAGGTATGGACAAAGCTCTAGGATTAACAGCTAACAAGATAAACGTGTCTCTCTTCTCATGGAGTTTTGCACTAGATACTTTCTGTTACTGCTGCAGATCCATGTTTTACCCTTCCCCTCCCTGCTTCAGCCTTGAAGCTGATGACCATGGATTGGATCAGAAAGTCTCCTGTCTTCCTGCTTCCTCGTTGCAGTGGGCCAGTGCCAGGGCACAGTCAGAGATCAGAGGGAGACAGAAGAGTGAAGGCATGGTGTGTAGTCTGGTCACAATGGACTGGCTGCCCCCTTCTACTGAAGTCCCCTTTCTGGATTCTGGGAACTCAAATGGCTTGTTCTGCAGTCACTCTTTCTGGATTTTGGGAACCTTACTCTTCCCCCTTTAGATCTGGGAGTGATAAGAGCTCTCCACTCTCGTTACTCCTGAGACATCACACTGCCATTTTTTGGTTTTGCCCCTACCTTTAGAAATGCTTCTTTTATTAAACTCACCTGAAAGTGTCCAATCCGAGTGTACCCTTCTTTCTTGCTTGGAGTCTGGCTAATCCAGTCCTTGAAGAAGACACACAATGAACATGTGAGCATGTTTTTAAATGGGCAATTATAAATTAGTTAATAATATTAATGTTACTTAATTACTATTACTACTAAAGGAATAAGTCACTGTATTTTATCTTTGTTCAACAATCTAAATGAGAGTTAAAAAATAAGTTACTTTAGTACAGAATTTTGTTCAGTTAGCAACATAGAGAAGGAAAAAGTGCTTTAAAGATTACAGTGTCAGATAACTGTGGAACAAATGGGAAGTTTTGAGTAGACAATGTCATCTTGGTGTTGATTGGTTTCATGTGGCGTTGGGCTTTTCTGGCACTAGGAAGATTACTACTGTATATGGCTCACATATGATTGATGTGTGATGCCAGAATGCAGCACTTCCTTCTTTCTCTTAAGCGCACTTGGCATTGTGATTCAGGAGTGACAACTTGAATCTTTGGCACATAGGGTTGTTGAATTTCTATTTGTCCAAGACGTAATGCATGTCATAAAAACAAGCTCTTTTTTTTTTTTTTTTCAACCCAAGAGCCCAAAAGTATATTGAATTCTGGGCTTGAAGAAATTGTACTCTTATGTCCTTGGTTAGTTTGTATTCTTACACATGTAATGACACTTTTCCTTAATGCATACATTCTCAATAAAAGTTAAGATTTCGATTGTGTTCTGCGGAAGACTCAACATATTTTAAAGATAGCATTTCATAAAAACCTTTACAATGAAGTATCTGTTCTCCTAAGGTCTTCTGTATACAACCAAGTGGGACCTGGTGAATTTAGCTGAAAATAATACAGCAGTCCCTTCTCGATACCTAAAGTAAGATTTCTTTAAACCTTATGGGAGAAACTTTCAATACAATGGGGGAAATAGAGGTAGGGCAATGAAATCATGAGTAAAACTATAGAAATTCTGGAGAGTATAATTTATGTCCACCAAAGGAGAACCATGACAACATCACACTGAGTATTGTACAATTACATGTGCCTTCATTTGGTAATTAAAAGCATAGAATATGTACATATTATATACATCGTTTAATTGCTGGTAACTTTTCAATGTCTCCCTTTTTCATATATTAAACATAATTCTATAAATTTGTTTTGTTTGATGTTGTTTATATCCAGTATAGGAGTTTTCCTGTGTTGGTCTGCCATCTCCATTTCCAAGGCCTTTCTGATTTTATGACTTGGGATTATTTTTCATCACTTTGGTTTCACAGTATTTCTGCAGACATTCATATGCATGCCTGAGTTGGAAAACGAGCTCGGGATAGTCTTTATTTCTCAGTCTCCTTTTCCCAGTGCAGGGCTGAGTGGTGTGAATTCCGAACATGATAACTGCATAGTAAAGCCCCTTCCCACCCATAACCTCAGGGATGTTTCCACGCATAAACCAAAAAGTGCTTTTGCAATACTTGGGGTCAATCTCCCCTGCTCCTTTTCTCTCTCCTACTGTTTTATGGCATTCTTTCTTTTTTTCCCCCTCTACCTTATGATGTATTGCTTCTTTCTTTTCTTAACTTCTGGTTTCCTATTTCTCTAATTATCTGCATTAGGAAGGACCTTAAATCCATGTGCACAGAAACCAAAACTCCCCTGAGGACACAGTGTACAGAGTAAATCCATATGTACTAAAATTTCACACAAGGAGAACTTGAGATTGGACAAGAGTGATTATTCTACACAATTTTAGTGGAGTTTCCTTGCCTTTGCTCATGATTTTACCTCTTCCCAGAACAGCTTTTTCACTCTTTGCCATCTGGGAAATGTGTATTTATCCTTTAAAACCCAAGCCAGATGCCACTTCCTCCAGGGAAACTTTCCCAGCTCTATCAGGCAGAATTAGCCAACTCTTCTGTGGCCACACTTTTGTTAGAACAAGAGTATGCTTTCTTTTCAACACCTACTATGTGCTTGGCACTTACGACATTGTATCAGTACATTCTTGCTTGCCTATCTCACTTATGTAACTTTGAACTTGTCCAAAGCAATGATATTTTTGCTTTTTTTTTTTTTTTTTATCTACCTCAGGGCTCCAGATGCTGGCATTGGCATGAAGTAAGAATAAATGTTCAGTAAATGATGTGTGAATATTTGAATGAGTTCATTAAATGAATTAGTGATACTATTCAGTACCTGGATCTCAAAACGAATGTATCGAATACACATATTATTAATGATTAATAATAGATAATATTATGGTAATAATTAATACATTGTTTTATTAAAATATTACTAACAATATATATTTTATAAATATTAATTCTTATTGTTGCTCCTATTGAATATATTTTCATCTTTAGGTTTTATTAGCTGGATTGAGCATTCTATGCGAATAGGAACAGTGCCTCTCATTCTTGTTATACACCCAGCTTTAGATACCCAGTGGTGCCCCATAGAGTTTATGAATAAAGGATAAAAGGCAACAATGTAGGATGGAAATAACTCAGTCTTTAACGTTTTTTTTTTTCCTTAATGGAGACAAGCACTTTGAATCTGATTATTTTTTCTACCCTGTCTGCATCTCTCAGCTCTGTATTGCTTTTGTAAGTGACTGGACATAGGAGAGGTGAATGTATGGACAGCAAGTGGAGTTATAACTAATTCAGAGTCAATCGCAAGACTTTTGTTTGGAAGATTCTGCTCAATCCATCAGAAACAAATGACTCGAAAGGAAGGTAAACCTGGGGATGGCACTGATGTGCACAATTTATAGACTGTCTCATGCCGCCGCAAGCATCAAGTTGATTCTCTGGCCAACGATTGCTTCGCCCTTCCTTAACCCTAACTTGTTTGTTTTTGAAGGGAAAGAGGCATTCTGCTGAGAGTGAGAATATCTTGTCTCACTCTGAGTACTTGCCTTTGTTGCTCTTGTTAAAATTATAGTAACTGATAAAATCCCAGCCTCTTTGGTGATGGTGATTTTTTTTTTTTGGTCTGCTATCTGCAGATACAAACGCTGCGTGCATTAAGGAAACACGTGGACAAACAAAGCGGCACATGCTGTCCCCACAGCCAGTCACACAGAATGCTCATGTGTGCATCTGGTGCCTATTAATTTTCTTCCTGCTATTTACATCATTCTTTTGAAGACGCTCCAGCAGTCTGTTGCTTTGCCCAACTGTTTATAATGTCTATAAATCAGGGACTTGAACCAAATGAAATGTCTAGGCTGTGTTTGCAAAATATTTGGATGTTCTGGTTTTATTTTTCTAGCTTTACAAAACATATAGATTAAACTCTGATGGAAGCTTTTTTCTAGTTACTCGTTTTTTGGAAATCGGTTCCCTTTTCGGCCAATGAGTAGGTTCAAGCCATGTTTTGGTGTATTGCTCAGTTTGTTTTTAAGTTCCTGCTGTAAACGTAGACAATTTTCCTTTTTTAAGAGTCTTAAGAATAGGCAAAACAAACAAAGCAAAACAAAACCCTACTACCTACATTCTTAGAAATCAGATAGAAGTTCCTGGTGAACAGGGCCACCTTCTAAATGTTAAAATGTTTTCAACATTCAGCTGTGAATTTTTAACAACAGTTATAGTTCAACAGTTGAACTTTGGTCAGATTTGAGGTCAGTGAGCTGAATTTGGAATACGGGAATTTCTATTAGAAACCCTGGTAAAGTGGACGACTGGGTAAGGAATCCAAGATTTCATGCTTGATTTATTGATTGTGTGCGTCAACAGCATGCTTTTAATTTGCAGTCACATACAAATACTCAGAATCTGTGCTCAGGTCAATTATGAGTCTATATTTTGTATCACAGACATTGTATCCAATCCTTTCTATTTATGTTCCAGCCACAGTTTTATAGAGGGATGTGGTAGACAAGAAATTAAAGCTAACGACATGAGTGAATCAGTTACATAAAATGTTTATGAGATGCAGTGAATAACACAACCTTAGGGGGAAAAAAGGATCCCCCCCCTCCTTTTTCCAGCAGTTAAAGGTGAATGGACTAGTGGTCTCAACTTGATACTAGGCAGGTCCATACAATGTGACTACAAGTTGAATGATAGTCAATGGTGATTTTGACTTATGTCTTTCTTTTTCACGTGACTTGGTTCTAATGTAGATATATACCCAGAGAGTATGTATTTGTTTTTAGGTGGTGCTAACAAGGATACTAATTGTATCGTTTATACCAAAGGTTACTGATTAATCCCATTTGCATTGACATGGAGCTAACAGTTTACAAAATACTTTCATCTCTGACTCATTTTAGTGGAAGAATAAGGATTATTAGACTCATTTAGATTGGCACTCCAAGGATTAACACCATCCTTTGACTCATGACCAAGGATAAAAGAAAACTAAGATGTATTCCAACACTTAGATCCCAGTCCTGTTTTTTGAATGTCTGAAAACACACTCATTGCATAAGACACATAAACTTAAGTTATGTGTACCTGTTAAGAAATAGTTTTTAAAACTTGGGCTTCTGTGTCTTACCAGCAAAATGTAATTTGAAAGTAATTGTCACAAAACAACAAAAGATCCTGATGTGCCTTTAAAATCTTGAAAGCAGAACATCGTTCTCTCTACAAGACATTTTGTGTAATATGCATGAAACATTTTCTTAGGGACAATACCAAGAATTTGGCAGTTTGGAGATGGTGGATTCTACCCTTGACTATTTATTTCATTCCAAACCATCACATTCAGAGAACAGAATCAGTCAAACTACTTAGTTTCTTATCCACAAACCAGGAAACTAAAATAGAATCTCCCAAACTGATATTCCAATGAATACTAGCTCTAGGAAAAATGGCCCTAGGTATTTCAAGAACAATTTGTGCAAGGTCAAACAATTTGGGAGGAGGATGCAAATAGAGCCCCTTCTTGGAGATTTAAATGACATCAGTTCTAAGGTAAAGAAACCTGTTAAATTTTTACCTAGTTTCTCTCAAATTTATTGGGATACACACACACACATAAATATATATACTTATATATAAGAATCTATATTAATTATTATTTGTTTATTAACACATAACTTGAGGAATCATGTTTGGGAAATGTCAGAAAATGATTCATTTTTTACTGATTGCTTTAACTTTGCATTATCAAAGCATTTTATAAGATTTATGACTTTTTAAAAAGATTTTATTTATTTATTTGACAGAGAGACACAGTGAGAGAGGGAACACAAGCAGGGGGAGTGGGAGAGCTCCGCCAAGCAGGGAGCCTGATGCGGTGCTCGATCCCAGGACCCTGGGACCATGACCTGAGCAGAAGGCAGACACTTAATGACTGAGCCACCCAGGCGCCCCAAGATTCATGACTTTTACTATATTAGATGATTTCTAAATATTACTGTGCAATAATTACATTGGACATTTAAAATCTAAATGAAACAAGGGTTCAAGGTACAGTAGAACCTGGAAATCTAGTCCCCTGCCATCTGGACCCAACTGCCTCTTCAACTTGTTTCTTTTTGTTTTCTCTTTCTTTCCTTCCTTCCTTCCTTCCCTCCCTCCTTCTTTCCATAGTTGAACTCAACACCACCAATCAGCCAGATATAATGGACATCTGTAGACTACTTCATCCAAAAACAGTGAAACGCACATTTTCTTCAGGCTCACATGGAACACTCACTGAGATAAGCCACATTCTGGTCCATAAAATGCACCTTAAATTTAAAAGAATAGAAACCATACAATGTCTGCTCTCAGAGCAACTTGTTTTTTTATTACATGATCACATTTTGGAGTCATATTCTTCCTTTCTTTTTGGTGAGATCTAACTTCTTTTAAAGCTACTACCACTGAGTTCGTAGTGTCCACCAAACACTCAAGTGGCAGGTGACAGGCACAAAAGCAGCTTCAGGTCATTGCCGAGTTAAGACTCAGAGGCACAGCCATCCAGAAGCTCTCAAGGGCAGCTCCTCCATGGAAAGGTTGTCCTTGCTCATTGTCCAGAGGATGGCTGGCTCATGGTGCTCCATGCTTTGTGTCCTGGCTTTTATTCCTTGACCTGTGACTCAGTTCTTCCATGCTATCTCCACCTTTGGCTTCATTTCTCTCATCTGTGACCTGTGGTCCTGGTTTCATCTCTGGCTTCCGAGTTGAGTTATTGTCATTTTTTAACACTTTTTCCATTTTTCTGCTTCTGACTTATTGCTGATATGCCTTTAATGCTTTGCCCTCTGCTCTTGGCCATGACTCTGACTAACTGGAAATTACTGATCAAGGCCTGTGGCTACCACCTTGAGTGCTCAGACTCTTACAGCCCTGGCACCACAATGACTTCATCTGTGCTGTCACAACGGAGATATTTTCCTTTTCTGAGTTATTAGTGCTCATGTTCTTTCTACTCCTGATTTACTTGCTATTTGTGGACAGTTCTTTCTTTAATGAACAAGGCTTCGTAGTGCACAAAATTAAACTAGGTTTAGGAGATTCTAAAAATTAGGCATCATCCTGAAATAGAACTAAGATCTGCACAAACACTGTTAGTTTCACTGTTCGTGAATACTGGGCTCCTTGTAGGTGTTCTTGGGTTCTTTATTAAAGTACACTGCATATCTTTCATGGTCTCTGGTCTAGATCTGCCTGGTTTCAAGGGGCAGATCATAAAAGATCAGAAGAAAGAAGGAAATATTTGTTGTTAGGGAGTAGGGAATGCTGGCATTACAAAATGCTTATGTAAGCCAAGGCTTGGTTGGGGAGAAGGCTGACAAGAGATCCAGAAATGTGAGAAAGGACATGCTTCCCCTCCTCATTCTCTCTTTTCCTCTCTCTCTTTATTCTCAATATTACACATTTCTAATGAGCAAAAATGGGATAAATACACATAGGGGAGAGATAAAGTAGAAACGATCAAGTAATGTCCCTGGGAATATTTCTATTTTGCTTCCTGTGCTGTATATGCTATGTAAGGATGGAGAGAGACCGCTAAGACGTGTTATTTATTAATGAGCTAATTCACAATAAAAACTGTTCCAGGAAGTCATGCGCACATTTGTGTTTTTCCAATGTAAGTAGTAGTAGATGGCTCTATGCAGGGGAGGAAGACAGGAATCTAAATGCTGAAATGTTGTGATTGCACTAAGCTCTGTCACCGCCAGTCCTTTCCCCTGATCATCTCTCACCCACCCTCCTCCTCCCGATCCTCCAGCAGGAAAACACCTGTGGCCTGTAGGGATGTCTCCCAGCTGGCCTCCCTCGGCCTAGTGCACAGAGCTTTTGAATAGGGGAAAATCTTGGAAGCATTTATAATTTCTGATATCTCAAAGTCTAAGACAATAAAAAGAGAGCAGCCCCTCTGCTTCACAAAATATAAGAGGCAGGCATAGTTTCCATGCCAGACTGTAGTGGAAACAGACAAGGGCAAAAACATATATACTCCTTCTTATTAGAAGCGATTTTAACAAGAATGGAAACAGATCACGAAATCCTACTTAGTACATTTTATTCCTGAAATAGGTTTTCGATCTTTCTATTTTCCACCACTTTCCAGACTTTTGTATGGTGGACAAAATGTGAGTCATAATGGACTACTGTATAATGTTTCACTTCACAAAACATTTATATAGCATAATGGCTTTCAGACTTTCAGTGATTCTAGTGGGCCACTCTGCCCTGACTCTCACCCTTCTGTGGTCTCTTGTCCACATGTCACCCAGACCTTGCCAGGAGAAATAATCATCTAGGGGTTGCTATTGGCCTAAAGAGGGCCAACCAAGGTAATTTTTTTCAGTTAACATATCAACTTGTGGAGAGAACCTCTCTATTCCATTTGGGAGGAGATGAAACTGGGTTGCTGGCAAAAGTCTCCTGCTAGATGGGGATGCAGAAAGAAGCCAGTCAGACAGAGCAGGGAGATGGATGGGGGGAGGCATTCGGTTTCTATAGTTCTTCCATCTAATGAATTACACTAATGGTATCCTCAGGTATATGAGCTATGAATTCTTTTCTTAAACTTGTGACTGTTTCAATAGGATGTGCATTGCTTTCAAAAAAAAGGGTCCTACTATAAATGATAAATTTAAAAAAATGTTGAGCTCAGCTCATCGGCCCACATTTGTGCATGGGAACGAGGGAGGAGATGTAGAGTATGACCTCAGAGCATGTCCCAACACTGATTTTAGTGGTATATATCTAGACATGTGCACTCATTCAGGTTTGAGACCCTCTATGAGCAGGGCTTGAGACACATTTGTCTTTATGCTCCAGGGCCTAATACCATTAGGAACACAGGATGAAAGCTCTGTTAATGCTTAGTGAGTAAATGAGTTGAAAAATGAAAAAAGACATTCCTGAACCTACAGTCTGGTTTGATGACATTGGCTTCTTGAAAAGAGAAGATCTAAGGGACACTTTGCAAAGAAGCTCCCTCTTTGTTTTGTTAAAATCCAGAAACCAGTCCTTTGAGGGGGTAGGTAAGGAGACTGACAATGTACTTGTTACTTTACCCATTCTCAGTATGAAGAATTTGGCTTTAGTGGCAGTCGGGTGACTTTTATTTTGAAACTGAGTCTTAATTTTACCTAATAGGGTCCTTATGAGACTTAGGGGAAAAAATACTTAGACCATTTATTGCCTGGTACTTCTCTACCTCCTCCCCTTCTCTCAGTTTGTACACATCTTTGTCTCTTTCCAAATTCTTAATTTCGAAATGTGTGGGTGGGCGAGGTGAGGTGGCTGGCCATGCTGAGGACACAATGACTGCATATCGTTGTAGCCTATCTACTTTCCTCCATACGGTGGAGGCCTCTGGTCCTAACAACATCTGTGAGCTGAGACAAACTAAACTTCTTTAGAATTGGGCCAACGATTAGAATGTACTTCTCTTTCTCCTCCTCTTATGACTTGTATAATGGATATGCACTGAGCTCCCTTGCTGTCCAACTTCTGGTTAAACAAAGCCAATGGGAATTTCTAGTGAGAGATTTAAGATGGCAGAAGAGAGGACTGAGGCTGATTCCCCTTGCTGTCTCCCTGCTGGGCTGCAGGAGAGAACTGTTTTCTCACTTTGACCACAGGCTCCCAATCTCTAAGCAAGCCATCTCTTTTACACCCATCACTGACGTGACAGCCTCCTGGGTTCTGGAAATTGTGTCTTTACTTCCCACTTCAGCTCTAGCTCCTCATTTTTCTTGCTTGGGGTGTTTCTGTCTTCCTTTTTGATGTTTCTTAAGTGTGCCCACCATTTGTAAATAGTCCCTTTATTTAACTTTTCTCAATTACCCTGTTGGAATATATAATTTATTTTCTGGAACTCTGACTGGTACAAAGCCTATTAACTGCCAACACTTCTTACTTAGGTAAGCTAATTTAATCTTCAGATCAATATCCTTCCGTGGGATATATTATTTAGATAAAATAAACTTGAATATGGAGAGTTTTATTAATTTGTACAAAGGTACCTATCTAATAGATGAGAGCCCGAATTCAAAGCCAAGTCTTTGGGGTCTTCGACCAGGGATGCATCCACTATCCTATGCAGTCTTTTCTTCAAGAGCTATCAGTGCATCCATTAGTTCAGGAAAATTCAGAGGATATATATGCTTCTGTCCAATGTATCTGAGAGAAGATCCAATTTAGTACAACTTTATTTATAAAAGTGTTAAGAAGTATATACAGTTTAAATTTCTGAACACACACACCCAGGATTTCCTAACGGTTCAGTTTATTATGTCTTACACCTATTTACTAGAGTCTTAAACCCATTTCTTTCTTCCTGCACTGGACTAATTGTTAGAAGAAATTTAATTGGCCCATACTGAAGTGTATTTATCCACAGCTCTTAGGAACATTCCTTTGTTACATAAATGTAAGTCTACATTATTTTTATTTCTAAAAACATGAATCTACCTTGACCAAAAATTATTGTTTTACTTACATGTCTGAATATCTAAATACCCACAAAATTACAATCACATTTGTCAGTCTAAACTTTAAATTTGATAAAAATTTATTTTTTCAGTCCTCTATTTTCTTAAAAGACTTCAGCTCAGTTGGCACTGGTCGAGAATGAAGTTTACATAGTTGGTCCCTTTGTCCTTTTTCTGATAAAGCCAAACATAACTTTAATGACTTCCCCTCAAATACTATTATTTTATTCCACAGAACAGATACTTGACTTTATCTGCCATAATTTTCTTTAATTTCTTTCTGGAGTTTTTTTTTTTTTTTTTTAAGGTTCATCAATTATCACTTTCTCTCATTTCCTCGTGGCCTTGAACTACCCAGCCCATCTATGAGCATTTCCTTCACTGGATTCCCTAACAACAGTAATCAAAGCACAATTTTCCACCTCCTCTGCCATGAGTTATACTATGCTAAATTCTTGAAAGGAAAAATTCAACCTTTTATTAGTTGTCTACCACCCCAGTAATTATTTAAATTGAGCAATAGATTGCTCTGGTCATGGTCATTTCAGTCAAGAAGAGCCTGTGATATTTCTAGTCTTTGAACTCCCAAAGACAGAGTTAATTTATATTCTTAGGTGACTAACAAAGCAATGTACAGCTTCCAAATCAATCAAGACACAGTTCTATGAAGAAGACCTCCTTTTCATTGGAGGAGGAAAATAATTTTAGATTTTTTCGAGATGCTGGAGGACAGCATACAATGCCTCTGAGGGATGGGGTGATAGAAAGAATGATTGATGGGGAACCAAAGGCTCAGGTTTAGGCCTGGAACCATCTCAGATTATGAAGTTGACTCTTTTTTATTAAGTTTCTGTTCTTGCTTATCACCTCTCAATGATACTGGTAATAGAAGTGAAGGTGCCTTACTTTCTCCAGTTCATGAGTGACAAGAGAGTGGATAGTCATGCAATCTTTTTGTAAAGACAGTAAACCCTTTGCAAACTCCTTAAACCTTGAGAACCACTCTTACAGACTAATCTTTTTGTAGCTATCTGACTGACCACATTTACTTTTGTTATGATAGGATTAGTTTTCCTGCACTAATATTTCTGTAAAACATCATTGTGTGTTTTTCTTCTTTTATTATTGGAGAATTGCCATACAGGTACCTGGCTCTTCACATACATTTCCATTTATCTCTGTTGCTTTTATCTAGCCTTTGTTGCTTTTATTGGGTCTTTAACTAAAGGTATTTTTTTAAAGACCATTATTTTTTATTATAAAATTAACAGACATGCATTATGAAAGATCAGAAAAGGAAGAAATCATAGATGAGCACTGTCTAAAAAAGTAAAATATGAGCCACAATAAGAGCCTCGTATATAATTTAAAATGTTTTCTTTTCTAGTCGTATTTATCACAAAGCAAAAGGAAACTGGTGGCATTAATTTTAATAATGTATTTTATTTAGTCCAGTGCCTCAGTACATGATTAATTTCAGTAGATAATCAATGTAAAAGTTATCAGTGAGATATCTTACATTCTTTTTCATACTGTCTTTGAAATCTGGTGTGCATTGTAGCATATCTCTAATCTCACTGGAACTAGCGATATTTCAGGTGTTTACTAAGCATATGCGGCTAGTGGCTATCATATTGGATGGCCCAGGTATCATGGATGGATATTAAAAGTTATTTCTCCCACCAGTAAAAAAAAACAAAAAACAAAAAACAAAAAACCCACTATTACCATGTTGGTTATGTATTTCTAGGTTTTTCTACATGGATTTACCAATTTTTTTAAACAAAAAGAGTTCAGATTATAAAACATGTTTTGAGCTTACATTTTCCATTTCTTGTTATTACTCTTTCATCACTATATCACATTTTCCATTTCCACTTATCACAAGGGCATCTGATTTTTGTTCTGTTCCCCAAATGATAAAGTACTTTTTCAGTACTTTTTTTCCTGGGAGGATTCATGGGAGTTTTATCCTTGTGTGAACAAGAATGCCGTTATTTTGCCCTTGCAGTCAAATCCTAATTTGGTTGGGGATCACAGTTTTCCCCTCTAAACTCTTAGAAATTTTGCTCCAATATATTCTGAAGTTGCATTTTTTTTCCCCAGAGGAGAAAGGTGTAACCTGTTTTTTCCCCAACTATTTCCTTCTCTTTACTTTGGAGAAACTTCAGATATTTTCCACCATAGTTATGTTTCTATTTTTATTAAATATTTTTAACATTAATCTTTATTCAACTCAGGGATATTCTTGACTACTATACCTTTGATTATTGTTCCCCCTTTTCCATGGTATCTTCTTCTGAAATTGCTAATATATGTTTCTGAGAGTTCTGCTGTTTTCTAGATTGCTTAACTTTTCATTAGTTGTTTTTACCTCCTGGTCCTTTATTTCTGAGTTTTAAGTTGTGGGAGAATTTCTTGAAATAGTCTTCAATATGAATGAATCTGTAGTATATAATTTCCTGGCACTTTCCTAGCATTTGAAAGTTTGGTCATCTTGCATTAATTTTAAAGCAATCTTTTATGCTCTCAGATTACTATTACATGATGATTGTCACATAATGGCACATGAAAATGCAAACTGATTCAATTTGTTTTTCTGTCTAATGGAATAAGTAAGTGTGGTATAACCAAATTTCTTAATTTCTTGTGGTTGTTAGATAATTACCTAATATTTAACAAGGATGCCCAATTCATATTTGGGAGAAAAACAGTTTTGTACCAAAAGAGTAATTTCTTAAAATCGTGTTACTTCTGATAGTGTTTCCAAGGTTCTTTTCTTGTGTCTGAGTTGTTAATTGCACCCAATATTGATTCTTCCTCAGTATCAGAATCCTGATATATTACTATAGCTAAGGTACTCATTTCTCAGCTTCCCTCCTCCCCCATTATGTGAGTCTATGTCACTAAGTTCTGGTCAATAGATGGAAGCAAAAATTGAATCCAAGAAATTAGAGTGGCTCATGTATCCTTATTTGGAGTGGTTAGAAGTCATGACTCACTCAACATTTGTCATAAAGACTTTAAGTTGCTTAGGAATAAAGACAAATTTTATAATGATGTTCAATAAATGGTTGCTTACTTTATGGCTGATCAATTAATGTTGGTGTGATGAGAGGTAGGGAGAAAGCAAAAAATTAGTTATATACAGTTTATTTATCATCTGGAAGCTTGAAAGGGAATGAATGAAACGTTGATGAATTTAAGAGACAGTTTTCCATGTGTCTCTCACATTTATGCATGACTTGCAAATAAAGACACTGATATCAATCACTCCAGATGATCTTTCCAAAGATGTAGAGCAAATAGCCTTGGAAGATAGAAATAGCTTCTTTCTCTGGAACAGATGGCAGATTTGCTTATTGTTCAGTCTAATAAAGACAGTGTTTTCCTCTGGGATAAAGATTGAGTAGTTTGCCTGTAGTTCATTATAAAAAAAAATTGAGGTTTCATAGCAAGGAGTTGCTCGTCTATGATGCAAACCTACTGTATGTGTGGCGTCTGCATGGGAAAGCAAGAAGCTCATGCTGCTTTGTGCCATGAGTAATCAAGTTTTTTCTCTTTGATCTAAGAGTCTAGTATCTTCTGATTATCTCCATGAAACTGTACCAGGCTGACTGGATAGCCAACAAGTCAGGTAAAAACTCATACCCATCATTCTTGATAAAGCTTTCCCAGTTTCACATGGTCCTATGAGGGCCTGTTAGGCTTGTGACCAGGGAGTCAGAGGAAGGGATGCACAGAATTAGTCATGGGTTCTGTTCACCTTCTAAAGCCAGCAATCACTATCCTAAGCGAACACAAGATTTTGTGATCACTCAGTGATCACAAACATATCCTCAAAGCTAATACTGTTCAATAGGATGGTGGCAGCTGCATTGTGTTGACCAGCTCCAAACATGGATACAGTTCTTTCTAGAAGCAAAGTTTATCTCTACACTCATCCCACATTTCTATTTAGCAACTATTCTGGGACCTACGATCTTAGCTCCCCACTGGGCTCTTGAGACTTATTGCACCCCATCAATAACAGTACATTGATGGCATGATCCATGAGTTCAAGAGCATCCACTCAGAAAATATGTATCTGGTAAGTGGACAGTCCCTGTCTGTGTCCCTTATTCCCTGAAATCCCACACTGTCCTCCCACCCTCATCCCCCCTCAAAAGCCTTAAAAATCTTGATCTTGTATCCCATTCTTTCTTTGTCAGAAAACTTGTCACCTCTAAAGAATTAGACAGCCAGGAGAATCAGCATTAAAAGCTCAAGATCTGACAACTAACAAAATGGTTATGAAAATGTGAATACATGACCTTTTTTCTCCAGGGCCCTCCTTGGAGGAAAGCAATCAAAGAACACAATTGCATACCTGAGAACAATTTTAGACATCTTTGCCTTATAAATATCTACACAAAAGGAGGCTGGACCAAGGGCTCATTCTCTCAGGACCTCTTGATTATGGATACATTCTTGTTATGATTCAGGTTCTTCCTGCTGTTCCCATCAGCACTATTTTCAATTTGCTGGCTTGGTAATACCACAACTTCCGTTTTTAAGCTTTAAATTAGTGAAGGCTTATTTACCTATAGAGTATTATATCTTACACATATTTCCTAAGAAACCTACCACAGATTTTCCAGTGGCTAGATAGAAGGACATTTGTGCTGTAGAGTGCCATACTCAAAAGCAGGGATGTGGAGCATAAGGAAAAACATGGAGGACATTGTGAGAGGGAAGGGAGGGATGAATTGGAGGAAATCGGAGGGGTGAAGAACCATGAGAGACTGTGGACTCAGAGCAATGGACTGAGGGTTTTGGAGGGGAGGGGGTGGGGGGATGGGCAAGCCAGGTGGTGGGTATTGAGGAGGGCACGTATCGCATGGAGCACTGGGTGCGGTACATAAACAATGAATCTTGTAACACTGAAAAAATAAAATAAAAGTATTTGGGAAAAAAAAAAAAAGCAGGGATGGATACGCTATGGACTATGGGCCAAATCTAGCTCCCTGACTGTTTTGTATGTCCACAAACAAGGAATTTTTATATTAAGCAAAATGTTAACCTCCCCCAAAAGAATTCTGTTTTTCTCATTAGTTGATCTATATTACAAACAATTGTACTCAATTACTATACTTCAAATTTCATCAAGAAAAATATTGGGGAAATTCATTTTCTCTCTTATTTTATAAGTATCTACATAATATTTCTTGGCCCTTAAAGCCAAAAATATTTATTATCTGGCCCTTTACAGAAAAAGTTTGCATGGAAAGAGCCCAGATGTCCATCAACATTTGAATGGATAAAGAAGATATTCCATTCTATATATAGCCATCAAAAAATCCAAAATCTTGCCATTTGCAACAATGTGGATGAAACTAGAGGATATTATGCTAAGTGAAATAAGTCAATCAGATAAAGACAATTATCATGTGATCTCACCGATATGAGGAATTTGAGAAACAAGACAGGGGATTATAGTGGAAGGGAGGGAAAAATGAAACCAGATGAAATCAGAGAGGGAGAAAAACCATAAGAGAGTCTTAATCTCAGGAAACAAACTGAGGGTTGCTGGAGTGGATGGGGGGTGGGAGGGATGGAGTGGCTGGGTGATGGACACTGGGGAGGGTATGTACTATGGTGAGCACTGTGAATTGTGTAAAACTGATGAATCACAGGCCTGAACCACTGAAACAAATAATAGATTATATGTTAATAAAAAAAAAACTACTACTCTAGCTCTTATTTAAACATTTTTGAAAAGCTCAAAAAATGGACTTTGGAAGATATGGACTTGTATATGTTATTTTTCAGGAAGTTAAATAAATTATAAAGACTCTCAAAAAAGCAGCTGTTTTAGAAGAATAGTTTGCTATTGGTTTGTCCTAAATTTCCTGGCATTAAGAATAATGATATGGTTTCATTCTGCCATGATTGCATTGGTAGAACAAACAAAGCCCAATTTACGTCAGGGGAAAGATTTCTGAAGGCAACGAAGATTCTTCTTTAACCTGCTTCTTTGTCAACTGTTATGATTTCCCACAACTGGTCATTTGTTAGTAATAGGAAATCACTCATCCTCAAGGCAGTCATGAACCCCAATTAGTCTTTCTTTTCATCTACATTTGGTAGTACTAGAACTGGCTGGTATTATTTTCCAGAATATTCTTTCTACACCTACATTTTTTTCCTTGGCAAATTGGCTTTTAGCATGAGGTGTAGTCATTCAGTTCTAAAGAAAAGAGAACATTGTCTTTCCCATCCTGCACCTCCCCTTTTCCCGGCCCAAACAGGTTAATCCTAAAAACTTATTAACTATAAATTATCTAAATACTCACACATAAGACTATCCACAAATTATGGACAAAGTTTATTGACAAAAAGAGGAAGATGAAATTTTCCTTATGTTATTGTTATTACTTTGTACTGTAATTGTTTTGTATTGCTGCATAACAAATAATCACAAGTTTAGTAGCTTACAATACCATAAATTCATTATCTCATAATTTCTGTGAGTCAGAAATCTGGGCGGACTCTTTGCTCAGGACTCCATCTAGGTGTTGTCTAGGTTTGGGGTCCTCATCAAACTCACCGGTTCTTGGCAGAATTTACTTTCTTGTGCTGTGGTACTGAGTTTTCATTCTTTATTTTTTCTTCTTTTTCTTTTAAGGTCTTATTTATTTATTTGAGAAAGGGAGAGAGCACAAGCAGGGGGAAGGGCAAAGGGAGAAGCAGACTCCCTGTCGAGCAGGGAGCCTGACCTGGGACTTGATCCCAGGACCCTGAGATCAAGACCCGAGCCAAAGGCAGTTACTTAACTGACTGAGGACCCAGACACCCCTGTACTGAGTTTTTTATTTTCCTTCTAGATGTTGGTCAGAAAATACTCTCAAAGCCTCAATGCCTTCTGACATTCTTGAAGTTCCTTGACACATGACCATTCCATTCCAGGCCAGTAACAATGCATCAAATCTTTGTCATGCTTGGAGTCTCTAACTTTTCCTTCTGCAGTAAGGTGGATAAAACTCTCTGCTTTTAAAAGAATCATGTGGTTAAGTCAGGCCATCTGGATAATCCCTTTTCTGAAACTTCAATGATTTCTGTCCTTAATTACATCTGTAAAATCCCGTCATAGCGGCATGCAGATCAGAGTTCAAAGGAATGACTGGGAGGCTGTGAGTGTACATCAGGGACTGAACTGAGGGGGGCCATCTTGGGGTTCTGCCAACCACATATACTACACGCACGTGCATGTATAGTTGTATAATAAGTGATATTTAGAGATAGTAAAGAAACTGAGAGGCTCTGAAGAATATTATAAGAGATTTAAAATAAGAGGAAAAAAACCACAAACTTTTTCTGTAGTCCTTGTTTGGGTAAGTGTGGGGAAACTTTCAGTGATAAACTCTTTGGAAATATACCTGAGTTTGAAGAGAATGTTTCGCTCTCAGAATGTCAGGCTAAGTTGGAAAGTGCCATGTGTAACTCTGATTACAGACATTTTGTGGTTTTGAGTAATTGAGACTCCCAGCCATTTTTTCCGGTCTTAATAGGGTTCCTCTGCTCAATGCTTAACACAGCACAGGCAATTTTGGAACAAAGAGGGATTTTCTACCTAAAACTGCTTGCATGTTAATAATGATTTCTACAAATGGCATATTTTTCTGTCCCAGTACACACATTACGCAGGGAATGAAGTTGTAGGTGTTTAGTCTTGGTGAGGTAGGCCCTGAGATCACCAACTCAAGGTCCTTGCCGTGTCCTGTTTATGTGCCTGAGCTCTTTTCTCACTTCGAGATCGATAACCCATATACCTAGGTCTCTTCTCAAATATCTCTTTCAAGAGATGCTTTCCTCTTTCCCCCTATTTCATAATCATTAATACCTTGAAGTTGTGTTTACTTGCTTTGTCACCCTTTCCCCTCTGAAGTGTAAGCTTCCTGAGAGCAGGAACTCACTCTCCTGGCTCCTCCAGTCTCCTGAGGAGGGACAGGTACAGCAAGAATGCTGTCCTTTTTCAAATTCTCATGATGATTTCTTATAACCATGTCTTTCTAACTCCCTGTCATAGTCAACTCTGCTTTCACCTGCCCCTGCACTCAGTCCAGAAGATGGGATGCTGTTGTTTTCCAAACCCACCAACTAAAGGGATCCAGCTTGTATGGGCAGAGACATGATCTAAAGGAACCTCTGCTTATTCCTCCTCCATCATTAGAGGGACAGTGATTCCTTCAATGCTTCTGTGTGCTGATGTAAATGTCAGAGAAGGGTAACATTCAAGATGTATGGGTAATTTTTTTTTTTTTTTTACTGAGCATGAATATATTTATTTATTTATTTATTTAAGATTTTACTTATTTATTTGTCAGAGAGAGAGGGAGGCAGAGATCACAAGCAGGGGGAGATGTAGGCGGAAGGAGAAGCAGGCTTCCCGCTGAGCAAGGAGCCCGATGTAGGACTTCATCCCGGGATCCTGGGATCGTGATCTGAGCCAAAGGCAGATGCTGAATTGACTGAGCTAAGGGAAACTATCATCTATCTATCTATCTATCTATCTATTATTTATTTTTATGAGAATTAATTTGAATGAAAAGTTGGAAATTATGTAAGCCATCTGGGCATCCTGTGTTGAAAGGAAAGAAGGCACACTTAAGGAAAGGAAGAAAGAAGTAAGGCTATTTGAGATGAACATTTTTTACTTTACAAACTCAGGACTCTAGGGTTAAATTTTTGGCAAGTTCTCACTGGGAACCATGGTCTCCTTATTTTTAGTGTTTGGTACATTAGTTGTCTCTCTTGCCTCTATAAGCACTGGATTTTTAATGTGTGGGCGTGCTCTCTTTGTAAATTTCATGCATGGGGTGCAGAAAAAACACAGAGCTTACCAGAAAACTCTTGGCTAAAAAGGGATAGTATACTTCTTTTTGGGCCACAACTTTTGGTAAACTATGAGTCCAAGAGGAGGTAGATTTGGAATATAGTGTTGGGAACTGCAATTGCCAATGATAACCATCAAAAAACAAACAAGCAAGCAAACAAACAAAAAACAAAACCAAAAACAAACTACTTTATACAGGGGCCTTTTCAGCCACTCCCTCTCCTCATGCAGATTCTGTTTGCCCAGGGCCCCCATGACAGTATACACTTTGGCACTTACCAGTGTTTTACAAAATGCTTCCTCTTCCTTTCCATTAACAAAAATGTGGCTACCTTTGTCCAACTTCATAAAAATTTATACCTTGAAAATTTTTGAAAAATGATAATTAGGGTATGTAACCCATTAGTCAAATTAATGCCCTAAGTAAGCCAATACAAACTTGCCACTTTTCTGAACCTTTGAAGGAATGGCTTCCAGTAAAAAACAATATAGGCCACCGGGAGAAATACTGTGCATCACATGTGGTTTTGTGACACCCTTAAATTAGCTTTCTGGAAGTAAACCCTTCTTTGGGGTCTATGAATGAGGCTGCTTTTCTGCTTTGCTCTCATTCTTGAGCTCTAGATTGGTATCAACATGTTCTTGGATGACATTTCCACATGGATGACCTTTCAACATCTCAAAAGCAACACATCAAAAATTAAAGTTATTACCTCCCTGCAAAGCCTGCTCCTCTCTCTCTTTCGCATTAGTGAAAGGAACCACCACTTACTCAGGTTGCCATAGAAATGGCTGCCAATCATCCCTGACTCCATGCCCTATTTCAGCCTACACTTCGGTCAACTGTTAAATGTGTCAATTATTCCAATTCTCATTGGCTCTGAATTACCTTCAAACAAAGTTCAACCTTCCAGGCATACGGAAGTGCTGGATCCTGCTTACCTCTCCTAATCGCTCTCTCCTAACCATACTGAACTCTTGATGATTCCTCAAATATATTTTGTTCCGTATTCCTTTGTGCTTTTGTTCATACTGCTATCACTGCATGCAATTACTACTCTCCTATATGCTCAACTCTTACTTGTTCTATTTATCCTTCAAAATCAAAGTCAGGTGTTACTTTTCCTCCTTCAGTCTCACCGCTAAATGAGTTAAATACCCTTGTCTGTCCTTCTGTATTGTGCTGTACGTTTGAAGGCAGATGCTTAATGACTGAGCCACCCAGGCGCCCCAGTAGTGCCATTTCTTAAATGAATGTATGAGTGAATGAACAGATGACTATTGAGAAAGCATTACAGACTGACTGTTGAAATTGCACTTCAATGGTTCAAGATGTTATGGACACTCCCTTATGTTATTCAGGTTAATAAAAAAGATCATGTAGTCCAGACATTTATATAAATGCAGTGAACCAGAATTGCATTCCCATAGCACAGCCACCCTATCCCTACCCCCCACCCCCACCCCCAGCTACCCTCAGTTTGTTTCATGAGTTTAGGAGTCTCTTATGGTTTGTCTCCTTCCTGATCCCATCTTGTTTCATTTCCCTCCTCCAACCCCCCCAGAACCCCCCGCCCTGCCTTTCAAATTCTTCATATCAGAGAGATCATATGATAATTGTCTTTCTCTGATTGACTTATTTCGCTTAGCATAATACCCTCTAGTTCCATCCACGTCATTGCAAAGGGCAAGATTTGTTTTTTGATGGCTGCATAATATTCCATTGTATACATATATATCACATCTTCTTTATCCATTCACCTGTTGATGGACATCTGGGCTCTTTCCATAGTTTGGCTATGGTGGACAATGCTGTTGTAAACATTGGGGTGTACTTGTTCCTTCGGATCACTACATTTGTATCTTTGCGGTAAATACCCAGTAGTGCATTTGCTGGGTCATAGCGTAGCTCTATTTTCAACTTTTTGAGGAACTTCTAACTGTTTTCCAGAGTGGCTACACCAGCTTGCATTCCCACCAGCAGTGTAGGAAGGTTCCCCTTTCTCCGCATCCTCACCAACACCTGTCATTTCCTGACTTGCTCGTTTTAGCCTTTCTGAATGGTGTGAGGTGGTATCTCACTGTGGTTTTGATTTGTATTTATTTCCCTGATGCTGAGTGATGTTGAGGACCTTTTCATGTGTCTGTTGGCTATTTGGATGTCTTCTTTGCAGAAATATCTGTTCATGTCTTCTGCCCACTTCTTGATTGGATTATTTGTTCTTTGGGTGTTGAGTTTGATAGTTCTTCATAGATTTTGGATACTAGCCCTTTATCTGATATGTCATTTGCAAATATCTTCTCCTATTCTGTCGGTTGGCTGTCTTGGTTTTGTAGACTGTTTCCTCTGCTGTGCGAAAGCTTTTTATCTTGATGAAGTCCCAATAGTACATTTTTGCCCTTGCTTCCCTTGCTTTTGGCGATGTTTCTAGGAAGAAGTTCTGCGGCTGAGGTCAAAGAGGTTGCTGCTTGTATTCTCCTTAAGGATTTTGATGGATTCCTGTCTCACACTGAGGTCTTTCATCCATTTTGAGTCTATCTTTGTGTGTGGTGTAAGGAAATTGTCCAGTTATCACCCTTTAAAAAAGACAAAACTACTAATCTGTTTTTGGAGAATGTGATTGCCCATCACAGCAGGACCCCAAGCTTCTTCAACAGAAAAAGATTGATCCTTTTGTTTTGCTCAAAAGATTGAGCAAAAAGGCACAGATGAGAATGCATGCTTCTTTCAGGCGTCACACTTCCAAGATGGAGCAACCAGCAGGAAGCCAGGAAACATGGGTCTAGTTTCACCTTCCAAACTCAGTGCTCAGATTAAGCCTGCTGTTCCCTGAGGACTGAATAAGAGCGCAGCAGAGCTGCCTGGCTGACGTGCATTAATGGTACTTCCTTTGCATGGAAGGAGTAAGGAAGTAGGGGCACCTGGGTGGCTCTGTTGATTGAGCTTTTGACTCCTGATTTTAGCTCAGGTCATGAGATGGAACCCCAAGAGGAGCCTTGCCTGGGGCTCTGTGATGGGTGTGTGTGAAGCCTGCTTAAGATTTTCTTCCTTTCTCTCTGCCCTTTCCCTCCATCCTGCTCCAGCATGCTCTCTCTCTCTCCCTCTCCAAAAAAAAAAAAAAAAAAAAAAAGGTGGGGAAATAGTCATCCACACTTAATGGTCTATGTTTAGTTAAATTTACTCCCAAATTATATCATGATACATAAAATAAGATGAGTTGTGTTAATACTTTGTTTTTGGCCGTGTTGAATTTCTGTGTGCTGATTGCAATAAATAACTGATGACTTCTATAATCTATTTCCCAAATTTTTCTTCTTTTGAAAACATGCTCAACTGCAACAGGTGAAACACATTTCCCCAAGTCCCCACCCTGAGTGTTATGCCTGAAGTGGGTGGTATCATTATCACAATTATTCTCTGTAACTGTGGGTACATATAAACTAAGATTATGTTTTTACAGAAAACTTCCAGATGGAAACTAAAAGTATGTACTGATATGTTTATATATGCAGATACTTGGTATTTTGTGAACCAAATATCCAGATATTTGCCAGATTTTTCCAGGGTTTATCTCTGTGCATATCATGAAAGGATGATTATATCTGTCATATGCCTGAAAAGATTATTTTGACAAAAAATGTTCATCTTTTCCAATATGCTATATACCTTTTATCCATATTTAGTAAACTGAATATTTTTGTTTATGAAACACTTTTAGAGTTTTGAAAATTAAATATATAAGGAATTTCACTATGCAAATAACATCTAAGACTGCTTCACTCTATGTGTTCTTTGATTGTGGATTCACAAGCCAGGAGATTTGAGATTTGAAAGTTTGAAGTGAGTGGTTCATAAGGACCAAAGGTTCACCACTGGATTAACTTACAACATGTAAAAAATGCTTTTGTTAGTTTAAAAAATGATTTTTTAAGATGACACACTAATCTGTAGTCACATAAGTTTGTTAAGAACTGTCCTATTGTTTCTACTGAATAAATAATTCTGGGATCAATGTTTTAGCTTAAGTATGTTTCAGCCATCTTTGAATAAACTTTTATGAATTGGCCTATCTAGATACATTTTATTTCCTAGGTGCACAAGGTATATAAGAAAAACCAAAAGAATATGCATGACGAAAGTCGTAGACTGCATCTTAAAATGAAGTACTTGTATTTAATTTCTTTTTTCCTTTGCCACTACCCTCATAGCTTTCATTATTTAACAGACCCAGAAAAAATATTGCTTATATGAATTAGCAGTAACTTTTTTTTTCTCTTACCATAGCTTTAAGCAATGCATGTTTAATCAAAAACAGAGGCTAATTCTTTTTCAGACTTGTGTTGTGGTCTTTTGACTTCCTGAAGAAGTATGAATAAAACCACTAAGCCACATCATAAAATACTTTATTTGCTTTGAGGTATCAATTATTATTGTTATGAGTGAAATACATTCAGAAGAACGAACATGTTAAAAGGCAACTTTATCTCGTGTTCCTTCACTGAGTGTGACTTTCTTGTTGTTCCATAGAACATGAAACTTTCATAGAGCGAGGTAATGCAGCTTAATGGCAAAAATGAGACATCTAAGTTTTAGCTAAGTAGTAGGAAAGTCAAGTAGTTGGAAATCTGGGAATCATGGTCAAGAGTGATCTTCATGCTCTTAATTTGCTTCTATTTTTTGTTTAATTTTTATTTTTATTAAGTTTTAAAATTTTAATTCCAATATAGTTAACATATGGTGTAATGTTAGTTTCAGGTGTACAATATTTTGCTGCTTTACCTCTAAAAGAGATGTAGCAGGGAGTCTTTCAGATTCATCAGAATGTATAATCTACCTGTATCCAAGGTCAATGTGGAAACAAAGTAATGGGCAGTGCCTATTGTTGTTTATATTTATGCCATATATACTCACAACTTCTAACCTTCTTTTGGATGAAGAGGTTGGGCCCGCCAATCTGCCTGACTCCCATAAGATTTGGAAAGTTGATATAAGGGAGAAGCCACCATTTTTTAAAAAGATTTTATTTATTTATTTTAGAGATAGAAAGAGAGAGATGTTGGGGAGGAGCAGAGAGAGAGAGAGACAAACAGACACCTCACTGAGTGCAGAGCTCGATGTAGGGCCCGATCCCATGACCCTGAGATCAGGACCTAAGCTGAAACCAAGAGTCACATGCTTAACTGACTGAACCACCTAAGCACCCCTGGTAGAAGCCAGTCTTCTGCAGCTTTTAGCTATTGCTGTAGGCCAGCAAGACCACAGAAATAGGAAGTCTTAATTCAGTTTTTCACTGTGCAGTTTCCAGCTCCCAGGGTGTCAAGAAGCAGAGGCATAGGTGGTGGCATCTTGATCTGGCCTTCAGTTTCAGAATTATGGCTGCTCATTCTCCAGCCTCCAGGATGTGGAGAGGCCACGGAGCAAGTCATTTGGGCTTCTCCCTTCTGGCAGAGCTCCAGGGGCAGCTTTAGTGTGTCAGTTTTGATTGTTCTCAAAGTCATTCCAGAAGACAAAGACTAGAAGTTGTTCCTTCAGCCTTTCCCTATGTCCCTAAATATTTCCTATTTCCCTAAATATTCCCTATTTCCCAAATTCCCTATTTTAAATGTGTCCCTGCCTAAAACATTTAGGATAGTCTTTCTGTCCTGCACTAGGTTCCTCCTAATACATTAGACAGCAAATAAAGATGTGAATGATTGGAGCACAAACTTCTATTTCACTTTTAACATTGATTGATATTAACCCTTTGAGGTTGTACCTCCACTTCGACCCTCATCAAATAATGAAAGGCCCAATGTGCCCAAATTCCAATTTACAATCAGATAAGTTAGAAAGTAAATTTTCACAGTACAATGGATTTTTTTTTCATTTCATAATACTCTGAACTGTTAAGAAAAAATAAGGGCCAGTTTATATTTGACTAGGATATAAATCATAGATGCCCTTAAAATCATCTTAAAAACCCCATATAAAATTTCAAGGCCCAATATATTGTGGTAAGGGAAGAATGCAGCTGTACTTAAAAAAAAGAATAGTATTCAACGAATTTAATAATAATAACAGTGCGGTGGTGGTGGTAGTGGTGTGTGTGTGTGTGTGTGTGTGTGTGTGTGTGGTTTTTTTCCCCCTGTCTCGTTAGACAAGAGGTTTATGGAGTCTGGGTGAGCAGACAGTTCTATAGACATAAGTTCTCCATGGAAAACTCCTTGGAGCCTGTTCAAGGCAAGTGCTGTCTGAGCTTGGTTAAAATGATGGGTCCAAGTGATAGCCAGCCACGAAGAAAAAGACTGGCTTGGATATCAAGAACTCAGACTCATTCAGGGAAGGTCTCATGAGGATCACTGGACCTAAAATAAAGTGAATATACTCTGTCTCCTGGTTTGGTTTCTATGGGAATTTGTGTTTATGCGGGAAGCATGAAACTGTTTCATCCTGGACAGAATCTGGACAGTTCCATCGTTCAGCCATTCACAGAGTTCAGCTGACTGAACTGTCTTGATGGCTGGCGCCAACTGTTGATAGGATTGGCCAGGTGAAGAGCATCATCAAGCCTCAGTGTCTGTGTACTTCGTGCAGGCCGATGGTGGGTAAATGTGGCTTATGTTTGGTTGATTGGAAGAGATGGTATGAGCAATTGACTTGAGTGAACAAGATGGGCCACAGGTGAATTTAAATATTTCTTAATCCAAACTTTTCATAGTTATTTATTTATTTAAGATTTTATTTATTTGAGAGAGAGAGAGGGAGAGGGAGTATGAGCGAGGAAAGGAGCAGAGGGAGAAGCAGACTCCTTGCTGAGCAGGGAGCCTGATGCAAGGCTCGATCCCAGGCCCCCGGGATCATGAAGGCAGACACTTCACTGTCTGAGCCACCCAGGCGCCCCTTTTTGTAGTTATTTAATGATAAGTTCATCATTCTTGCCTCACCCCACTCGCCTCCAACTCCCCGCCTTCTACCCCATCTAGGAGTTCAGGCAGATGATTCACTGGATTGGTACGGGTGTCTTCATCATGTTTACACTGTTAGCACAGAAGGGATGGAGGGACGGACAATAGCAAGATTTTCGTTTTCAAAGTAGTGGTCTGTAATGCATTTCTGGAGCTTATCAAGTCAATTCAGTCTATTTAAAAATATTTGTTGTACCCTGAATCTGTGTAGCTTATGGTCCCTGACACTGGGCATAAATACAGGGACAACAGGTGTATCTACTCTCAAGGCCTCAAGCGGTGCTTCTTGATCATGACTATGCAGTAGGATCACTTAGATGACTCTTAAAAAAATACCCCTGCCTGGACTCCCCTGGACCACTTAAATCAGAATATCTGGGAGCTTGGAATTAAGTGCTAGTGTGCTTTTAAAGCTCTCCAAGTGTTCCTAATATGTTATCAGAGTTAAGAACTGTATTTAGTGGACTAGAAATACATATACCCAGAATGTGATGAATGCTAAACTTTGTGGTTAAAATCAGGCTGCTATAGAACTTTTCAGTACATTAATATTTCTTTTTTAAAATAATTTTTTGAAAATATTTTATTTAGAGATAAAGAGAGCATGAGGAGGGGTAGGAGCAGAGGGAGAGGGACAGAGACAATCTCAAGCAGATGCTGTGCTAAGTGTGGAGCCTGATGTGGGGCTCGATCTTATGACCCTGAGATCATGACCTGAGCTGTAATCAAGAGTCAGACACTTAACTGACTGAGCCATCCAAGTGCCCCTAACATTTCTTTTTAAAATCATTTCTTTTTACAGCACACAGAGTCTATTATGTGCGCTAAGACTAAGTCTCTGTTAGCATCTGCTGCCATGACAATTTGTGCTTAGCCTTTCCTAACACATGTAGTCATATTTATAATTACATGTCATTATGTGTCTGTCTTTATAGAGCAGAAATTCAGTGGAAGTAAAGAGCATATTGCTCTCTTACCTAACACAGTGCCCGGCACATTGCAGAAGCTCAATGAATAACTTTTAATGGAATGAATGAATGAATGGCTTTGCCAAAAGTACATCGTGGCACTCATAGAAGCTATTATTCATTACTAATGATGTTTTTAGCTATATTCTAGGTAATGATCTGAAAATGCTGAATCCTGAAAAATGTTATCTCGAGTATAAGTAACAGATCTGGGCTCAGGACTACTGAAAATCCATCATGGACTCTAAGGATTACTTGTCCATCATACTTCAAGCAGGCTGGCCTCTCTCCTGCAACAAGGAAATGAAAATGTTTTTGTAACTGGGGTTTTATTTTTTTTGCTTATTCAGGGTTCATTCCTCTATATTTTTCCATTATCGTAGTAGAAAATATTACCTCCATTATATGCCAAGTCAGAATGTCTTTTTCTTAATGAAAATTTAATTGCGCCCTTGTCAAACTGTCTTCCTCATTCTCTTTTTGGCACCATTCTAAAATTTTATTTGTTTTAAAAACTCACCATTTCTTTCTTGTTTGTCACCAGGAGACAGTATTTTGTGACCTGTGTGCCTCTACTGCTAAAGGCAAAAAACTTAGCTAACTCAGAAGCAGGAAATCATCAGCAAATTCACACATTATCCTTTTGTTTAGACTTCAAATCCAAGGGCTACAGGTTAACATGAACTTTATCTTTTGATCAAAGATAAACATTTTTTTCCACTTAAAAAAAATGTGCTCAGAGTTTGGCTCAATGGTTAAAATATAAAACTTCCCAAATCCCACGATTTTCTCTTTAAAAACCAAACAAACATCTCTGTTGAAGATAGAGTAGGCTATTAGCTAAAGAAACAAAGTGTTTGGATTTTAGAGAGGATAATCATTTCCAGGCACAAATGCATATATGTATATATATATATAGCAATAGAAAAATTAAATCCATAACAATTCATAATGCATACACAGATGTGTAAATGTCTACAAACAAGGAAACTCAAATTTACTAGAGACATATATATTCAAGTTGGCCCAATAGTGGTGTGGCTTTAGCAAGTAGAATACTGATTAACAGTAGACAATCTTCCACTAATTTAAAAAGGGTCCCCAAACAGAGGTCATTATGACTGACTGGATAGACATCTGCTCTGGAAACAGGAGTTGAAATAAGGTTGACATCCAGGGAGCCCACTGGTGTCCTATGACTCGCTGTGAAATCAAAGATGTGGATGATATTTCAAAGGGAAGGATAAAACATTCTCTAGCATAAAAAATAGCCACTCTTATGATGCACAGCTCCCCTAGTATGTAATCTTTTAGCAATACAACAAAAGTGAAATTGTTAGTTGCCAACTCTTCTTAAATGTTTATAACATGATAAGAAGGAATTGGGTTATCTAGAAAATGTCCTAATAAAATGCTGGCTTTTTGAGTATTTGCTCATCAAAAGATAGCTTGGCATGGGGTGAAAAAATCTAGACTTTGGAACTGGATTACCATGTTCAAGTCTCTCCTCTGCTTCTTATTGGCTTTGAGCCTAGAAACAAACGTAGCTTTTTAAGGCTTCAGTTTCCCCTTCTGCAAAATGGGATTAAAGACCATATTCATCTCAGAGGGTTTTTCTGAGGAAAAACTAGTTAATATTTACAAAGTGTTCTGAATTAATATTTACAAAGACTCAGAAGGGTCAAGACCCATAATAGGAGCAGTATGTGTATTTTATTAGAGAAATAAACTACTGGAGATTCACAGGATATATCTTCCTGTCTCAGAGAAACATCTGAAAATCCTCTCGATTTTGGATGGAGCCAGCTATGTGGCTGGGCCAGGACAGCTCAGAGAGCACACAGATGCCTTTCATACTTTCCCGAAAAAATATTTCCTGGAAGCAAGAGCCACATGGCTTGCTCTCTAGCGTGACATCGATAAAAAGCTAAGCCTTGATAAGGAGCATCCCATAGCTGTGGCAGAAGTAAAGATAAAAGAAGTAAGGGCACTCTCAGAAATGCTTTAGAACCTTCTATTCACATGCTGTTTCTATGGCTCAGAGTAGAGTGCCAGCCATGCCCTCCCTTCTTGAGAGCCATCTCACCATCTCAGTGAAAGGTCTCTCTCCCTCACATACACAGCCAGCCACTCTCCTCTGGCTCCACGACAGCCCGATGTTCATACCTCTTGAGGCCAGACTCATCATACTGCTTTAGGGTCATCTGGTGTCAAGAGATGTGAACTCAAAACAGCCCTCTTCCGAGCTACAGTTGTTTCCCTCCCTGACTTCTTGAGCTGTTATTCCAAACCATCACCAGTTCAGTTCCCCACTATCTTTGTTTCTGCTTCCACCAAAAAATAATGGCTCTTGGAAGTGAATTTTTTTTTTTTTTTACTTAATGGCTCCCCTTCTTGATCCTCATCAACGCTTGCCCCTTTGTCAACTCTATCTTAGCAAAGATATATGCATCCCTACCCCAGCTAAAACCATCCTTTTTTTTTTTTTCTGTATCCCCTTGGGGAACTTGGACTCCAAAAATTATTTCTTTTCTGTATCTTCTACACCTTGTTCTTCACTGATATTATTTTCAGCCTTGATAAGTTTTCTTTTTTCACCTTTAAGATGAGACTCATCCTAGACTCAGTTTCCCCATGTAGTTATCATCTAGATGGCTCTATTTCTTCTCTCCTGTTGACATTACTAACCTTTGCTTGTTGGCCTCACACCCCACCATTCTGTTGAAAATTTACTAGCAACCCTCAACAATGCCCTCCGAGTTATTATAGCTAATGGGAGATTTCCTGACTCTTTACCACATTAGTATTGTTTACCACTTTCTCTTCCAACTTTCACTTTACAGGAATTATTTTCTCTTTCTCTGGCTCCTTTTTATATTCTTTCTAGCTCTTCTTCCTCTGGCTTCAATGTTGGGATTCACCAGAATTCTGTTCTTGGTTCTCTTTTCTTGTCACTCTGTGAGGGTAACTTTATCTTCTTCCATACCTTCATCTTCACTCAGTTACTGATGAGTCTCAGATTTGTTTTCCAGCCAGATTCTTCATTTGTACTACAAAGAGAAATACTTTCTATCCACCTGGATGTTGCCATCTGTCGTCCTATTATGAAACTCAGTCTTTCACCTCCAGTTTGTCTACCAATTTCCCTGGGATCCTAGATTGGCATTCTTACCTTCACACATTCACACAGCATTCATCCAATCCATCATCAAGTCCTGTTAACATGCTTCCTAAATATCTTCTCCACCGGCTCTGTTGGAGCATCAGCTCATCAACTGGAGGCATCACTTGACTCAACTGTTACCCCATTCTCTCCGCTTTTATTCTCATTCTTCACTAGTTAGTTCTTTATGTCTGAAATCTTCCTGACCACTAAACATGAAATGGACTTTTGATTACCCATAGGGTAGAGTAAAATTTATTAAGCTGAACTCCGATAACCTGTGTACATTCATTTTTCAATATTCAGTCCCCTAGCACCTCCACAAAAACTCCTTTACACACTCGTTCACACGTGTGCATGTACACACGCACAGACACACACACTGCTGAATTAGTCATATCAGCTGAGTAGACTTTCTTCTCTATTGCTTATATGCTGCTTTCTCTGCCCAGAATGTCCTTCTCCTCTGGCCCAGCAAATGCATACTTATCACTCAACTCTTTTTTTTTAAAGGTTGTTCTTCTTTTCTGGTGACTTTTCCCCCGAGTTCTTGTGTGGCTCTGGGTTGTGTCTCCTCCTAGAATCATGCAGTGTCCATCCATAACTCCAACAGAGCAATTATCTCATCATGTTGTAACTTTTGTTGACACATGTGTGTGCTCCTCACTCTAAGCTACATGACAGACCCTGAGCTTTCATCTCTATTTCTTCAGCTTTGGCTGGAAGAACAGCTAGGGAAGAGCAAGACTGGTGGATCCATCAGCAATGTTTTAGAGATGGTGTAAACTTTTTTTAGGGGGAAAGAAAAAAAGAACCACAGAAATTTTGTTATGTAGAAGGTTAAAGAGTGATTACTCCCACATCATTTCTTCCATAGCACATGGTTGGTGCAGGGAAGAAAGCCTAACATGGTAGAGGAATTCAAACTACATTGCAGGGGAAAAGGTAGAAGGGATGTGGTTTCTTAACAAGAGATGAGGATTGTGGTGGTCACAGAGCTGGGGTGGTTGCTGTGGGAGGGAGCACGCTAATAAATCCAGTTTGTAGAAATGTGTTAATGCCAACGAAGCCATTTGTTCTATAAGGCATAGGGATCAGGGGAAGAAAAGGGGGTCAAATTAATATTTTCCTAGAGCATCATCAAAGGAACCTTAAGACCATAAAAATAATTCATTCAACAGGTATTTTTAAACACCCACCATGTTCTAGGTTATTGTTAGATATAGTAGGGATGCATTGTGAACAAAACTAATAAGCAAGTTAAAACCAAAACCAACCAACCAAAAAAAAAAACCAAAAAACCAAAAACCCAACAAATAAAGACTGCCTCTACCTTCATGATACTTGAACCTTGGTGAGGGAAGACTGAAATCAATTAAATATCATATCGAAGCATCTGCTTGGATAAATGTTGGGAAAAAGAGGTATGTGGCATCAGGAAAGTACAGGTCCGAAGGACTTTATCTGCAACTGATGAACACAAAACTCCATTATAAACACAGGTTCCCATATAAACCAGAGCAAAAGGAAATGAAAGAGGCTGAGTATGTTACATAGCTTGTAGGTCTGGGATGTAATTTCCATCAGGCCCACCCTGAATTCTTTCAGCCCCTGGGCATATGGAATGAAGATGTCTATTTCAGGGCCAGTGTTGCTAGGAGTTACAAGTTCTTGTGAAGGTGAGAAAATACTTTCCGGATCATTTATTGTGTCTTTGCTACAGCGGGTGCTGCTCTAACACTAGCTGTGGAAATGTATATCATCAGGATGAAAAGTCATCGAGGCCAATTAAGAGAGATTTACTTAAACCAAGGCCTACACCTTCTGTGAGAGAAGCGACCCTGCCACCAGAGGCCGGTAAAATCTTGTGTAACTTCCTTCTTCCAGCTGATGAAAGCATTTCATACATTGTCACCAATTCTAACACTAGTAATTAGCAGTGCACACTTAAAAACAATTCTTATTGAGGGAAAACACAACCAGAAGGTAGGTGGTTTATGGCATCGTGGGGCTGACATTCTGTGAGTTTTGGAATTTTACTTGGCAACTAGAAATAAATATGTAGATAAACTAGATTACAGAAACACTGATATCAGAGATATTAAAAATGGATGGATTGAGAGACTATAATAACGTCGAACATTTATTCACTAGTTACATGTCAAGGACTTTGAAAATTTCTTTACTTATCATATGCACACTTTACCTTCATTTCCTGTTCAGCCATCCCAACCCCCAATGGGTGCATCTAATAAATTCTGCAAACACTATCTCTGAACATTTCAGCAGATATTTGATGATTGCAAAAGGCACAAAGTGGGACATTCCTACTTGCATTTTTACAAGCCATCCCATTCAAAATTACCTTTTAGAGTAAAATAGGAATATTTTAGCATAAAACTATTAGAGTGAAAATTAAAATATGCAAAACAGACGTAACACCTTCTTAAAGTATATTAAATGGTCCAGAAATGCTGCTG
This sequence comes from Potos flavus, assembly GCA_028534135.1. Lineage (NCBI taxonomy): Eukaryota > Metazoa > Chordata > Mammalia > Carnivora > Procyonidae > Potos > Potos flavus. The sequence goes on along the minus strand of CM052898.1, from coordinate 178,938,354 downwards.
GCCCTGTTAGACTGGAGTTGGAAATATGAGATTAATAAGTTCTGGAAATCTAATACCCAGCATGGTGACTCTAGTTAACAATAATATATCATCTACTTGAAATCTGCTAAGAAAGTAGGTCTTAAGTGTCCTACACTTACACACACAATGGTAACAATATGAGATGATGGATATGTTAATTAGCTTGATTATGGTAATTATTTTACAGTGTATACATATATCAAAACATTGCATTGTGTACCTTAACTATATACGATTTTTCTCAGTCATATCTCAATAGAGCTAGAAAATGAGTAAATACATAAAATTACTGGAAAATTGGAAGAATCTATGCATATCAGTCAGCATGAAGGGTTACTTTATTCAAATACTCCGAATGGTCCTGAATGGAAAGAATCAGTAGTGTAATTCCTCAACATTGCTGGTCTTCATGAGATCCAGCATGGCAAAAGATAAAGAAGTCACACTGCTTCATTTTGTGTTGGAATAGTCATTATTTTCTATGAAGGAACAATTTTTTAGTTGGATGAATGCTAGGTTAATCAAACACAGAAATCCTTGGTTGACTGTAGGCACAAAGGGAAAGTTAGTGAACATGATCTTTAAATTTCCATTCTCTCTCCAGGATGAAATGTGGAATTGGTATTTTTTCTTCCATTTTAAGTCACTTGTGACATAACACTCATGATCTCCCCACCTTCACTTTCTTTTTTAAACACTATTCTTGTTAATATGCTTCTCAGCCAGGAAAAATGACATTAGGAAAAACACATTGTACAGGTTATGGGAAGGGCAAAAATGGAAGTGTCAAAGTGAAGTATGCTTCATGAAAAAATAGTTATTTCATATCTCTTTGATGACAAAAATACTACCCACTTTTGGAACCCTTTTATATTTAATTTTACTCTCCAGCACCTTTAAGAGAGTTGGGAATACAGATTTCCTTGATGGATAGACTTAACTACAAATTACTGCTGCCCAGATCTGGGATATTTGCTCTCTGTTTAATGAATGCATTTTTATTTATTTATTTATTTAATTTTTAAAAAGATTTTATTTATTTATTTGACAGAGAGAGAGAGATCACAAGTAGGCAGAGAGGCAGGCAGAGAGAGAGGGGGAAGCAGGCTCCCTGCTGAGCAGAGAGCCCGATGCGGGGCTCGATCCCAGGACCCTGAGATCATGACCTGAGCTGAAGGCTGAGGCGTAAGCCACTGAGCCACCCAGGCGCCCCCTAATGAATGCATTTTTAGATATTGAAAAAGAAAAGGAGGAATAGCTCAGTTTTCTGTTTGCCCCCAGCAAGTATCTGTTTTCCTTTGTTTCTCAAATGGGAATATACTTTAAAACATTTACACTCGTTTCTCACCTAGGATGTCTGGATTATGTTCATATATTTGCAGACCAGAAGTGTCTAATGTATGTTGACACATAAGCTTTATGTCATTTATTTCCAAATAATTAAGGGAACTTAAGGAGAAATCAAATCTGTATTTTTCTCAAATTTTATCTGCTCCAGTATGCAAAAAAAAAAAAAAAATCAAAAACTTTTCAAAGGACAGTTGTAGCTAAACCATTTGGGACTAGTTATACTGGTGCTTATTAAAGTAAAGCTCAGTTTCCAAGTTATTCCTAAGTATTTTAAAATCCAGATTGGAGATGGGAACATATTTCTAATGATTTGTTTAGTCTGGTAATTATCATCAACTTTTAACATGGGCTGAACCAACTGTCTCTGTGATTGGCACTCTTATCATCCACTACATTGTTAATAAGCAGACGTGTTCTCATAGGAAACACCAAGTTACCCTGGGCCTTTGAATTAGGATGTCTGTCCAACAATTTAGTCATGTAACTGGATTTGAGGTTTCTTGGCAGAAGCCAGCTTTTCGTCTGGTTCTTCCTTTTTGGAGTAGATGATGGAGCAGGATTCTTGTGGTGAGACATGGACACTGAGAACATCCCAGAAGCTGTTTCCTTTTCTGAAAAAGAGCAAGACTTGAGGGATAAAGTGGATCAGTTTTGGGGGCTTCTCTATTATTACATAGTCCCCTGTGTATCCAGTCACTCCTCTTGAGCTGCTGACATCTTTGATGAAGTCTGTGTGCCCCAGCTCTTGGTGCCTTCATTCAACCAAACAGCCATGAATGCCTAATCTGGGCAAGGCGTTCTTCTAAAAGCATCCAAAAGATGTGACTGTGACCTCAGCTAGCAGTTGAGGGGGGATGCAGTGGGCAAAAGCACATTCAAAACAACCAGAATAACTGATCTCCATCTACTAAGTACCACCTGCTAAGTGGATCCCGAGGAGGAGAAGTTCCATGGAGAAATTGACACCAGAGAAGAATTTTAAGAGCCTGAGTAGAAGACCTTCAAGGCATAGTGAACATTTGATTTTTGTTCTTTACCAATAGACCCCAAGTTACATTTACAGTTTTGGTGTTTGCCATTCAGCCAGTCATTTAGTTAGACAATTAGTAAAATATTTGTACATATGTGGGTTAATTATTACTGAGTAATGAGGGAAATGACCCCAACATTCAAGAAGCTAGTAGCCTATCAGGGGAAAAAAAAAATCTCTGCCTTTATGGGAAATTCTCAGAGAATAAACTTTAAGTTGAGAGGTCCCCATTGTGGGATGAGATACTGTTTCAAGTATTGAAACCACTGGACTTAGATCAGTTGAAATGGTCATGCTGAGGAAATTGTAACACACACAAGACTAGAAGCTCATGACAGAGGTAGACTGGGCTACCGACTTGCTTGCTTGCTTCATTTTTTTCACTGGGCAAAGAGGTTTTGATTGTGGATCATGAGTCAAAAACTATGCTAGGAATTGGAGGTTAACAATGATTATCTTTTTAAAGAATCCCCAACTTGAAAGGCAAAACTGGCCTCCCAAATCAAATTTTAACCTTGAGAAAAGAGATGCACTTGCCTTCAAATAAGGGAACGGGGTGTGCGTGTTAAGAAATTTGTGGTGACTTAAGCAGATATTGAAGAGCCACATGGGATGAGGTAGGTCATTCCAGGTGGAGGAAAGTACATGCAACAAAATCTGTACAGCATGAAAGACATGAATCACTCAACATATTTAGTGTGTGTGTGTGTGTGTGTGCGCGCGTTTTAAGAGAAAGAAAGCACCCATGGTGGGGGGGGGGGTAGGCAGCGAGAGGCAGAGGACAAGGGAAAGAGAATAGCCCTCCTCAGGGCTTGATCTCAGGACTCTGAAATCATGACCTGAGCCAAAAGCAAGAGTTGGACACTTAACTGACTGAGCCACCCAGGTGCCCCCTACTCAACACATCTGTATTTATTCTGAGAACTGCACGTGGGCCAGAAAGTTGAGAGCAGCAGGTTAGGGTAAGAATGCTGTCAGATAGGATGATGGAAAAGATACTGGGGCTAGTGCATGAAGGGCTTATGAGTGGATGCTTCACATTAGTGTGGGAATGAGCCACAGAAAGACCTTAGGATAGAGCAGCATAGAAGCAATATTTGATAAGGTATATAATTATGGTGTAGAGAATGGCTACATTCTAAGGCAGAAATTATGTGGAGAAAAGATCTGAGGGATAGACCTTGAGAGTTAAGTAATATGCACAGATATTGCTGGGGGAGAAAACCAGGAAAAAGGACCCAAAGGAAGCCAAGAAAAAGATTGTTAAGATTGTGTCATGAAAGACAAGGCAAAGGACTTTAAACAGAGTGTTAAGCATCCTGAAGGTGTCCCGTAGGGTAAAAACTGAGAGGTCACCTGATATGGCAATAATAAAGTCGTTGGTGACCTTTACAAGCATGATCTTGGCACACTTTGGAAATGGAAAGCAAATTACAGGGGGTGAAGGGGGAAGTAGGTGGAGAGGAAATAGATGTAATGGGCATAGAAAATTCATTTGAGAAATCTGGCAGAGCTCTTGCCTGGCAATGAATGGCCAGAGAGAGAACAGAGTTGATAGCTAAATGAGGAAACATGTTATCATTTACTCTTATACATAAGCCAAATGTTTGGCCCAAATCCCCTAATCTCAGTCCCCGAATGTGTATTTGGCATTTCCTCCTCTGCACCCAGCTCCCTAAATTATTTTTGTTCCCTTCTCTTTTCATCTGAAGGGTATCACCCACTTAATTTAAGACCATGTTGTATATGTAGTAAATGTCCAGCAAATCTAATTGATTGAAAAGTTTCCTCTTTGTTTCATTGTTTGGAATTCCTGTGAATATAAGACAATTCCAAGAGAAAGAAGAATAAAAAAGATTAATGGCATCTTGGAAAGAATAAACACTGAAAATCTCTCACAAAAGTGACATCATATCTCATCATATTAAAGACATAAATGAATTTTTTTCCTGCTCATTTCTATGGGAGACATGCAACTACAAACTGTAATTTTAGGCCAAATTGTTCACGGAGCAAAGGAACAGAGGGGAACAACTCACTTACCCCGACCTATCCAAAAAAACAAAATTCATATTTGGAATTATGAAGTTGTTTTGGAATGATGGTTTGAAGATTAAGACCTGGGAATGCAAAGACCTGGAAATTTCCATTCTATTCCTTCTAAAGAAACATCTAACACTAGAAAATTAGTAACAAGGGAATAAATACTGATTTTGTATTTGTTATATAACACATGCCGGGAGCTTTTATGTATGTTATTTTACTTCCTGCCCACAACAATCTTGAGAGAAGGGTATATTAGTATGGATTCGAATATGACTAAATTGAAGTTCAGAGATACCTGGAAACAGGTCTCCAGTGACCTTTAAGCCATTTTGTCTCAATGTTGACATCACTGGGGTGCCTGGGTGGCTCAGTCGGTTAAGTGTCTGCCTTTGGCTCAGGTCATGATCTCAGGGTCCTGGGATCGAGCCCCGTGTTGGGCTCCCTGCTCAACGGGGAGCCTGTTTCTCTCTCTCCTCCCACTTGTGCTCTCTCGCTATCTCTGTCTCTCCTTCTCAAATAAATAAATAAAATCTTTAAAAAAAACCTGACATCATTGTTATATTGTATAATCATTTTATCCCAGAGTTTATATAAGGAATCACTAAAATCTTGATTTTCCCAAAAAAGGAAAGAAAAAAGAAAAACAAAAACCAGATTCTGCTAACTGTGAGACAACATGTCATGGAAATAGTAGAAATATCAACGCCAAAAATAACAGAAATGTTAATGATGATGCTACTACGTTTCATTCTATCTCCTAGTACTTCAACTATTTCATAAATCGAACTATGTATGGTAGCAAAGGTTGAACATAACAAAACCCGTTTCTTTCGATTACAACTGGCCAACCCTGAACATGCAGAAATATCAGAAGACTGAAGATGGAAAATAAGAGCTCCATCTTATAGTGAGAGTTGGCCCTGCAGGATTGGAATGTGGCTTGTGGGTCCCCAGCTCGGGAACACAGATGTCAAGCAGAGCTGGCCAGCTCTGGAAATTTTCAGATTTCTGGCTGGTTTGTTGGGGCCTGGCTGGCTGGCTTTAGGGAGGCTGTACTCTGGGTTATCCCTGGTCCAGAGAATAGTGAGCATGGCCAGCTGGCTCCTACAGCTGGCCAAGTTGGCAGATGAACTGATTTCACATTTGGGGGACCAAGAGTCAGAGAGGCCCATGATCAGCAAATCCAGGAGCAGGGAAGAAGATGATAAATTAGAGGATAGATTCATTCCAGTCACTAAGGGTGAGCTGAATAGCGTAAAAGGATGTTTTCTTTTCACAGAACTGACTCAGGTACCATAGGACGTGTATATTAATGAGGCTGGTTATTAATTGGGTCTCCATTCAGAATGGATGGGCTTAAGATCTTATAATATGGCCATCATGAAGATTCTAGAGGAGCCACCTAGCAAAGGTGCTTCCAGAACTTCGACCCATAGAAACTGTGAGATAAAAATGTTTGTTGATTAAGCCACTTAAGTTTTGGGGTAATTTTTTATGAAGCAATACCATGACCTAGCTTTGCCCATGTCGTTTACCCATGTTCAGAGTAAAATATCGCTACCCATACGTGCAAATCCTACATTAATGTGTTGTTTCTATAGATTGCTATGTTTAAAGAAGATAAAGAAGGAATTATCAGGGCTTTTGTTTAAAGCAGAAGTTTCTTAACTGGCTGTTGCTATGGTAATAAGGGAAACAGATATTCCTACTTGTATTTCTTCTGGAGAGATTCCATCTGTTTGGATGTGTGCCATGGATATCCATCTTCAAATAAAATTCAAAATTCATGTACTGAGGTCAGAAGATACTTTTGGATTCCTCTCACCTACGGTGCAAAATTATTTCCTAAAATCATGTAACTGTTGACTGAATCCACTTTTAAGTGCCTTACATGATTTCTGTTAATTTTTCTGTTTCACCTGAAAGGTCAAGTACAGATAAGAACTACCACTTCTGTGGGGGCAACTTTTGTTCCTCATTTAATCTACATACTGACGATTTTCCCAGCAGGCTAGCTGGGCTTACTGTGGCTGAGTCCATCTTACTATGTAGAGGATCCCTCTGTATTTATCTTTCTTCATTCATTTGATCAGATTTGAGCACCAGGGTGGATACTGCCTTCAACTCAATTTCATTCAGACTGTGACACAATCTCTAAAATAAAACACAGTATCTGCATGAACCCACTCCTATAGTTAAAACTTGTTTTATCTACAGGTTATTATTCGTTTTAGGGGCAGTATGCTCAATAGCCTCCATATAGGGGGAGTATTTTGGAACTAAGTTTCCTCTCATAACTGCCTGGGGGACACATAGCATGATCAAATAGCATTCAGGGGGTGCTACATTCAGGGAATGTTAAAGAACCCATTGCTCATTCGAAATTCGCAAATAAGGGGGCGCCTGGGTGGCTCAGTGGGTTAAACCTCTGCCTTCGGCTCAGGTCATGATCCCAGGGTCCTGGGATGCAGGCCCGCATCGGGCTCTCTGCTCAGCGGGCAGCCTGCTTCCTCCTCTCTCTCCACCTGCCCCTCTGCCTACTTGTGATCTCTCTTTCCTTGTCAAATAAATAAATAAAATAAAATAAAAAAGAAATTTGCAAATAAGAAAAATCACGTCAAAGGAATCCTTACACTCAGCTGATCGTTTTTCTGTGTCAAATACTTTACCTGTAAGACCACAGTAACTTTTTGAAATTTTTGTTATTGTTATGGTGTTTTACAGATGAGGGAATGGAGGCACAGAGATGTGAAGTAACTCTTCCAAGGTTACATACCTTGTCAATGGTAAACGTGCAGTATAAACCCAAGGCGGGCTGGCTCCCCCACCATCCTTTGCACGGTGCTGCCTCTGAAAAGAGGCTGTGACCATATGCCCTATAAACACAAGTGGAACCATAAAGTTATTCAGAATAAACAACATTTTCTTCCCTCTTCTTTTTAAAAATCCTCGTATTGCCTTGTCAGTCAGAAACTCAGGAACAATCCATGGCCCTTGACCATGATTTTAGAACAGCAATCCCTAGGCCATCCTTCCCTGAAATGCAAAATTGCCGTTGGGTCAAACCCCAGATGGGAGTTTGAAAGATGTATAAGAGTATTTTATGTGGCCGTATGGGTGTGGGTGGGTAGGTTTGTGTAGTCACGTGTGTATGTGGACATATTTATGCATATCCGTATGTGTGTAGACACATTGTGTACAGTTCAGAATGAAGTCTCAATTTTTTTTAGCCAGTACGATCTCTAATTGTGGTAGGAGAACAACGCCCACGCCCAACCCCCAGCGAAGGTATCCGCGTCTGAATCCCTGACACAAGTGAATATCTTGTTTTACGTCAGAGATTTTGCAGAACTGAATTAAATTAAGGATCCTGAGATGAGATTATTTTGGATTATACTTGAGGGTCCTGATAAAAGGAAGGCAGAGAGACTGGAGGATGCTGTGGTTCTGGCTTTGAAGATGGAAGAAGGGACCGTGATCCGAGGAAAGGCGGGTAACTTCCAGAAGCTGGAGGAAGAGAGATTTTCCCTTAGAGCTTTCAGAAGAAACCAGCCCTACTGGCATCTTGATTTAATTCCAAGGAAACCCGTTTTGGACGTTGGACTTCCAGAACTGTAGGATAATAAATTTGTGTTGCTATAAGTTATTGTTTGTAGTGATCTGTTATAGCAGCAATAGGAAAGCAATACAACCATCTAAATAGGATAATTTAAGATTAAATTTCCCCACGTTGAAAAATGAAGAAGCACAATTTGTCTTATGCCCATTGTCTTGAACAATGCTTTGCTTTCCTCATGCTTACTTCTTTTCCTCTGAAGTAAACTGTAATCATTACTTACGGGCAGTTGATACTTGCTTTATCAATCTCATTTGCTTATCTTGATTTCCTGAATTGGGCCTCTTGTTAGGAATTTTCCTGGAAAAATAACTACACTATAAACCAGGATATAGTTCAAGAAGTGAAATGATTGTCCTTTTTCTCTGTCTTCATTCCTGTTTTTTGAAACATTTAATTTAAACTTAATTTGTGTAAAGAGGACTCTCATACCAGAGTTATTACAGAATGTATAAAATACATTTTGAGAGGAAAAATAACATAAAACAGATACTCCTTTTCTCCTGATGTTTAAGAAAGAAAAATGGATTTGTTTCTGTCCAAATTTTTTGTGTTCATAAAAACTATTCTCAAAAAAACCTAAAAAAACAAAACAAACAACAACAACAACAACAAAAAACTATTCTCGAGCTCCCCATGCCTGTTCCCACCTTCCCATTGGCCTGTGATTTTCTGCATATTTCTATACCCTAACTTCATTCTTTTGTTATGTGCTGTTTATTTAGATGTCTGAACAATGATGTTATCCAAGTTATATGCAAAATGGTCTACTACAGGATATGTCATAAGTAAGAACTTCAATTTTCCATGGAATCTGAAGTACTAAAAGATGGTTTTCTGATCTTCCAACAGAATTATTCCAAAAAAAAGTGTTTGCCTCTGCAAAATTAACTTGGTTTTTATAATTTGTTCAGAGACAATTCTAACCTGCACACAAAAATTTGCTGGTATTAAAAATGAGTTGGCATTTTCCTTAATAAAAATTGAATTACTCATGAATTTCTGTGCTGTACAAATCATGCTTATATATTTTATACACACACATTTTGCTTTCTGAAAGTAATTGCTTGTCTAAAAATGAGAGATCTTTTTCATCTTCGACTAGCTATGACCAGCTTACAGTGTATATTATTTTGATGAACAGCTTAGATGTTTATAGTCCTATTTTTTTAATATTAATTTGGTGAACTGTGGTTGTGATCTTCACCTAGAAAAAAGACAGGCCAGGTAGAGTTCTTTCGGGGACAACCTGATCACCTTGACTACACTTTTCATATTATATGCTTTTTCTTAGAGGCTGTCAGAGTCTGTCCACTCTGTAGCTGGGCTATTCCTAATTGAGAAACAAAGGGTAGAAAGCCTAGCATAGGGACTTATGGTACAAATTACAATCCTTGATTGGGAACCTGCAGGGAAGGTGGGGTGAATTTTAGGGGTTGAGCATCGAACCCTACTTCATATTCCTGACAGCTATTCCAAGATACATAAGTGTTATGATGAAAACTAATCACATGTAATTCAAGAGATATAGAATACTACAGTGCAGATGCAGGTGAAAGAGTTTAACCAACCAGAAATGAAGATATTGTTTAGCATTCGTGGAAAACTTATGCAAGAATAACATGGTGGCCTTTTGTGGATGAAGCTTTAAACTGTGCATTGGATATCGCCACTGTGTTCTACTGCATGGATAGCTGGGAGTCCAGGAGGAATGTCCCAGCCTGCCCAGAAATGCGAAGAATAGTTTCTAAGCCATATGGAAGAGAGATACAGCATAAGAAGTTGGAGGAGAATGGCTGGCTCTCCTCCCTCTAAGACTGTGGGTAAAGCTGCTGGTCCTCAGTGATTCGAGAAGCAGAGTAGAGTCCAAGAGGCTCTTCACTTTAAAGTACAAGTTCCTGTACTTCCCTGTACTTCTTCCCTCCCAGTAGAGTCCAGTGAATATCCTGGCTCCTCTAATCTATTAGCAACTGCTCTATCTGTGGGAATGAGCTAGCAAAGGGTCAAAGACAGAGTAAGTGGGAGTTTCCTTGCCCCTCCAGGCTAAGAGAGAGACAAGAGGAAGGGGCCCTGGTCTTGCTCTTTAGTCATGACCATTTTATACGCTATGTGTGCACATAGAGAGCTGAGCAGGAAGACTTCAATGGTCTTAGATTAATTATTCTTGATTAAACAGTAGAAGCAAATCTACCCTTTAGTTGAACAACCATAAGACAAGAAGCATTAAGACTGAGCCATTAAGTCGAGGCCTTTAGAATAGACTAAATAGAATAGACTCAAATTTCTATTTTGAAGATTTTATATAATATACTGGTTTGCAGAGACTGAGTTTGTGGTATTTACCAAGTTTTACTTTCATATGATTTACCATGTCTATCTATATCTATCAGTCATCTATCATCATCTATCATCTATCTATGTCACTAACTAAATAGCCATACAATCAGAGTTTTAATCTTAAATTCAAATGCAGATGGTTTGGATTTTCTCTTAGCACTTGGCTATACAAAAGACAACCATTCAGGCATTTAGAAAAGTGTATCAATCCCTGGAAAATCCCAGTTTCTTTCTTTTTTTTTTTTAGGTTTTATTTATTTGAGAGAGAGTGAGAGAGAGAGAGCACATGAACATGTGTGAGCAGGGGGAAGAGCAGAGGGAGAAGAACAAGCAGACTCTATGCTGAGTGTGGAACCCTACATGGGGCTCAATCCCACAACCCCAATCACGACCTGAGCCGAGAACTGGGTGTTACACACAATTAATGAATTGTTGAACACCATCAAAAACTAATGATGTACTACTATATGTTGGCTAACCGAACATAATAATAATAATAATAATAATAATAAAAAGAAGAGTGGGATGCTTAACTGACTGAGCCACTCAGGTACCCCTCACATAGTCTTTATTTGAAAATTTGAATGTCACCTTTGGCTTTCTTTCTTTTTTAAACACAGGCAAATTAAAGTCGAAGATGTGGCATCTATAATGTAATTTTAATCCATTTGAGATAATTGAGATAAATACTTTACTGTTAATATTAAGATCTCTTAATTTTTCCCTGAATTTAGAAAATTACCCAGTAGTCTCCTCATGCATTTAAATACGAAGACTGAATTCAACTTACATATTGCACAAATTCATGTGTACATTTTATTAAGTTTGTACATTTGCACATTCTGTTGTTCTACAAATGAAGTAAAAAATATTTATCTGACAATAGAGAAATGAGTGCTGCAATGGTCAACTTGTAACCTAGAGTTTGCCTCTTTTATTTACTTAATTCTGGTGAAATAATTTTTGAGAATTTTACTAAGGCATAGTATTAACCACAAAGGTATTAAGCAAAGCATGTTCTTACTCAGACCACTGCCTTGATGAAAGTTTTTTGGCTTTGTGGAGGACCCCACAGAAATCTGAATAGCTTGGGATGGTTTTATTTAACTGCTGGGCCTCGGTGTTTTTAATTTTCAGAGTGCTTAAACTTTTACTGCAAAGGGAAAGAAAAATCATTATACAGATAATGTTTTGGAGCCCCTCTCACATGTATCCTTTAGTGTATTTTAAGCACGTTTTCAAATTTAATAGGATTCTAAGACAAATATCATTATTGTATATGGGATGACTTAGTGCCTGCTTCGGGAAGTTTGTGTGTATCCAGTGGTGGGTTGAACCAAGTCAGAAATACAACGTTAGACTAAAATTTTAGTTTCTTTTTGCCATCTAGCAGCTGAATTCTCTTGTTGAGTGAGAAACAGACTCCAAACACACAAGAACACTATTTAAAAACTTAGTCTTTTTTTTTCAACAATGCAAATAATAATAATACAATACTAAATAATAAAGCAATAATAATACAAATTCTGATCTCAAGCCAGTGATGCACAATGTCAGTAAGAAAAGAACTATACTAAAGTTGAAACTAGTAGGATCCAATTATAAATTTTCTAAAAAAAAAAGGTACAGTTTTAGTTTTCTGGTAGATCGAAACATGCCCTTACGTGTATGAAATATGATGTTCTATTTTTTGGAAGTTTTATAATCAAGTTTTTTATTATTTAGTTTTTTAAATAGATAAAGTCCATGTTTAATACTTAAATTGTTATTTCCCATGGAAAAGGGAAGAAATGAAATAAATCAAATTTATCACAGGATACAACTAGTACTACATATCTTTCAAATAAAATCTTGCTTTTCCACCTTAGATTTTATGGCTTTGATTAACGCTGTAGTTAGAAATATATGCCAAGTATTTCGCTGTCTGTAATTCACAAAGCTCTTTAAGTTGAGAAATTGTTTCTGTTCATGTGTCTAACTCATGACCAAGTTTTATGGCAGAAAACCAGAGAGTGAGCTGGATGGATTATTTCATTTTAGCAACAGGTATGTCCTGCAGTGATGAGACTCAGCCCTGCTTTCCTGCACCTTGTGGGGTGGCTTGTCAGAGGATGCAGGGTACCTGGGAACCCTGGCCGTGGGAAGCTCAGGCTGTTCTCATAGCTGTGATGTCTTGTGGCTATGGTATTCCATAGCCAAAAGGGTAATCAGCAAGTAGAAGCCTCAAAGTGTACTAAACCGACCTTCTATGCAAAGAAGATGTCTCCTTCTCCAAATGGCTAAACATTTTATTTACATTCTGATTTTAGTGTATCTTTCATGTATCTATGCAGAATTTGCCCTCTGTTGTTTAAGGAAATCTAATTTCTAGTGGTTTATTCATTTTGATTTGTTTCCTACTTTCAGATAATAGGATACAATCAATTGAGTTTCTTATAGGTGTTCCGTAAACACAGCCCATCTCTTATGGCTTTGAGTGAACTCATTTGCTAACAATCTGTGACTACCTGCCTCCTCTATCCTAGTCAGGTCCTTGTATCCCTCAGTCTCTCTGCATTCTTCTCTCTCTGTCTTCGTTCCTGTCTTCCCACTTCAACCCCTTAGCCTTCTTGCACCTTTGATCTTGTCTTCCATCTATACAGCCTTTGTTCTCATTCCCATTGACTCCAGTTGCCCCCAAATCCATCAACAGCACACACTGATGTTAGATCAGCCATCCTTAACCAAGTTGCCAGAATGAAGACTCCCTGAACTTCCTTTTCACTCTGCGCAGCTCTCCCTGGATAGTCCTGCTTTTATCCCAATGATCAGCATACCCCAGCCAGATAGACTGGTCTTTTGTATGCAAGTCTTGGAGGCAGTTAACTTGCATCCATCTTAAACACCAGAGTTTGTTTGTTTGTTTTGTTTGTTTTTTGCTTTTTGTTTTTTTATTCTTTCCTTTCTGGAGCCTGTTTTTAATGAACAATTGTCAAGGCATGACAATCCATTGCCTTGGATTTTTGATCTCCATGAAAATTTTCATAAGTAGACGTGGTTACTTATTTTAATTTGAGAATAAGCCTTCCATATTTAGAGGAAACTAGATATTCCAGGAGTCTATACTTATAGAGTCCTTTTGCTTTTGCCTATTTATTTGTTTATTTGAAATATAAAATTTTAAAGAAAATTCTGCTCTCATTTCAAATCAGCAAATGAAACCTGTTTGTCAGCCAGTTGCTGCTGTTACTGGAATAGAGATTATTCTCATTCCTCTAGCTAGGAAACATCCCTCTAGATCAAAGCTTGGCTTGGTGACAGCACGTGTTTCTACTACTTGATTGAGGTCAACAGGTAGACAGTACTTGCATTGATTTCTGGATCAGGTCTGCGACAGAATGGAGTTTGACAAATTTAGCAGGTAGGAAGCAGAGTGGGTATAACAAGTGAGGTAAATCTATGAAAACTGGCAATTATCCATTAGATAATCTTCCTTAGACAATCACTTGAGCCTGGTTGCTATTGGACAGCAAACTTTTCTCTTTAAAGATGATAAAGAATGTCACAACTTTTAACAAAATGGAAGATAGAGTGTCAAGGGGTCATAATCAGAAAATAAGAAAGGTTACCCAAAAAACCGTATGTAGTACCTAATGGAGAATTTGAAAATTAGTAGTAGTTAGAAGTGGGCTCATATCAGTTATTTATGCTATGAACATTTACTTCTGCTCTTGTTTTGAGGATTGGCTGGGTGGTTGTGCTGAGCTAGGCCAACCTCAGCTGACATTGTGTGGGCTCATTCCTACATCTACAGTAAGCTGGGGGGTCAGATGGGGGCTGGTTGGTTGAAGATGTCTTCAGCCAAGATGATGGGTCTCTGCTCCATGTGATCTTTCATCCTCCAGCAGCCCCGGGCTTGTTCTCATGGCAAAGACAGAATTCTGAGAGTGTCATTGTGCACAAGGTCTCTTGAGGCCTAGGCTCAGAAATGGCCCACTGTCACCTTCACCACATGCTAACAGCTACAGAAAGTTACAAGGCCAGTCCTATTTTAAGTACTGGGGGACACAGACACCACCTTTTGATAGGAGGAGCTGCCAAGTCATATTGTAAAAGGTATAGGTAGAGAGAGGCTATTACTGGAGTCAACACAATCCACCACAGTGCTCATGTCATAGCCAATTGCAAAGTAAAGAGTCACTGGGGGAAATGTACCCCCCAAATAAAATGAGACTGACATAAATTAGAAAACAGAGCGGAACACATATCTCTAGAAAGTAAGGCAGAGAGGCTGTGAGCTGAGTAAATCATCTAGAGCTCAGAGTCCCTCTGCTAGAGCAAGTTCCTTTAACACATCGCTTAATCGTGGAGTGTGACCAAGTGATTTCTGCTAAATCGGCTGTAATTCATCAGTCACAGCTGGGTTAGGTGCTGTCTTTCCTGGTACTGATTGGAAATTGGTGTGAGCCCTGAATTCGCATGGCCAAGCATTCCAGATCTGAGTCAAACTAAGATATTAACCAGAAGGGTTTAGATAAAAAAAAAAGAAAAAAGAAATAAGAGAAAGGAAGAGAGAGAGAGGGAGAAAGAAAGAAAGAAAGAAAGAAAGAAAGAAAGAAAGAAAGAAAGAAAGAAAGAAAGAAGGAAGAAAGGAAGAGGAAGGAAGGAAGGAAACAGTTACTCAAATTATTAGGAATGTGTTCAATGTAACACAAAAGGCATGTAATACAAACACGTAAAAGAAGTTTTGAAGAATGACAAGTACTCATTTGCCCATTAGGTAAGAACTGAAAGAGATAGGCTTAACCTGCAATAAGGAAATACAAAGTCATGGAAAACTATACAATTAAAACCAGTTGAACAACAGAACACTAGCTAAAGGTAAATTTGCAAACCCAGCCACTGAAGAATTAAAGGCTAGATGCAAACTATCTGTAGAGACTTTTCAGAGAGAGCACACTTTGTGTCAGGCTGTTGGCAGGATGACCTCATCTTAAGTGGTTTGGTGATTTTTTGTTTGTGTTTTTCTGTATTTATACAGAATGCATCTTTCTTACCTTTTAGATTTATCTTAATAGAGAGAGTTTCTCTTCCCCCCAAATATTCTCATGGCCAGTTGAAGTTTCTTTAGATGGTTTCTTGCTTCCAGTTCTCTAGACTATCTATCCAGTATCATTCTAAGGTTTGCTTCTTTATATTTTCTATAAGAGACTTTTATAAAACCTAATGAAAGATTAAGTATCAGAGAGAATATTATTACAGCAGAGACTTACTGTTTATGGTCAATCATGCAGGAGTCAGATATCTAGATCTGAATTCTAGATTTCTGTTTTTCAAGTTGTATGAATAAGGCCAAGTTTCTTCAAGCCTACATTTCTCCATCTGTAAAATGACAATAAAAATAATAGTATTTATTTATATCAATTTGAAACTGAAGCAGAAGGAAAAAAATCTACCTCAACTACTTAAAAATAAGAACGGTAATTATCTCTTGTCATAGGAAGGCCTAAGTCAGGGATGCCAGTTTTAATGATATTAGAAGGGTCCTAGGTTCTCTCCACTGTTCTGCCATCGTTGTCTCCCCTTAGACATCACATCTAGAAATTGCAGTGTTTAAATAATCAAGTGGAGAAGATCTTTTTCTGGATTTCTCCTTTTATTCATGCTATGAGCTGAATCGTCTCCCTAAAATCCATATGTTGAAATCCTGACCCCAATACCTCAGAATGTAGCTATATTTGGAGATGAGGCCTTTAAAGAAGTAATTAAGTTACAGTGAGGTCATTGGGGTGGGCCCTAATCCAATCTGATTGGTGTTCTTGTTAGAAGAGGAGATTAGGCATAGACACACACAGAGGAGAACGACCAGGTGAGGACACAAGGAGAAGCTGGACATCTACGAGACAAAGAGAGAGGCCTCAGAAGAAACCAACCTCGCCACACATTGACTTTCTTGGACTTTTAGAGACAAGAAATGTGAGAAAATAAATTTCTGTTGTTTAAGCCACCTACTCTGTGGTACTTTGTTATGGTACAAAGTAAGATAATGTGTGAGGAGAGGAGACCTTTTTCCAGAAACCCCTTTATTAAGATCTGCCTCACAAATCATTTGTCACAGTTGTGCTATGTGTTCATTTCTAATTCACTTGCTAGTAAGGAGGATGGGTGGGATGATCATAACTGACTTAATAAGGTCTCAACTCTTTGTAAGATAGTGAACACCTAGGAAAAAAAAAGGTTTTTTGTTTGTTTGTTTGTTTGTTTGTTGTTTTTAGAAAGGAAGAAAAAGAAATTCTAGGAAGGAAGAATTGACATGCAGTGATCTCTCTACCTTATGAATTGTTTTGAGGATTAAACTAGAAAACATGTGAAACATTTAGTGTGATGTCTGGCACATTAGATGATGATGATGAAGATTATTAAGCTTCATTTAGTTGGAGTTCACAGGAACAATGCCTGGCAATTCTTGAGAGGAAAATGTATTGCTATTTTAGTAACACTCTTTTTGCATCAGAATATATTTCATACAACATTCTTTTGTACTGGAAGCAATTTTAACGTCAATATAATCTTAACAATAAATAACAAGAATATCGGTACTTTTATTTTTTCATTTGAAGAAAGGATTGCATAATCGTCGTTATTTTTTCTTAATATACAAGACCATGCTCTCTATTAAGAAATAGTTTTGCAGTGAAATACAAACTCTGTTAACGGGGTGAAAGGTGACCCATTATAAGTTATGGCCACATTCTATTTCCCTGAATCTGTGAACGTTACCTTATTTGAGAAAAGGGTTTTTGCAAATGTAATTAAAGTAAGGATCTTTAGACGAGGAGATCATTTTGAATTCTCCAAGTGTTCAGTAAATCCGATGATGAAAACAAATTTTTTAAGATTTTATTTATCTACTTGACAGAAAGAGAGAGAGAGAGAGAGAGCACAAGCAGGGGGAGGGGCAGAAGGAGAGGGAGAAGCAGACTCCCCACTAAGTAGGGAGCTCGATGCTGGACTCCATCCCAGGATCCTGGGATCATGACCTGAGCCAAAGGCAATTGCTTAACAAACTGAGCCACCCAGGTGCCCGCAATGACAAATTCTTGTAAGACACATGGAGGAGTAGACAGACACACAGGGAGAAGTTGATGTGAAGACAAAGCAGAAGAGAGTTGTGGCCACAAGCCAGGGAATGCTGATAGTAGCTAAAGGCTGGAAGATGCAAGGAGGGATTCCCCCAGAGATTCCAAAGGGAGTACAGACTTGCCAACACCTTCTGGACACCAGGACTGTGAGTGAATAGATTTCTGTTGTTTGAAGCCACCAAGTTTGTCACAGTTGTTTGGGCAACCTCAGGAAACTAATGCAAATCCCATGCCTGTTGACTTCGATTATTTTGATATGTTGTTTATGATTATGATTGGCCCTTATGATTCCTCAGCTATAATGATTTTTTAAAAACAATTTCCTGTTTTGATTTATCTAAGGAGAAAACAAAAGACAAAATCAAACTGAGATACCATATAAGTCTGAATGTCTAATTCGTGACAATTTTGCATCTTCTCCAAGGGCTGCCCTTCTAAAAGATAAGGATTTCTTTTAGATGCCAAATATTTCATGGATGGTTACATGCTAGATATTCACTTTTAGTGTCCATAAATGAGAAAATTCACTTTTATCCCAAGGTACTTTGTAGATAGCAATAATAATAAATTTCTTTTGCTAACTTTGAGGCTCTCCAAGGGTCTATAGCCCATTGAGCCACTTGCAATTACCCACCTTACCCCCCCCCATTTCTAAGAGGGAGAGGAAGAGAGAGAGAGAGAGAGAGGAGAATGAATATAGGGATGCTCTTTGAAAGACAGCTCTAGGGTTATGCTTAAAGAGGAGAATTTCTTCCATTATTGGCTATCTTTTCTAACTTTCAGATAAGTTTTGCATTTTATTACATATAGCAACCAAAAATGAAAATCATTAAATAATTGGGCAATTCTTATATGTGATTTCCTTTATCTATGTGCCTAAAAAACTATGAATAATTAACACATCATTACAATAAAACTCAACATTTGAAAAAAAAAGTTAAACTTTTAAATCAGACTAGGCACATACTGACAAGTACTGTTACTACTAAGAAATAAAAGATACTCTAGTTTGGAGACACACAAAAAAAGCAGAAAGAAAAAAGAATGTCTAGAATTATAAAATTGAATTATACAAAAACTTTGGGTTTTTAATTTTGATTTTAAATAGTTGATTTTATTGGTTTAAAATGATTCCAGTGGGGAAAACAGTGGTGTGTTATTATTTGAAATTTTGTTTGAGTTTATTTCTTGGTAGTCATGCCCATGTTCTACAGCCTATGAGCAAAACGTGTCCTTAATTAAATGCCAAGTTCAACCTAAATACAATAATAATAAAGACCTCCTAGAAGTGTAGGGATAGTTTGTAATGATTAGTTCTAGGGCCCCAAACACCCACATGGTAGAAACCTCAGGAAATTCCTACCATTAACATGGTCTTTTCACTTTCTAGAGAAAAAAAAGGAAAATAAAATAATTAATTCTTGCAGGCACTACACTTAAGACAATTCACATATTAAAGCCTTTATTTCATTAGTTTCACTTGATTTTGTTAAGTATATTCTGGGTCACAGCAGTGTTGCACAGTTTATTCTAGTTGCAAAAGAAGAGGTGGGTCTGAGAATGCTAATCATCTAAGCAGTTAACCTCACAACCTTCCTCAGTTGCAAAGAAAACAGGGAAACGAACTCTTCTGCAAGATTGATTTGCTGAGCTGGGCATTTGTGTTTTAATTGTAAGGACTTGTGTTCCAGAATTGGTTTCATCTTTTCTATCCCCATATCTCTTTGATTCTGTTTCTATGTCCTGGTCTCCAGTGGGGTTGTAATAAGAGTGATCTGGCAGGTACCATCTCTAATAGTTTCACTTGACTTACTTGCTTATTTGCAACAATACATCTTAGGAGAAAATGCATAGAAAAAATTTGTTATGACTTGGATTTCAATTTTAGTTTGCAGGAGACAGGCATTTATATTTACATGGTGAGTGTTGTGAAAATCCTATTGTGAAGCAGATGGAATTTTTCTTTAGTTCCTTTTCAACATACAATCTGCCTCTTCAACCCTAGTGAAAGTAAGGTCTTTCTGTAGCTTACTCTCCATCTCATTAACTTAGCAAATTCAGTGCTCATCCCTAATATATATTCAGGCTAGGGAAACTGCCATGGGGAATTAAAAGAAATAGGAAGGTAGTAATCTGTTGGGTGATAAGAAGTCTATGGACTATAATTCGAACTATGATAAATTATGTAATAGGTACAATTAAAGAAATGAGGAAAATAGCTTATTTTCAACTAGAGTAAACATAGATTGAACTGCATCCTCAAAAATAGAGTTTGGTTCAGCAAGTATGGAGGTAAGAGAGCTGGAGGAGGGTACCTAAAAGTAGCAAGGAGCAGTGGTGAATGTATGTGGTGGGAAAGATATGATCCAGAAAGAAGGACAAAAATAGTATGGCTGATTTAGAGTTAAACTTGAAAAGCAGATCTAGGATATGTCACAGAGGACCTTGAGTACTTCAAAGAAGTGAAATGCATTAGTTTTCCTTTAGTAGGATTCATGTGGCCATCACTCAGACTGTGGTGCATAGTGTGATCCACTGACCACCTGCATCAGAATCACATGGAGATGCTTATTGAATATACAGATTATCTACTTTATTGGTTTATCTGTGGGATATGGTACTCTGAAAGTGATTCTTATACACAAGGAAGCTTAAGAACTATAGGAATAGAGAACTTGGGAAGTTGAAAGACAAGTTGGGAAGTAACTAAAATATTTGGGAGAGACTAAAAAAACACAAATTCTTGTAGAGGAGGGGAAGTATAGACATTGAGTCAAGATACATACCATCTCTACCACTTTGGACTGTGTACGGACCTAGAAAAATTTCTCTGAGCCTTAGTTTCCTCATCTATAAAATAATGCTATGTTGCTTACTCACAGAACTTTAAAACATTCAAAATATATGAGAATATTGTACTAAGCATAAAAACCAGGTGCTTAAAATATGATTCCCTATTCACCAAATTTGGACGATAAATGCATGGATGTAGATCTTTAATCTCAAATAATTAAGAACTTGGAGATCTTTCCTGCAACCTTGGCTTAAATTATCACCAAGTGCAATTGACAAAGTTATCTCTTTAGGTCTGATCTCTCTTCTAAAATCCATGCTGCTTCCTTACTATCTCTTAGAGGACTCAAAAACCCCTCTAAGCTAACATTCTCCAAAATTCTCCAACTTATGGTCTTTCTCACAAATCTGTTGTCTTCCAGTAGTTCCTGTTCTGGTAAATGTGTTCACTACCCATAAAGGTACACACATTAGAAACCTAGAAATCATCCTTGACAAATTCCTTTCTTCACTCCCCATATTAAATAATCTCCTCCCTTTTTTTGTATTCTTTCTACCAGGCCATTTCTGCCAATATACAAACATTTTGGAACCTCTCCCATTAAAAAAAAAAAAAAAAAGATCCTCCTTTGGGGGGCACACTTGGGTGGTTCAGTCGTTAAACATCTGCCTTCAGTTAAGGTCATGATCCCAGTTCGGGTCATGATTCCAGGGTCCTGGGATCCAGCCCCACATTGGGCTCCCTGCTCAGTGGGGAGCCTGCTTCTCTCTCTCCCACTCCCCCTGCTTGTGTTACCTCTCTCGCTGTCTCTGTCTCTGTCAAATAAATAAATACAATCTTTAAAAAAAATCCTCCTTTGTTCTGCTTTTCTGTCCAGTTATTGACTCATTTCTCATTTTTTTTTTTTAAGAGCAAATCCACTTACAGGTGTTATATGTACTCACTGACTTTACTTATTATTCTCCCTTTCCCATGTCTATTTCAGTCAGATTTTTCTCCCCAAACTTGCACCAAAACTGCCCTGATTGAAGCTCCAAAGACCTCCATGTTGTCAAATGCAATTGTCAATTCTCAGTCTTGAATGCAATCTACAGTTGATCACTTACTCTTTTGGAAGCATTTCCTTCACTCAGCTTCTGGAGCACCATTCCCTTGGTCGTCCTACCTCACTGGTTACTCTTTTAATTTCATTTGTGGATTCCCTTCCTCTTCCTGATTGCTCTATGTTGGAGTGTCTCAAATCCTAGTGCTATTTTGTTTTTGTTTTTTCCTATATCTTCCATTACCCCCAGATAATATCATCTAGTCCCATAGCTCTGTAGACCTGTGCTGGCTCCCACACCTGTACCTCCAGCATAGGAGTCACCACTGAAGTTCAAGACTGATTTACTCCACTACCTACTCAGTATCTCTTCTTAGAGACTGAATGCATAAAAGTATCCAAAACCAAATAATTGTTATCCTTTCTAAATTTACTCTTGTTTGGCCTTCCACATCTCAATAAATGGCGCAAACTTTCATGTGGTTAAATTGTTTGTTTTATTCCATGGAAAATACATTGAAACTTTCAAAAAGTTTCACTGAAACTTTGTAAATGTATATCTGCTTTTACTTAACTCACAATTATAAGAAGCATAATCATATTTTTCTCAATCAATTGCAGATAAACAGAAAAGTAAAATTAGAAGAAGGTCTTCAGAGAAAGGCTTATAAAGAAATCCAGAAAAAAATTGCTGGATCCCAATGAGGAAGAAGTTGATTTAATGTGAAGAAAATTGTAAGAGTTGATATCCATTATTATGTTTTTGCCATTAATAAAAAAGATAATTTATGATTGGTAAACACTGTCTCTGGAAGTGCTGAATTCACTTGATAAAGCTTTCCATCAGAATGGCTATGAAATATAAATTAGGCGTACGAAGATTCAGGTTTAAAAAGCATTTAATTTCAGCATTTTATTCCTTGACAAGTCTTCAAAATAAAAACATTAGTTTTTCTTCATTTTACCTTCTATTATTTGTGGCTATCTACAAGATAAACATAATGTAAGTGGCTTAAAAAAAATCAACCCAACATCATTTTTTATCTTCTATGGTTTTTGATAGGTCTTTCCATGCCTCTTTCTGTGACATGGAATCGTAGCTTCAGCTAAGTGGGTTTAAGATTCCTGTTGTCTTTTACACTTTCTTTCTCAAAATTCCTCCCTATACAATATCAACTTCCTCTTTTGTAAGTGTTAAATTTTTCTCGTGTTCTGGATTTGCAAAGTGTGACAATTATTTAGAATGATCTAAACTCACAGCCAATGTTAAGCTATTTTATATCAATTGGACATGCTAACAAACTTCTTCTGCTTCTTTTGAAAGCTACTGTGCATCAAATGAAAATGTGCATCAGCCTGATGAGTTTTATGGTGGAAGTCAGTCTTACTAATATATGCATTAATTAGATAATGGAGATCTTTTACTTTTATTTATATGCCATCTGGCATGTTTACAATACACTTAAAATTAACCATTCTATATAATCTCTTTTACCATTATTTATTGAGAAACTAATGACGTTGTGCCGAGAACAATGGGAGATATAAAAAAATGGGACCCATGGTGTTTGTTATTTGGATGCATGAGTCTGGTAGAGTAGAGAATGTACACAAACAACAAATAGAGTCACCAAGGTCATTGTAAGAGGTTAAATACGTGAATAAAGTGGTGTAGTCAACAGAAGAAACCCCATGGTATGACAAGGTGCAGTGAAATGACTTCAAGATTATCTCTTTAAATTATGGCCACAGAGTGCCCTTACCTGGAACCACAGACATTTTCTCTAGTTGTTGAGATTGAGAAAGATCTTCTTTTTATTCTAATAAATTGTGAAATTCAGAAGTTTCAATAAAAGAACCGGAAAGTAGGGAAAAGTTTAAAAAATAATTCTTCACTTTCTCTCAGTACACAAAAGTATGAATAATCAATTCACAGAATGCCTTTGGGTCTTTCAATGTCTTTTTAAATGTTATCATTTGTTATATTAATTCTTATATTTGGACAGTGGATTTAATTTTTGAAACAGCCAAAAAGTATTTTTATCCCGAATAGTGAATAAGGTGAGTCTGGGGACAAAAACGTAGTGTGATTTGAAGCACTGAGGTTGATTTTAGGGTAGTTTAATCCAAAAAGCATTTCATTCTTGGAATTATGAAATCTACTGTTTATTTAATGCTGGTTATAAGCCAGGCTCTATGTATTGTTCTTATCTAATCCTTACAACAATTTTGGAAGTTATTCTCATTACCTCCATCTGACTAGGGAAAAAACTAACAGAGAATACATCATCAGTAAGAGGGATAAGTAGATTCCAACCCAAATCTCTTCTTGTTCAGAGACCCTAAAAAAAATCCTTATTGTTTTTTATGAGTTTTAAAATTTTGGGCAAATCACTTAAACATTCTAATCCTTCATTTCTTAGTTTATTGAAACAGGGAAATTAACACCTACCCTAAATTTACTTGATGAGATTATGGTGAGGATTAAGTGAGATAATTACTAAAAAAAAGACTATGTAAAATATCAAGAAAATCCACACAAATGTAAGGCAATGTGAGGATAATTAGAAATAAAGCATTTATTTACAATATTTTGAGTAATGACATCACTCATGGCACACAATAACATAGCCTTTGGTAGTATCTTCTTTGAAATAGACTAGTTAGATGTAGACTATTTGGATATACCTTCCAAAAAAAAAGCAAAAGTAATCCTTATTATGTAGTCTACAGTTACCACTTAGGCTACTTATGTTTACCAAAAGAACTTACAAATTTAATGCAAAATATAGTCAATCTGGTTATTTGTCTTCAAATAGATTAAACACACAGGTAGTTCATTTTTTTTTTTTTTTACTATCCATGCAATTACATTAGCATCATGTAGAATTAGGTTCATAGATAAGTATACACACAGCAAACACACACAGACACGTACACACCCATATATCAGTGAATACATGAACAAATGGCCAATGATTGTGGAAAGAACATTTGATGAGGCTGTCTTTAAGACTGTGACTAATTCAGGAAGGGTTGACCTCTTAAAAAGAGCAGTAATTTGTAAGCCTATACAAAGCACACTGGACTTAATTTTGACAGTTGGATGTTGGCCCTAAAACTCCCACTTAATATTCTGTGACTTGGATTATTCATTTAATCACGTTTAATCCCCGTGAAAGCACCTTAATAATGCTTGCTATTGCTGCATCATAGGGTTTAGAAGTAAACTAGTTCCTAGAAAAGAGGTACTGTACCTTATCCTTTTTGGCATCTTTAAAACCTAGTTCATTATCTGCAAAGATGGATGCTTGAGAAGTGGAAATAAAAGCAATTCATAAACTGTACGTGTATTGATATGTTACCTTATTCATTAAAAAACCATTTTTCAGGAATCTACTATGCTGTCTGTTTTTATATGACTCTGGAGCAGTGGATAATATTAAATTATTTCAGCTCCTCTGAATGAAACCCTACTAGTCATCTTGATATGATGCATTTAGATCGTACATACGTCACTTGCTTCTTGTCCTCAGACTGGCTAAAATGTCAGCACCATCAATTCATGAGCGAGACTAAATTAGTACAATACGAATAATACAGCAGGAGTGCAAGTGGTTTTCACTAAGTTATTACTCTTTTTAAATGAGGCCTATCATTATGTCATGTGTTGATGTAAAAATCATCTAATGTCTGAATGGTGGGCTTGTCTGGATCATGATTGTTTATTCCCTAATGATTTTACAACTGGTCTAGCCAAATGCAATATTCTAAGGCTTATCCTTGCTAATTGCTCTGATGAGCACTAAATTGCATTTTCTGAAAAATACGAATTGTGTAAAATGAAATCATGATTGTTAACTAAGTTTGTCTTAAATAAGGAATTATGTTACGTATGCAAATGTATTCTGTTTTTTCTTTTCTTTTCTTTTTTTTTAAGCATAATAGTGTTTGCCACAGGAAAGAAAAGCTTCCAGATCTCCTAATTTTGAAAGGACAAACTGAAAAATGATCAGAAAGTTCGAAGTGTCTGACTCAACAGAGTTTATGTTGTGTTCTGAATAACTGCCAGTTAACTCCAAACATCACTCTCTAAAACATAAACTTTTCTGCAGAGTCCATCTAGATGTGTTGACTTTTTTTTTTTTTTTTTTTGATGTGTTGACTTTTAAGGAGATTTAGCAACCAGAATCTTATTTTGGTGGCCAATGTCCAGGGAAGGCACTAACCATGTTTTTATCATAGACTTTCACATACTTGGTGGAAAAACTGTATCTTGGTTAGGATACAAGGTGCAGGGCCGGAGCACAAAACAGATTCTTTTTAAGCAAAAATCCCATAGGATAGTGATTAGTAGGAATCATAACTACCTTTCTCCCGAAATCCATCACTCTCATTTCCAACTTAAGTTCACATACATTATTTCAGTCTATAACTGTTTAGAAAAGAATTATCCATTACAGATTGGAAAAGTGCTGGAAAATGGGAAAGACTTTTTATTTTGTTATCTTTAAAGATTTTTAAATTAATTTATTCAACAAGGTTTTGTTGCCATCCAATGAATGATGGCATAATTGCCGTAGTTACTTTTCTGGACATTTATGGATTAAAGGTAATCATATAACACAAGTATAGGCCGGAAGAATCTTAGCCAGTATGTTCCTCATTGTTTTGTTCAAATCAGCTCTGGCACTGTTTGGGTTATAAGGCCTCTTCCCTTACCGGCTGCATCATTGCTTTAGGTGATGCTCAAATGAGTGCCTATACCAGTGCGCAGTGACTTTGGCACACTTACATATACTCTGTGGGAATAAAAACTACTTTTTCTGGAAAGGAGTTTGGCACTATTGATCAAAATTTCTTGAAAAGTTAAGGTCTCCTAGCTAGGTAAACTCAAAGAATCAGTGCTGACTCCACACTTTTCTGAGTTTCTTTCTACTTCACAGGTGTCATTATACAATCTCCTTTACAGACTTCTTTTTGTGTGTGACCTTGAAATATTGGCATATCTCAGTGAGAACGCTGGGATCTTGTTTCTTCTTTTTATACGCTGTCCTTCAGAAATACAATTTAGTCCCATGGCTTGAAATTGCATCTAAATTGTTGACCATTTCTAAATCTTGCCCCAAATTTTCCAAGTATACTTATCCAGTTGTCTGTTTAACTTGTCTCCACCCTCCATCCTCCATGTTCTGACATCATTATTTAGCACCTATATATGCACTCACTTGTACCTTACAGTAATTCCAGTGTTACATTGACTCTTCTCTTTACCTCACATCTATATGGGGTGGCAGGTTCTGTTAAGCTTAACCCAATGACAAATTTTCAGTCCAGGCTCTCCTCTCTGTACTACTTTTTACCATTTTTTGTTCAAATTACCCCTGTTTCTCCTTTGGACATGACCGCAGTGGCCTCCTGACATGTCTCCTTCTTTTGCTCTGGTCCATTAATATCCCATTCTTCATCCAGTTGCTAGAGTGATCTTTTACAAATGCAAACCGGATCACTTTAACTGGGCTGCCTACAGCATTTCAGTGCTGTCATTTTTCACATGGACTAAAACCCATGCTTCTTTGGCTTTGGCTGGTTTACCAAGCTCTACGTGATCTGGTCCCTCTGACTTCTCTCCCCTGATACCACTTTTCCCTCATCCACTGGACACCCTCAGCCTGACTGATCATTTTCTGGGTTCCTTAAACATGCCAATATCATTGCTTTCCTAAGCCTTTCATCTAGCTATTGACCTTGCTTGGAATAAATAGCTGGCTGATTCCTTCTTCCAACAACTCTTTGAAAAAGCCTCCGTAACGATCCAATTTTAACTAGCCACCCCATTTTATTTCTCCAAACTACTCTTATCTTTACATAATATTTGTCATTACTTATTTGTTTATTATCTGTCTTTATATGGCAGAAGGCTGTGTAGGATCATTTGCCTTGTTTGTCTCATTGACCATAACTTGCCACATAATAGATGCTCAGTAAGTATCGTTGAGTGGATGAACAAGCATTGGATGTTATAAGCATTTGCCTTGTCTGTAATTAATCTGATAATAATAGATACCTATATAGTACTCGTACTTTTGAAAACAAGTAATGTTTATTGAGTAATAGCATGTTTTATGTATTTTTATTCCATTAACTTTTCAAAAAATGTATGAATGGACTATAATCCTCCCTATTTTATGTAGAAAGAAACATAAGACTCAAAAGGATTAGGGGTCCAAGTCACTCAGGCCAGTACTTTTTTCCCCCCTAGATCAGTACTTTAACATACATTTATTTCCTTCCCAAACCCGTGCTTTTTCCTAAAACATCACGAAACCTCCCTGACATTTTACTGCTCTTCATTTACCAATGATAATACCCCAATTACCTGGATAATAAAATTGAAAGTTTACTTATCTACTACTTTGTTGTGTGGGTTTTAGATGTTTGCCAGGGAACCATCTTAAAGCTGTCTTGATGGGCTCCTCCACAAGCTTGTACTTTATCTCTTATGTGGAACTTCATTGTTTTTCTAAAACAGTTTTCTTCATTTTTATGTTTACTTTTTTCCTCAATGGCTTCTTTTTCCGAACCCTCTCTTTACTCTCTAAACTTATCTTTCCTCATTTCTGTTTCAACAAGCTATCCGAATTTCCCTTCTACTTCCCTAGTCTTTGATTGATTCCTTATCAAGAGTATGCTAAAGTTCAGTATATCCTTGACCTCTTCTCTTTTCCATGTGTTCCTGACTTACGCTCATTGCTTCAGCAATCAGGGTGGTGTGGATAGCTTCCAATTTGTTAATGCCCGCCCTAATATCTGGATATTTCTATATGGATTTCTATATGTATATTTCTATATGGATTTCTATATGGATGTTCTTCACACGAACCAAGCCACCCTCATCATTTCTTCTCTTGAAATGATCTCTTCCTTTAACACTTCTCTCTCCTTCTCTTTGAATTGTTATATTTATTAATTTTTGTCACTAGCACCATCACTCTTCAGTCAACAAACTGTGGTTTTGACAGCACCTTCTTTTTCAATCAGTCTTAAATTCCTATGCATTCCACCTTTGCTTTTTTGATTTTAAAAATTGAACGTTTTCACTAAATGAAAATAGAAAATGTCAGTCAATTTTAAACCTGTTCAAACATTACTTTTCTACCTGCCTTTGGGAGGCAGTGACAGACTTTTCTTTCCTGCCATCTTGGATGGAGAAACAGGAGTTAAAATGATCAGAAGGTGACCTTTTTAGTTATAGGAACCAGGGGCTTGTGGTTTAGCTCTGGAACTTCCTGTGTTCATTTCCTTTTAATGAGCCTTTTAAGCTTTATCTCTAAAACCATGCAACTTTGACCGTTTGCTTCTGTAGGCTAATAATTACCTAATTAACCTTGAAGGCAAGTCTCATGCCACAATTTATCCCTTTCCCACAAAGACATTTGGATCAACATTATTTCCACCTTTTCCTACCTTTGTGTGCACAATTCAGATCTCAATCTGCCAATACAAACATCCTTTGCATTTTTAGTTTAGCCTGAGGATAGAGGCTGAGGAAATGCCTGAAAACATAGGCCCTTTTTGCACTATACTGAAAGAATTTAGTTCTGATGACAAAATTAATAAGTATTCATTGTAGAACAGTTGCCAAACACCAGAAATCTCTTTTTCTCAAACACACACACACACACAGTTAGAGCTTGTAGTCTACAACATAAAAACCAATACTATTATGCCTTGCAGTAGAATATGTGTGTGTATGTGTACAGATGTATATATTTGCATATAATATATGTTTAAATAAGAACACTCTATATATGCTGTTGGGGTAGCTACATTTTTACTTAGTATTTTTCCATGTAAATAAACATACTTTTCTAATGCTATTTCACTGACTATAGTCTATATCATGTAATGATTTCATAGGCGATTTTAAATAAATTTCTTATTTTTGAGTTTTTAGATTGCTTCCAGTTTTTCACTCAAACAAGCAACAAATAGATAAACACTTGCTAAAACTTAGTTCATATTCACAATTAGGGTAAATT
Source organism: Potos flavus (assembly GCA_028534135.1). NCBI lineage: Eukaryota > Metazoa > Chordata > Mammalia > Carnivora > Procyonidae > Potos > Potos flavus. Next base: position 178,908,955 of record CM052898.1, on the reverse strand, counting down.
TCTAAGACTGAATGTGTTAATAAAAATGTATACTATGTATGACTATATTTTTGTTCCATATGCATCCAAATGTGTTATTATCATAGTTTAATAATTGAAAGACTATCATCGTTTTTATCTAAAGTTACTTTAATTCATATATTTTTTTAAAGATTTTTATTTATTTATTTGACAGAGAGAGATCACAAGTAGGCAGAGAGGCAGGCAGAGAGAGAGGGGAAAGCAGGCTTCCTGCTGAACAGAGAGCCCGATGCGGGGCTCGATCCCAAAACCCTGGGATCATGACCTGAGCCGAAGGCAGAGGCTTTAACCCACTGAGCCACCCAGGCACCCTTATTTCATATTTTTGATCAAAAGTGAAGTTAGAAGTTTCAAATATATTGATCACGCATTTACATTTTTATTTCAGTAAACTGTATATTTATTATATTTTAACATTTTAATAATGAGGTAATTCATTTGCTTTTTTAATTGATTTGTAAAATTTTTATGGATTAAAAGACACTATCTTTTTAATGCAAATAATCTTTCCACTTTTTCGAATGTCTTTTCATTTTTTTAAAAAAAATTATTATTAGTTTTTATATATTTGAGACAGAGAGAGAGTTAGGAGGAAAGGAAAGAGAGGGAGAGAAGCAGACTCCACGCTGAGTGCAGAGCTGGATGCAGGGTTTGATTCCACCATCCCTGACTGGGAGATTGTGACCTGAGTCAACACCAAGAGTTGGACACTTAACTGACTGAGCCACCCAGGTGTCCCCACATGTCCTTTAATTCTTATGTAATGTTATTAACAAATGAATGTTAAATTTTTTTTATAGATGGCTTTTTTTTTTTTTTACCTTTGTTGTTTTTGTTTTTCTGGAATGACCTAGTCAATGGATAGATCACACAAATATATAAATTCTCCTAATTAAGTTTTTTAAAAAACATTTATGTCTTTGGTTGTATAGTTTCTTTTACTTATTTCTAGACATGTGATCCTTACTATTTATGGTAAATGTTAATTTGTTCCTAATACCATAAGAGTTTAGGATAACATGAAAAAGTATCATAATATTTTGAAATATTTAAATCTCTATAGAAATATTAAGTGTTTATACTATTTTAAAATCTCCATAAAGTCAAGGATGCTTCCTATAATGTTTACTTTGTGTACTATTTATGCAAATCAGGCAGAATGAAGAATATAATATTTATTATGCTATTCAAAAATTATAAAACTCAAGGGACACCTGGGTGGCTCAGTCACTTAAGTGTCCAACTCTTGATTTCAGCTCAGAACATGATCTCAGGGTTGTGAGATCAAGCCCTGTGTTGGGATCCATGCTGGGCAAGGAGCCTGCTTAAGAAGCTCTCTTCCTCTGCCTCTGCACCTTCTCTAAAAAAAATAAATAAATAAAAATAAAAATTATAGAACTCAAAAGAGTTAAAACTGTATCTAGTAATGAAGCCACTCCTTTTAATAGACGTGGAGATGAAGGTCCAGAAGACATGCGTCTAGTCATAAGACTGATAGGAGGGAAAGCAGGAGACTAGACCTCGTTTATTTTCATTCTGATGTCCTTCACAATGATCTCATCAAATGTATTACTTAATGCAAGCATTCAGGATTATTAAATCAAGATAAAAACAAGATTGGATCATATTCTTGTTGCCCTTGATTTCCCTTCAGTGAAAGGAACTTCTTCCAGTAGTGCTAAACAACTGAACAAAATTTTAATATATATTTCTAATTAATTATTGCCTTAGTTTCCAGGAAAATGTGGCTGGAGGCAGGAAACCCCACCTTCCCAAGAACCTACATGTTCTTTTCATTCTGAAATGCCTCAGAGAAAGAAGACAATGTGAAAAAACCTATGTTTACAAATAGGAAAAGTGTTGCATCCTGGGAGATGAGTGCGTGCGCGTGTGTGTTTGTGTGTGTGTATTCTTCATCCGGGTTGTCCAATTTATCTGTCTCCATCTAGAATGTATTTCTCAGACTGCTCTAAAATCGAGATAACTTTACCGAATGGGACTTGGTACTCTTATCTAATGACACTACTCTTCGATACTGGGGATAAGACTTCTACTCTTCAAAGAATTGATAAGTCATTCATTCAACAAAACTTATTTACTCAATGCGCATTAATTTATTCAACAAATATGAAGTACCTTCTCTGTGTGTGACCTTTCAAGAGCTTCTATTCTAATATGGGGATTCAGATAGCACAGACTGAATATAATAACTAAGTAAATTGTACTTTGTGCTAAACAAGTGCTAAGGAAGAATATAAACATAGAAGACAGTAAGAGTATGAATATAGGCAAGGTGGCCCATATTGATCTCTGTGCCAAGCATTCTTATATGAGGATTTTGCATATGTTATCTCATTTATTCCAGGCAATCACCCTGCAAACATAGAAATAGAGGCAAAAAGAAGCTAACAACTAGGTCACACAACTAGTAAGGAAAGACCCAAAATTAAGTTGTAGTATTTCTGACTCTAAGAACCCTTGGCCTCTGTGGTAGAGATTGAATTTGGTGAAAGCAGGTATATAGATACCCACAGAATACAATGGGATAAATGGTGGAAGGCGGGTTCAGAGAGCAGTTGTTGACAAACTACTGCCTGCTGGCCAAATCTGATCTGCCTCTTGGTGTACATAAAACTTTACTAGAACTAAGCTGCCTTGCTTTTTAAGCCACAAATTTGGTTAAAATAACACACATTTATTCTCCTCCAATTCTGATGTCAGAAGGGTACAATCAGTTTTGCAGGGACAAAATCAAGGTGTCCTATATGGAGGTTCTACGGGAAATTCCCTTTCTTTGTCTTTTCCGTCTTCCAAGGATGCGTTCCTTTGGTTGTGTGGCCCCTTTCTCCATTTTTAAAGCCAGCAGCATAGCATCTTGCTTCAGTTGTCACATTGCCTTCTGTCTCTATGTTTAAATGTCCCTCCGCCTCCCTCTTTTAAGGAGACTTGTGATTACATTTAAGGCCCACTCAGATAATCCCAAATTATCTTCCTGTTTCAAGACCCTTGCTTTAATCACATTTACAAAATCCCATTTGCCACATATGGTAACTTCCACAGATTCTAGGGATTAGGACCTGGATATCTTTGGGGACCACACCAGACATATTCATTTGTTCATTTGTTGCTTTTGGCTGCTTTCTTGCTACAGCAGCAGAATTCAATAATTTTCAACAGAGAATGTATGACTTAAAATATTTACATGTGGCCTTTTACAGAAAAAGTTTGCATTCCCTTGCTACAAAAAAGAAGCACCTGCCTCAAGGAAAAGGGGATTTCTGACATTGGAAGCCATTGCTCTTTGGTAGGGAAATGAAAGAAGTCAAAGTCCAATCACATCAAAATTAAATTAAGTCAAAATTCTCTTCACCCTCATACAAACATAGGCTCTTCAATCAGCAGGAAGATTTTCTTCTGCTGCTTCTCATGACTAAAATCTTTATTCTAACCCCTTGGAGAAAATATCCTCTCAGGATAAAAAGAAAACACTAGTTTAGAGTCAGTGGAGTAAAAAATTCTAATCTGTACTGATAGTATGCACCAGCATAGTTTCCCAATGACATTTTGTCAACCAATGAAGTATCTAGTGATGTGAAGCCCACTTTTAAACTAAAATCTTTTAATTGTTTTTTTTTTAAACTGGCAGTTTGGACCCACATCATGTAAGTCCTGTTATTGTACAAATGGAAATTTAAATTTCAGGTTTACGTAATGTTTATACTGCAACTATCACCCTAACTGCTGTAAGGGTACACAAGACTTCTGGGAATACAGTGCAGCTTCGAAAACCATAGTTTTCACAGTATCACAGCAATGCTCTCAGTAAGTATATAATTATAAGTGACCCAAATTTGCCAATACTGGCAAAAACATGCGATCTTTTCGACGAAAGAAAACTGTTCGTGTGGCTGAGTTTTGTGTAGAATTCCAAGATTTGTACAGATCATTGAATGGTAGGCTTATAGTAGAGAGAGAACATAAGCCAACTCTTTATGTTTAGAACTGTGTTCATTCATTAACCACGCAGGTTTGGATTTTGTGCATGCTTATTTTTCAGTTAATGATATCTTAGGGGTAGTAATAACTAATACTTATATAGATCTTCTCATGGGTGAGGCAACAATGAAAGTGTTTCATTCACATCAAGGCATTTAATTCTTTCAACTGGAGCTATTATTACCCCTTTACAGAGGTAAAAGTTGACGAACAGAGGGGCTAAGTAGATTAACTAAGACCACATTACTAAATAACACAAGAGTAAAAATTTGAACCCAAGAATACAAAAGCTATCCTTTTAACTACTACCCTGGGCTGCCTCTCACATGTGCATTTATGCCAAGGAGCTCTCGATCTTTGAGATAGGCAGGAGACAGCAGTAAGTAGATCAGTAAGACAGCAGTTCTGCTAGGCCAGAAGAATTTTCTTCTAGAAGTTCCTGAAAGATTTCTAACGAAGGGTTACACGTTATTATCCTATACCAATATACCTAAAACTCATTTCAGATTCATCTTGTTAATTTTAGGCTTTTGCTAATCAGCTCTTAACCTTGACTGCATATTAGAATGTTTGGTGGGCTATTAAAAATACCAGTCCTTGGCGCCATCCCAGGCCAAATACATCAGACTCTCTGGAGATGGCACCTTGAGTATAGGTATTTAGTGAATGATCTCTGGGTGATGCTAGCACGCGATCTGGGCTGAGAACACAGTCTGGTCCCCTACATACCTCATAGAGGTAGTGCCGAGGTTTCAAATACTTCACCATAAATCACAGCATTAGGTGTTACAGATGAGAACATTTTCAACTACCTGACTGTTAACCAAGCCTGAGAAACAGGGTGCATTTGGATAAATGCTTATATATTTTGGATTCAGTCTCTGCGTGTTTTTTGATACTCTCAGCATTTTCCAGAGCCAGCATTCTGAGACTTCTAACATAGCTTCTGCATCAGAGAACTAGCTCCATGGAGAGAGATGGGAGGAATGCTTCTCTGGTGTACATTCCAAACCTTGTAGTGCCCGCCAGCCCAGAAGTAGAAGGAAATGTGTGTGTGGCTATCCCACTGGACTCCGTTGTAATGCACCAGCTTGTTACTATTCAGCATGCTGCATGGTCTGTTTCATTTCTATTAAAGAAAAAAAAAGAGGTCTTCTAATTCGTAAGAAAAGCACATGGATTTGGCCAAACATTTCGAGAGTTCTGATTATGACACTAAACAGATCAAGAGACTCTATTTCATTTCAAGCAATGCTAACATTGAGCTCTGGCATAAAGTTGAATGTTATTTTCTTGAAGGAACAAGCTTCAAGTAGGCCAGCCATGGAGGGCGTAGAGGATGTTAAAACTGATAGGGCTCATTAGCAGGCGCAGCTGGCTTGTCGGATATAGATGATGCTGAGATTTTCTGCAGTCCAGGCACACAGACACACACACACACACACACACACACAGACACACAGACACACAGACACACACATAGTGAAAGAGTTCAGCTGGACGAGTTTGCCAGTTTATTAATAATGATGAAAGAAATCTTTGCATACAAATGTGTAAAAAAAAAAAAAACCAACGAACACAAGTAATTTTTTTCCCCTGAGTTTAGTGTCACTGTGTTTATTAATTCTAGGAGAAAGACACACTGTGAGGTGACATGTAATAATAAAAGATACTATGTTTTTTCATCATTTCTAATAATGAATCATAGAGCCTTGTTGTGGCTGGCTTGCTGGCTGGCTGGGCATCTATGTGAATTCCAGAGGCGTTCCTTGGCTTTGTCCTTGGAGATGCCCTAAAGTGGATAGTTACATTTGACAGCATCCTGGACCGTTAAGGGAACCTAGATAAAGAGTTGACGAGATGATCTAATAGACCTTTTATGCTTCCTTCTTCTTTTATTGGGTGGAAATAGTGAGCATGCATTCAGAAATGGACTCTGACCTTCAATGGGTGAATAGAAGATGCCCATATTTGTGCACACTTACTCTAAATACACTTTCATGCATGAATTTCCATCATTGTGGACCAGTAGAAAAATCAAAGAATGGCAGAAATTCTGGGACTCTAGCCAGAAGTTAAATGTGGCCATAATAGCTCATGGGGATGAGAGACCATTGGTCACTGTAGAGGTCTTTAAGTGGAAGCTGGGTTTGGACCAATAAGTGTCTCTTTCAGACTGACTTCATCTCTTAATACTTTTTTTTTTTTTTTTTTTTTTTTTTTTACTTTGCCTTTTTGAAATGGAACACTGACAACCACCTCTTTCTGGTCATCAGAGGCTCTGGTATTTTTCTGAATACAAGAGTCATTACTATAATTGGGACAACACTAATTTTAAATCAGGGTGGGGACATATCAGGATCATGTCTTGACATTTTGATATGGGCATAGTTAGATGCTGCTTGACTTTTTTTTCTTATGACTCTAAGTCTAGGATGGGGACAAGATGGTTTCTCATGGAGTTTCTACACTTGATCTTAGCCAAAAGGCCGAGAAGCGATTCTCATGGAGTTTCTAAAATGATGATACACATAAGATCATGTGGAAAAAATAATGTGATGCACAACTGTAGCCTTGTAGTGGTTCCAGAGGGCTAGTCAGTCCAACAAAACTGCCTTGTGTGATGGTCCTCGGCGTGAGGGGCAGCTGTCACAATCTATTTTTCTTTCTCATTACGTGTTCTGTTTCTAGTCTTCTCTTAATAAGCTTATGGCAGCTTTTGATTGTGTATTGACTTCTGCCAGGTGTCCTAATTCCCTTGTCTATTCCTTTGCTAAGATCATTTCTGCCATCTGAAACACCTGCCACTTCCTCTGCTAATTTGTGCTTCTTCAAGATGATGAAAATGGTCACCAAATCCACCATTTCACGTGTTATTCACATCTGATTACTTTTTTTTGATCACTTCTTTACATTTTCTGGGATGTATACTTTAAGATCTTGATATACAATTTTGGAAATAATAGGCCATTTTGTATATATTTGTTTGCAACCAAGTTTCAGTGTCTTTAGAGCAGTTCTATTGACTTCCAACCCCTTTCTCTCCTCCTCAGTACAATGTGAATGCCACCTAATTCAGGATGACAGACAATTGCTTGGTGAATGAATCTGATATGCTTAGTGAATTTTTAGTATTTTGTAGAGAATAATAGCAATGGAAGCAGAATATGGAAATGCATAGATATTTATACAAATTATGTATATATGTATTGCATGTAGTCTAAAAGAATAAGAGAACATTTTGAAGAAACTTATTATGCTTTAAGTCCAAATAAGCCTTGTTAAATTTCACAGTTGCTTGTTTTAGAGTACTTCCCCCCCACCTTTTTTAAGATTTTATTTATTTATTTGAGAGGGAGAGAGAATGAGAGAGCACAAGCAGTGAGGGGTGTGGGGGGAGAGGGAAAGGGAGAAGGAGAAGCAGACCCTCCTGCTGAGCCATAGGCAGGGCTCCATTCCAGGACCCTGAGATAATGACCTGAGCCCTGGGCAGCCCCTTAATCAACTGAGCCACTCAGGTGCCCCCTAGAGTACTTCTAACCATATTTATTCAATGATTATGTATCACCGAATGAGAACTGAAGTGAAGTCATCAGCTCAGAGATTGTTATTAGAAGATAGTAAAGAAAAATGTTAGGCACAAATTTATTAATCTGTTCCTAAAACCTTAATAAGATAATTTCTGAGCCCTTAAAAATTGACCACATTACTTTAAAGGCACTTTTAGACTTTGATTTTAATTTTTAAAGGTAATTTTGGAAAGACACTGAGGAAAAGTTGTGACTGAGGCAAGTATTTTTCTAAAATTTATTTTTAGTCACATTAAGCCCCTCCCCCTCACTTAAGAACCCGTTTCTTCCTTCTTTTTTCTTAAGATTTTCTTTATCTATTTATTAGAGAGAGAGGGAGGGAGAGAGAGAGAGCATGAGTTTGCGTAAGAAGAGAGAGAGGGAGTGGAAAGTATGTCCAGTAGACTCTGCTCTGAGCACCAGCGCTAGAGTAAAAGGTGGGGCTTGATCTCATGACCCTGAGATCATGACCTGAACTGAAACCAAGAGTCCGATGCTTAACTGATTGAGTCACCCAGATGCCCACAGTTTCTTCTTTCTGAGTGTTCAATCATGATTAGTGCCTTTCAAAAATGCCACATCTGAGAAAATGAGAATTAAATATCAATTCCATAGTCTCAGAGAATTACTATGTCTTCCTCCCCAAATTGTACTCCCTTTCTGGGATTAGCTATGATGAATTTGGTACCTAAACCAGTATCTGTTCAACAGGTTTCTGTGTAACTTTCTTAGAGGGAATTGAAAATCTGTCTTAAAACAACAACTTAATTGTATTATCTTTGTTTAGTAACTAAAGCCAATAGTTTGTGTATTTTTATCCAAAAATATCTTTGGTTTATTTTGTTTCTAATTTCAATAGGTTGCAAAAATGGAGAAACTAAGTATTTTAAAATAAGATACTCTGAGGGGAAGAATTGGTGATTGTGGAACTAATGAGCACATTCATTCTTGATGTTTTACCTAGAAGAGAATCTGAGAACTATAATGCATTACATTAGCATATGTGTTTATGTAACTTAATTTTATTGAGTACTTGAAACCCATATTTGTACATGCACATAGAGGCTCAAACATGCAAATATATTTGACTTCACCATGAAAATATTTACTTGTGCATACAAACAACGAGATTTCCTACTTGTAAGCTACACAGCCACATACTTTCAAGTTAATATAAAAATCTCTCTCTATTATATAGAAGAAATTAAATGTCCATATGTAATAAACATATTTAAAAAATAACCCTTTAAACCAAACTTCTAATTATGTTAAATGCAAAAAAAAAAAAAAAAAACCCAAAAACAGAAACAAAAAACCCACTCTGGGCAACATACCTAAGGAGGATAAATACAATTCTACAGTTTTCAAAATAATAGAATAATGTAGCATTTATAAATGGATTAGACTAAGAAAATAAAATATTTACAATATTAATAAATGCTATTAGAACTTTGTGAAAGAAAGCATAACTGGCTAGGGTAAAACAAAAATATCAAAACTATAATTTTCATAATTCTTCCTATTTTCTACCAGTTGGGGGATGATGTCAAATACTTTAAGATGTCCCAAAATATAGCCTCTTTAAACTGATAGGGATAGGTGGTCTTACTACTCTGAAAGGTAATCTAATATAACATGGTTGAACTCATTTAGATGATTGTACTACTGTAGTGGCTAATATTGCTTATCAGGAAAATTTCCACTTCTGTATAATTAGTTTTCAACAGTGAAATGACCTGAGATGGACCTTGATTTTTTTTTTTCCCAATTGACTCAGTAATATCTTTCAGTGATTCTATGTAGTTTTGGAAGAAAATTTTTTCTGAGGCCATTATGTCAAGGGTCAATATGCATTTGCCATCAGAGTTCCCAGGCTTTCACACCTTCAATTTAGTCTCCCTTTTTGGGTCTGAATTCATTCCTACACTGACCTTCCACTAGAAAGAAAGGAGAAATGCTATCATATAAGTTCTGGATAGAGGACCTGAGTAGATATTTTTTTTGAAGAAGACATATAGATGGCCAAAAGACACATGAAAAGATGCTTAACATTACTAATCATTAGGGAAAAGCTAATCAAAACCATAATGAAATATCACCTTAGACATGTAAGAATGACTAAAAGTGTTTGTGAGGATGTGGAGAAAAAGGAACTCTCATATACTGTTCAGAGGAAGGTAAATTGATGCAGCCACCATGGAAAATAGTATGGAGGTTCCTCAAAAGATGAAAAATAGAAATACCATATGATCTAATAATTCTACTACTGGTTATTAATTAAAAAAAAACAAAAGCACTAATTCGAAAATGTATATGCACATCTATGTTTTTGCAGTGTTATTTAATATAGCCAAGATATAGAAGCAATCTGTGTCCATCAATGGGTGAATGGATAAAGAGGTATATACATACACAATGGAATATTACTCAGCCATAAAAAAGCATGAGATCTTGCCATTCGCAACAATGTGAATGCACATAGAGGTTATTATGCTAAGTGAAATAAGTCAGACTGAAAAAGACAAATACCATATGATTTCACTCATGTAGAATCTAAAAAACAAAACCAAATAAATAAACAAAAAGCAGAATCAAACCTATTAATAAAGAGAAAAAAAAAGTGATGATTCCCTTCTTGAAGGGAGCTGGGGAGATGGCCAAAATGGGTGAAGGTGAGAGGGAGGTACAGGCTTCCAATTATGGAATGAATAAGTCATGGAAGTAAAAGGCACAGCAAGAGGAATACAGTTAGTGATATTATAATAGCGCTGTAAGATGACAGATGGTAGTTACACTTGTGGTGAGCACTTAGCATAACTTACATAGATATTGGATCACTAGGTTGTACATCTGAGACTAATGTAATTTTATATGTCAACTATACTCAAAAATATTTAACAAAAAAGGACGGATGAAGGACAGATGGAGAGAGGAAGGAAGGAAGGAAGGAAGGAAGGAAGGAAGGAAGGAAGGAAGGAAGGAAGGAAGATGTGATGGCTGGTGGGGGGATGCCATGGCAGAAAGGACTCTGAACCAGATGTCCTGAATGCTGGTTTCTATTCTGCTCTATATAAGCAGGTTATGGAACTCCTAGAATCTTAATTTTGTAAAGGGAAGATGTTCTCTTCTTTTAGATTGACTAAATTGTTTATTTAAAAGTCAACTTTCTAGGGCACCTGGGTGGCTCAGTCAGTTGGGCACCCAACTCCTGGTTTAGATTGACTAAATTGTTTATTTAAGAGTCAATTTTCTAGGGCACCTGTGTGGCTCAGTTGGTTGGGCACCCAACTCCTGGTTTCATCTTGGGTCATAATCACAGGGTCATGGGATCGAGCCCCAGGGCAAACTCCTCGCTCAGTGGGGAGTCTGCTTGAAGATTCTTTCCCTCTGCCCTTACCGCCACTCACATGAGCACCTTCTCTCTCTAAAATAAATAAATAAATAAATCTTTAAAGTGCTAAAAAAAAAAAAACCAGTCAACTTTGCAAGATTATGTGGTAAGAGGGAGGGCTCACAAATTTACTAGATAGGTATATACGTGGACAAAATCTTCTTTCTCTTAATTTACTGTAACTGATCTGATCTTCCTCATTAACAGCTGCATTATAGTCGGGGAGCCTTAATTGCAATGGAATTAATAGTATCACAACCCCTTCCAGTTTATATACTTTTGGATGTATCAGCCTTCTTTGACTGAGGGCTCAGGAGTTCAGATTTTCTTCTTTCCCCTTCCTCTCCATGTGTGTATGGAAGGGGAGAACATAGGTGGCAGTGTTCTCTGATCTACAAGGTGTCCTCTGAATCCTGCTGGTCTCTGCTGATTAGGGGCTTTTCTTGTCTCTTCCTTGAGCCAAAGACCGGTAAAGTAGTTCTGGTCCTATTTGCTATGTGGTCTGCATTCTTGTCCCCACTACTGAAGTCCACAGTCGTAGATATTTGCCAGTGGTGGTGACATTTTTGCATATTGTGGCTTTTTCAACCAGAGTTCCTTAAGACTTCTGCTTGTGTTCTTTCTCTGTGCTTTTTTCCTGGGCACATGGAAACTTCTATGTGCCATTTATTCTATGGGGATAAGGAGGGGTCCTTGGAATTATTGATCTAGTTATCTCTCCCAGCCAAACCTGGACATAACTACTTGAAGTCTCTCCAAAGTACAATCCAGAAAGTACCAACTATTCCTCCCAATGATAGTGGGTTCTCTCTTCACTAAGCTAGGGTTTCTTTTGCATCCTTGCTTCTGTCTACCCTCTGCCTTTTCACACCAGAAGAAAGAAAGTGAGGACTTTCCCCCCTAACTCCCCTCTTTTTCTTCTTTTTGAGTTTTTCATGTTTTCTTACCATCTATACAATTCTTTCCCTTGATAGATTTTGTTTGTACTTTGACAGCCATCAGACATACACTGATCTCTGGATCTAATCTGAAGTCTGAAGGATTTGTATGGGTGTGGAGTGATGAGGTATATCTATTACCCTAAGGAGAATAATGCAAAAATCATTTTACAAATGTAGAAGAGGAAGAAGAAGTAGGAGAAGGTGGAAGAAAAAGGAGAAGGAGAAAAAAGAATATTTGAGGTTTGAAATCAGGGCAACTCCCTGCCACCGCACGGAAAACTATATTAAAACTACTATTTTATTTTAAACCATCTCAGAAAGATTTTCTCCTTGTATTCAAGCAGTGAATAGTAGTCATTTGAGGGAATATATAATTAGCATAAATCAACATTTAACTATGTACACAATTGTTTCATCTCTTTCTTTGTAATACTCATCAATTCCCTCCTCCATGATAAAATTTTACTCCTTTAGAACATAACCACAACAGCAATAAAATGCCTCTTTGGAACAGTACTGATGCATGTTGAGCAAACCAGTTATGGTAGATCGTATTTCCCATATGCTGTTACAGAACTTTGCCTCTCCTAATAAAGATGTAGAGTTTATTTCCCATTACCTTAAATCTTGATGGTACTTGTGACTACACTGATAAACAGAATACAGTGGATGTGGCCTTGTATGATTTCTAAGGCTTCTACCTGTTCACTCTCAGAAGACTCATCTCTGAAACCCAACCACCATTTTGTGAGGAAGCACATTAGCTGAGTGTAGGTTTTCTGATTGGCAGCCCCAGATAAGAGCTCAACACATAGTGAACATCAGTTCTCAGATTTTGAGTGAATGAACTTTCAGATGATTCTAAGCTCTTGCTTTGAAGCCATCCCAGTTCATTCTGAGTGGAGCAGAGACAAGCTAGTCCCACAAATGCTAACTAAATGTAGATTCTCTAGCAAAAGGAATATGGTTTAAGAAGCTACTCTTTTTGACTCAGTCCAATTAAATTGAAGAGAAGAGATGAGAAATGTGATCCAATAAATAGCCCCAAGCACAACATAGTACTAAAAAAACAGAATGGTTTATGACCTCAGGTATTATGGAATTATGGAAGATCCTTAGCTTTCTGTGATAATATTTCGTAAGCTTAGAGAAAATTTAAGATGAAATTAGCCCTCTAACTCATTAACCCACATTTTATAAATGTGGCTGAGATCTAAACATTAAAATATAATACATATATATTAAAGATTATAACATGATATAATATAATTATTATATATTATATAATTTATATATAACACATTCAGTTTGGTAGAAGTGCATTCAAAACTAAGGCCTCCATAATGCTGTGTACTTCTCTTTGCTCTTTGCTGCGGCCCTTGAAGGCCTTATGGCTGTGATTATTGACTAACCTCACCAACTCTCAGGTGAACCAAGACATATGACACCTAAAAATACTGTCTTTTCTACCACTACTGTTTTCTCCCACTACTATTTTCACTAGTAAAAAAATTATACTGGTCTCCTGTTCAAAACAAAATAAATATCAAAAAATCTAAGAAAGAGAGAAACATATCAGAGCAGCAAAAGCTTTTATAATTTGTCGGTCCTGCTTCTTCAACATTCCTATTAATTTTAGGATTCCTATGCATGTGTATTTAGGAACATCATTTGTTTTGTTTTGTTATTGCAGAAAAAATAAAATTTATTGGTATTTTGCTGCACATTTTATGGAGAACGTTAACCTCTTTTTGAAATTACTCTGAGGTTGAGAATGTTCGGAAGAAACCAGCCCAAGGAGAAAGTCAGACTAGAGTATAGGCTCAGAAAATAGGGTCATGAGGTTATGTCGTTGTATTTGGCCATTTGAATTAGAATGTGAGTCTGTAAAATATAAACCTATTTTAGAATTTAACCAATTTGAAGGAAAGGAAAAATAAAAAGTTCTCTTTTTTCTTTTTTCTTCTAGGCAAATCCACATAAATACTAAATAAAAAGTAAAGCCTAACCATGGTTGGCTTCAGCCAAGTATACAAGGGTCTTAAATTACTTCTAACATCTTTAGGGGTTTAGGCCAGTGCCCTCTACTTGATCCCAAAGGGGTTTTACTTTGATACCTCTATTACTTTATGGTATCCATAGTTGTTTATCTCTCTCTCTTTTATAAAGATTTTATTTATTTATTTGACAGAGAGAGACACACAATGAGAGAGGAAACACAAGCAGGGGGCATGGGAGAAGGAGAAGCAGGCTTCCCACCAAGCAGATAGCCCGATTTGGGGCTCGATCCCAGGACCCTGGGATCATGACCTGAGCCGAAGGCAGACGCTTAACAACTGAGCCACCCAGGCGCCTGTTTATCTCTCTTTGATGGTGAAACTGATCACTAGTTACTTGGCTTGATCATATATCTTTTTTTTTCCAATGATTGACAGCTAAGAACAATTATAACAAATAATGTCTGTGCATTTCTACTCTTTTCCTAAGTAATTTCATCTGGTCTCATGGCTTTAATTAAATAGTACCTAAAAATTGATGACTCTAAAGTGTATATTTAAGTTTTAACTACTCCCTTGGGATGAAATCAGAATATCCAATTGCCTGCATATTGGTTATTTACTAGAGCGCTAAAATCAATCTGTTTGAAACAAAACATTTTAGTAAATCAGCAAATTCTGTCTCTTATATAATGTCTAGAAGTATTAATGTCAATTATCAGGTACAAAGTGATATTACTTTTTTCCTTCCATAAAACAATTAAAATGTTGGTCTGATATTTTTCTTTCACAATAGTACAAAAAAATGTGGCAATAATTAGTATCCAAAACAGTTATGCATCACAGATTGGATACTCTTTTTTTGTTTGTTTCCTGTTTTCCTGTCATTATTTGAACCAGACTTTATAACTAATTATAAGAAGAAATATCCACAAACTAAATCCAACTCCCATGAACTGAATGGATTTACCTGACACAAAATAAACTAGAATCGTCTGTTCTCAGATACCACAAACTTGTGGAGTTCTTGCACTGAAAGGTTATTTTTATCTATCAGCCTCTCCAACACCAGCTTCATCTGCTCACATGTTTTTTCTTCCGTTTTGCAAACTGGCTTCATTTTAAAACCAGATTTAGAAATGTAGTATTAAAACCATTAGAATAAAAGAAGTCTCCTTAGGAAAAATTGAAGAAAATAAGATGTAAAAGGCAGAAAAATTACAAGAACAATATACTTGGAAAAGAACAAACATGGAAAAGAGGATTGGGAGATAGCAATAAAGCTTTTCCCAGCATTGCCAAGGGAACATTTGAGGGACAAAGACAGGCATTTCAAGTCCTCAGCAGTTAAAGTGACCCCAGGGCTACCTAGGAACTCAATAATACACATCACATCATTATTAAAAATAATCAGAATAATATAATAACTGATTATAATAGTAATGTATCAACAACCACTTAAATGAGGGCAAAGCATGTACCAGACATCTATGGCATCATATCAAAATTTGTCGGTTTACTCTTAAAGACAGATATTATGTACATTTTACAAATAAGAAACTATATTCCCCCACTTTCTCCCTCTCTCCCCCTCAGAGTGACTCCCACAACCATCTAGTTTTGTCCAGCCCAATAAATATTTATCACATGCTTATGATGTAACATAATGAAAGATGATACAGTTACTTTTCTTTTAAACGACTTGCAGTTTAATTTAGAGTGACAGAATAGCAAAGAACGAAAGAATGAAAGAAAAAAAGGAAGAAAGGGAGAGAGAGAAAGAGAGAGGAGAAAGGAAGGGAAAGAAAGGAAGATTTAAAAGGCTTAAGTTTGGAAAGTTTATCACTCTGATAAAAACCCATTTACAAGGTAGAGCTACAGCTCCTGTAAGGCATGATCAAAGGTTGGGTTGGGTTGGTTTGGAGGTTTGGTTCAAGGGACATTTGAGAAGTGATGATTGAGAATATTACTAATTGAATTGTGACTAACCCTTAACAAGTAACTGAAGATGATAACTTTTCCTTCCACTGTTTATATTCCTTGCACCGCAACTGAAAGGTTCTGTGAGGTTCATCAGAGCCATTGAGTAAATCAAACACTTGGCCAGATATTCCTGGGTCACCGTAAGGATTCTTAGCTACCCTGAGACTTGAGTAGTGCTGGAAGGCAAAGACCACTGAAGGGGAAAGAGAAGCCTCAGTGATGGTCTTCCCACAGACCTTGACTTCAGTGGCCTTTGCCCTAGTGACACACCCAAGACACAAATGCATTGGTGGCTCTGTTCTGGCTCCAAAGCTTTGCCTTTCCCTGCCTATTGTGGAATTCTCCCCTCAAATCATGATGAGCTTACCAGCCCTGGAGTTATTTCCTTACTGTACTGTAATTGCCATGTAGTGTAATTCCTTCATCCCCTTTTAAAGGATTTTAATATTGAAGGCTTATTTTCTCTTCTTTTTCTGGCCAACTTTCTTTCCATTGCTTTCAGCTTTATTGTCCTTAGAAATCTTTTAAATTCTGTGACAGAGCGCTAGAGGAAATGAGGCAAGAAGTTGCGTATATACCACCGGAAACCAGCCCAAAGTTAATGCCTACACCATTTCTCTTGAGTGGACGTCTGATTTTATAGCTTCACCCAAAGCACATGTGATGAAATGAGTTGTGACTGATTGGAAAGGAGAATTCCAGGAACTCAGCTCTCTCTCCATCTACGAAAGGAGGTGGGAAAAAACTCTCTGTGGGGGCTGGATGCAATGGGGCAATGGCTGCATTTCCCAGATGCTTAGGGATTCTTGTAAGGGCTCCAAGAGGGCATCCCCATTCCTAGGCTGACTGACTCACTGCAGCACAAGTACACAGCTATCTGTGGATGAGGAAGGGTGGTGAGATGAGAGAGAGTGGCCGAGCAAGGCCAGGAAAGAGGTTATGGCTCAAAGTGTGCTTTGATACCAAATTCAACAGAAAGATCCTAGATTTTATCACTATCTCAGAGGACTCAGTTAACCCCTGAAGGTTGGAATAACCTGTGAGTTTTATTGGAAATCATAACACATATTATTGAACAAATGTCAATGCAAGCTCTTTTGCTTTCTGACTCTGAAGTAAGTGTAGGGAATTCCAAGTCCTTTTATACACAAACAGCTGGAAGAAGAGCCTATTGTTCTTGAAATAGAGGCAAATTTTAGTGTCATAGGCTTGCTCGTGTCTTACGAAGCATTCTAGTTAGCTACCAGTGTGGAATATCCTAATCATCAGGTATATTTTCCTTTCATTAAGGGAGAGTGATCTCTAACTGAAGTGATGTCTTCTTCCTAAAAGACCTATTGCAGTATTTTTTAGAAATCAATTTCCTTTTACAATAACCACTCTAATTAGGAAATCTTGAATATCTAAATTATATCTCTCCTGCAGAGGGTATAATTTGAACCTTTCTATTTTCTTTCTGTCTTCAGAAAAGACAGGGAATGATAGGTCACCATTTTTAATAAAAAACCTTCACATAGTTGCTGGAGGTTATTAAACCATTTATCAGCTTGGGTCTTTATCCTAACATAGAATAATCATTGTATATTCATCTGAAATCATAGCTTTGAACACCAGTCAAGAGTCTTAATTTATTTCTTTCGCTTCTCCACTCTAGCTGTCAGCATTTTCATCTTAAAGCCACAGAATCATAGGAGAACATGCAACTCCAGAAAAAGCAGGTACTCTTTGATTCTCCTTCCCCCCCACCCCCACCCCACAAGTGCTCTCCTGCAGAGATGAAACAAAAAAGTAAAATTGATATATGGAAAAAGGGCAACCATTCCAAAACTTGAAGCAACTTTACTCTTAAAGACACTAGCCCAGGTCGTACCTGGTATGTCATGCTTGAAAATCTTAGCCATGAAAGTTGGCCACAAGAATCTGAATTGCTCCCTGGGTGGGAAACTTTGACTCAGTTCAGAACAAGTTTGAAGAAAAAAGTCACCTTTTTTTTTTTTTAAACTTTTATTTTATTTTTTCAGTGTTCCAAGATTCATTGTTCATGCACTACACCCAGTGCTCCATGCAATATGTGCCCTCCTCAATACCCACCACCAGGCTCACCCAAACCCCCAATGCCCTCCCCTCCAAAACCCTCAGGAGAAATCTTAGGGGGAGATGAACCATGAGAGACTGTGGACTCTGATAAAAAGTCACCTTTTAAAAAATATTTTGAGTGAATTAGATTGGTGAAATGTGCTGGATTTGAAGTTCTTAAACATAGTTCTCTCTATAGAATAGACATACTGATCCAAGGATAGCAAAAATGGTGACCTCTGTAGCCTTAAATTGCTATTCATTTGGTTGCAGTGGTCTTGTTACCACTCACTCTCTGGCTTCTGCTGAAAGTATAAATTACAACCCAAAGTCAGCGTAGCAGATGATTTTCCAAAGTCATGAGGGAAGACTAACCTGCCAAATTTGCATTGGTTTTATCCCTCATTATCACCTTCTCACTGGAGTGTTCTGTTCCCTGCCTTTGCCCCATGCTCACCTCCAGTGGACTATTCCCTTCCTCTTCCAGGAACTCTTATAGTACCTAAACATGATAAAGGACCACCCAAGCATTGCTCTACAACCCTAAGCTGTTCCTCTGTATACAGTATTCCATAAAAAGCAGGTAAAAAGAAAATAGAAGTTTGTTCATTAAGTCATTTTTAGTTCTCTTATCTCTTGGATTTTGAATTGTTTTAACTCTTGTTATATCACTGCTTATTTATTTTTTGGTAATTTACTCTAAAGTCATTATACGTTTCCTCTCAATAGGAATTTGATAATCCTAATTCAGTGGCACTAAATGATATAGCTTTTGTTTTCGTTTTTGAGGCCTGACCTTTAGGACTTTGGTTTTTAAAAAAATTTTTTTGAGCATAGTTGATACACTCAATTCATTAGTTTCAGGTGCACAACAGTGATTTGGCAGGTTTATATGTTATGCTGCGTTAATCTCAAATGGAGTTACAATCTGTCACCACACAAGGCTATTACAATATCTTTGACTTAAATTATACAATTTTGGATTTGAAATGGGCTGTTATCTATGATGAGCAAACCATGGTTTGTGGTTCTACAATATTGTCTGGTGTATAATTTCATTAGGATGCTAATGTTTACAAATATGATGGTAGGATCAACATTTTTCAAAGATTTATTTGTTTATTTGAGGAAGAGAGAGAGAGAGTAAGCGAGGATGAGTGGGGGTAAGGGCAGAGGGAAAGGGAGAAAGAGAATCCCGAAGCAGATTCTCCCCTGACATGAGGCTCGATCCCAGGACCCTGAGATTATGACCTAGAGCTAAAACCAAGAGTTGAACACTTAACTGACTGAGCCACCTGGCTGCTCCCACCTTTTTCTAAAGATCTATTTACTTATTTTAGAGAGAATATCTGCATTTTTGTTGTAATTTGACAAATTCATAGTTGGGGACAATGATTTTGATGCCTAAATACATCTCAATAAGTGCCAATTTTCTAATTGGTATCCTTTTAGTCATAAAATGTTTCCATATATTTTGGGAATACATTATCTTTTCATATCAAAATAAATAACTTATAATAAGAAAAAAACGTAGCTTATGGGTACATTGATATTTTAAAAATTTCTTTCTTAAAAAATGATTTCTTGTGATAGCTCACAATGGAATTTTGAAAGCTTATTAAACTTTAGTCAAGTAGAACTTGGGCTTGGTATATTTTATTATGTATTTAAAAGATTCCAGGTTCAAAACAGCATAAACATTCTCAGAATTTTGCAAACACATAGTTGCCAAAAATGTAAAACAAATAAAAAGAACAAAAAAAAAATCAAAAGATTATTGCCTAATCCTAGGGATGGTAGGCCAAAAAAGAGAAGCTTTAATTAACTAATTTTTATGCTTCATTGATTATAATCCTTTTATACAAAAGACTACTGATCAAACACTAATGTTTTATAAGGATCTATCAGAATTGAAGCAAATAGAATCTCTCTCATGAGATTTGACCTACAGGGTTATTTAGTGATGGGAAGGATTCTGTGGCTTTGTTCTGAAACAGGCCCTTTTTAAGAGATGCTCAGCACCATAGGGATTCATTCAAGCAGCTGCAGGCCCTCTGCTTTCCCATCTGTTGGCTTGGGCTTCTTGTATTTTGACCAATGTGTCAAATTCATGGCTTCTGCTGTCTTCCTAGACAAATCTTTCATGACATAGTTGTAGTATCTGAGATCTCTCTGACTGAGCTTCAAAGGGCAAACAGTTACAAGCCACGAGACAAAGTCTGCTTTCCGTTAGATCTCTTATTGGTCATTCCCCCTTCCAGCTCTAAATGAGCATAATCCAAGATTCCGCTCAACAGAGAGCCACACTGAATTCCTGAGGATGTGATCAAAAAACCCTATCTATTGTGTCTGGAAAAAAAAGTGACATAGTGCTACTAGGGCTTGATTCTAATTCTAGGTCTGCAATCAAATTGTATCTGAAAGGCTCTTTTCCCTAGATATAATTTTAAAACATGTGTTCTGAGTTATTAGTAAATCAAGTATATTATATGATTCCAAGTTTTGTACATTTTATTTCTCAAGGAAGTCCTTTATAGATGATATGAAACTTCCCACTTAAATGGGCAATTAGAAAATGTTTGAGAACAGGGCATAAGGAAATGTCTCAACTTCTTAAAATGTTTATTGGTAATATATGTTTAAGATATTGGTAAATTTGAAATAATATGTCAAATATTCATAAATTTTGTACATGTATAATATTTGCTGATTATGCAACTTATAATTTATACCATTAATTGAAAGACTTGATTATTTACTGCTTTAAAACTATTCTTCCTTTTGCATTTGAAATGCTTATCTAATAAGACAAGTCAATTATTCAAAATAGCACTTCAAATATCTATAATATATAATAAGCATATTACTAAGAAAGCAAAATAGACATTTGGTCAAATTTTCAGAATCTGAATTAATTTCTTTAGTGTTACCTTATAACTATTAAGTTTTTCACCATTACAGATTTCAGTAACTTATTTGATGTTTTCCTTCTTACTATAGCTGCAATATTATAAAAAAAATTTTTTTTTTAAAGATTTTATTTATTTATTTGACGGAGAGAGAGAGAGAGATCACAAGTAGGCAGAGAGGCAGGCAGAGGGAGAGGGGGAAGCAGGCTTCCTCCTTAGCAGAGAGCCGGATGCGGGGCTCGATCCCAAGACCCTGAGATCATGACCTGAGCTGAAAGCAGATGCTTAACCTGCTGAGCCACCCAGGTGCCCCCAAAATCATTTTTTTTTTTTTTACATGAGAAACTTGATACCTGGTAGATCTGGAGGAATACCTGGAGTTTCTCAGTCTGTGTCCCTGGAGTTTATTTTGAAATAGCTAATTCAAGTGTAAATATGATAGAGCAGAGTTGTATTTTTACATGCTTAGAAAGTAGTAGAACCCAGTCTTTTCCCTCTTAATGCTGAAAGAAATGCACCAAGGTCTATACACAGAAGTGTAGAATCACCCAGTTAGAATGCTAGCAGGGCCTAGAAGAAAAGCATTTTACTTTTGCTTCTTCGAAGATGATGTGGAGCAAAGTTTCTTCTGAACATCTGCTATGTTTTGATGTAGACAACATTTGTCATTTGACGGCCATCTCTCTCTCTCTCTCTTTTTTTACATTCCCTTTATCATTTCTAGTCTTACCATTGCCCCTAAACAAAGTATTTGGGCCATCTTTACTGTCAATCAGGAACCAGTGGTCTAATGGGGCCCTTCTTTGAAGGCATTTCTCCTTCCAGAAGTGGTTGTGTTGCCTGATGTAGGTTCAAATCTCTGAAGAGACAGGCAAGTTTTGGGACAGGCAAGTTTTGGGATTCAGAAATTTTAGAATTTTAGATTTAGATAGGTGATATGATATGTATCCCCTCACCTTGTAATCAAATATATTAGTATTTTTGCAGTGAAGTGTAGGAACTATTGGGATAAAGTAAATAAAGACTACACAAAGCTTTAGTTCAGACTTTGTCCCCAAATGAATTAAGGGAAAAAAACCCAAATTTCCCGTTTCTTGGATTTCAGAATGGCAAATAAATGTCTATGAACCTATAAAAACATCACAAGGAAAAACAACCAATTGAATGAATTCGTGGGGGGTTGGAATGCGAAACAGCAACACATAGATATGAGCCTCCCTCTTCCAATATTCTTCAAAACACACTTAGGTTTTTCATCTTATCTATAGAGAAGTATAGTCTGATGGGCACCCAATTTGCTTATTTTAGAGATATCAAGATCCTGCTTCCTTTAAAAAATTTCTTTTTTTTTTTAAAGATTTATTTATTTATTTGACAAAGAGAGTCACAAGTAGGTAGAGAGGCAGGCAGAGAGAGAGGGGGAAGCAGGCCCCCCGCTGAACAGAGAGCCCTATGTGGGGCTTGATCCCAGGACCCTGAGATCATGACCTGAGCCGAAGGCAGAGGCTTAACTCACTGAACCACCCAGGCGCCCCACCTTTAAAAAATCCTTAAAGCATGCTAACACCTAATCTATCTTCTAAATACACACATTTGCACATCTATACAGAATTGCACATATGGAAAGTAAGTGATAAACTTATTTTATGGCAAGATACATTCTTAGCAAATGATAAAGTTTAATTTAATTATAAACTACAGATATTATAAGAAAAGCCCAATTTTGTTGAAGCTTTTAAAGCATAGTCACATTTGAGGGTGAAAATATTTGCTCTACTTTCTATTTTTTTAAGATAAATACTAGTTAAGGAGAGAAGAGTTTTTTAAAAATTATTTTTATGGGAACAGAGAAGGGAATCTTTGGTTCTTTTTGAAAGAAATTGATATTGGCTTTTGATACCACTACAGTCAGAAATATATTGAGATCAATCAGGAAGAGCCAAATCCATGTCAACTTTAAAAGATGAAGAAGATTTGAGGTCATAAACTGTGGTTTTGGTAAATAAGTAAAAACAAATGAAATTTTCTTTAAAAACGCAGGATGGTTAAAAAATATCCATGTGCATTTAACTACTTTGGAATGAATATGAGGCATTTTTAAACAAAAATCACTCCTTATCCCAACTTAAAAAAAATCAGGGAAAGTATGATTTTACCATTCATGTTTATAGTCATACATTTTAGTGAAGCAAATGTCCTGTGGGCACATGCTTGTTCTGTATATCAATTTTACTGACTTTAGCACAGGAATAAAAGCCACTAAGAGTTCCATGAAAAATTAATGATGCTCCTGGGAGACATACTGCAGAGAAAATTGGGACTGATTTTTTTTTTCTCTTTAATACAGAGTGGGGTCAAAAGTTATTTCAACCGCTTCAAGGTGCTTTGGATTCAGAGAGCTTATCCAGAGGCAGGAGTAACTGAGCTGCTGTAACTTGATCCTGGCCACTGGATAATGTTAGAGGTAGAGGGGTGGGCATTTTGGTTGTAACACTTTGTGGTGTTGCTCAATGTAAGCTGCTGGGAAAATAATCCCAAAGTCCTTAAATTCCTGATAGAGACCATAAGAAATTCTTCTTTCCTCCTCCCCCTCCCCTCCCCTCCTCCCCTTCCCCTCCCCCTCCTTCCCCTCCCTTTCCCCCTCCCCATCCCTCCTCCTCCTCCTCTTCCCCTCTCCTTCTCCTTCTCCTCCTTCTCCTTCTCTTCTTTCCCCTCCTCCTCCTCCTCCTCCTCTTCTTTCTCCTCCTCCACCACCTCCTCCTCCTCTTCTTTCTCCTCCTCCTCCTCCCCTCCTC